>JAJMKY010000057.1:6433-39075 GCA_030564025.1 Teunomyces panamensis | reverse complement strand
TGCAGCGTTTGTACAGAGTTAGGTACTGTAAAAAAGGAGTTGAATGTTCCGAAGAATTGACACCTGGGAATTCGGTTTGTCTGATTGAAATACTAGTAGTTGGTAGTGTGTTGGAATACTAAATTCACCTGTTTGAGTTGGAGGGATCGTCAGTTCTGGAAAGCCCACATACACAGTACCGTCTCCGCAATTCTCGGAGATTGTCGTTGTGTAAGAGCCTGTTCAAGTCCTAGTTTCGGTATTATAAGGAAGCATTGTATATACAATGCAGTCAAACGTTGTAATGATTGTTTCGGTAACACTATAATAATAGCTTGTCCAAGTTGTAGGTCCACCTGGGCAGTCGGTTGGAGCGTATACTGTGATATCGTAGAGTCTGGAGTAGTTAGTTCAACACTTTGATTCATTGGAACATTCACGTCAGTAATTCGAGAGGGAGACGCATTTTGTAAGGAGTCGTGAGAACTCAGTTCACAAAAGGTTATCTTCAATAATAAACAGAAGTACAATAAATTAGAAAAATACATGCAACTTTCAGCTTAATGTTTGGATAAAAGGGTATGACTTAGTGAGTACGTCTTATACTTTTTGTTTATTGATACTTCAACGGTCAATTTTTTCTATATTTATACCATTACTTCTGGAAATGCGAGCAGATGTTCTTCGCCATGAACTGATCTTCGAATTAAAATAATTTATAGAGATAGAAATTCTGGGCAAAAAAGAAGTAGCTTTAAAGAATTTTTTTTTAAAGACAAGTGAACCAACAATAATGAATCACTTTAAACTAACAGAGTGGATTGTTTGTTTTGTGGGAGACTCTTTAGAAGCAATTGAACTTGATTAAACAAATTAACTTCTTTATAGCATGCTTTATTGCTTAAGGAGTTTTTGTCAACATTCATTATCTGTGATTTCCTTTGCAATTCTCGTATTATTTTATACCAGACATCTACTTTACTTTTCATGGAAAGTGAGTATAAAAATCAGTATAATATATGCTATCATACACCATTGGCACGAGATAGTATTGGGGCGTTATATTAGTATTTCACATTAACCAGCTTCTTTTAGTCAATTAACATTGTGAAACAACGAGGATTTTAATTTAGACTGCATTAGTTACAAGTATTGAAACACACCCCTGACAGACGGAACTACATTTGAATTACAGATCTTAAATTTGATCTATCAGCAAAGTGAGATTTTGCATTTAAGGCAGATCTACATGACCGAGTGGGACGTAGAATTTTTTAAGCGATCCTGCAATGCAGAGGCTTATACAACGGTTATTCTTACAATGCCTGATAATTTATTGATTGAAAAATAAATTCTACTCCAGGAGAGAGGAGTTTAATCAAAACATACCGTTCCTAAATACTTTAATAATTACGCTTTATCACTCATTGGCAGTTTTTTTGAATTGTGTATTCCGATAACGTGGATATTGAGTTGAAATCCTATATGGAATACATAAGAAACGTAAATATAGGCTTTTGTTATATTTATATGATTAGTTCTAGTCAGAGTGCAGGCCCCGCCATGACCCTCAACCGATATTCCCGCATGATTTCGATTCCATGAAAAATAAAATGTGTGTGTATATGTGTGTGTAAGTAATTTTCCAGAAAAAACACTTTAAGGTATTTAGATGAGAGACTTTCTACTAAGTATATTAGCCGAACGCTGTTGAGCATGATAATTATACTATAAGCGATAGTCATTATTACATAACTGAAATTTTAAGTCGCAGACTAGTATTCAATTGCTTTTACAGATGGAAGAAATGAATGTAGTCCCACTATTAGAAAAGTTGCCCAGAATTTACAAACTTTCTTCGGATTCTAAGCATTTACTTATCTCTGGTTATGTGTGGGAAAGTAAAGAAAATTTCCTTTGAGTCACCAGATCTAATGACGTTGAATGATTTCTTAAGCTACTTCGATTATTAATGGAAATGCATACCGGCACTTGTTACAAAATGGACAAAATGAAGCTTGGCAAATCAATATATTACTTTTTAAGATATCTCTGGCAAATACTACTAGCTAACAGAATAACCTCACCACGTAGCAAGGTATTTCTCTGCTGCATGCTTACCAAGAAATTCATTCAAATTAAATTAATCGGAAGGGGGTATTGAGTTTTGAATTACCTATATCTCAGACATATGAATTACTGTAAATCGAGGACTTATTTCACTGTTCAAAAACGGCCAATGTGAGTTTTGGAGTAATATTCTAAAATAATATAGTAATATATCATCCGTTTTGAAAGGTGGAAAATACGAGAAAATGCAGCACTTTAACATTATTTGACGCTTAAAACACAAACCGGAAATTTGCCAAATCTTTCAAATGAGTCTTGCTATATATAGTAACATCTTGCGAACTGGCTTTTGCAGGGATGAAAAGAAGCATCTTATATTACTATAGAAAACAGGCCATTAACTGCATAGAAGTAACCATCTAGACTAGCACACGAGATTGTTGCTTTCGGTATATTCACAAAAGCATACATCAAAGAAAGAAAAAAATCAAAAGTAGATGAATGAATTTTTCTTTTTCTTAGTTCAAAGCTTCAAATAATTGCTTTGGGATTTTCAAAGATGGTTATTGAGTGTCTGATAATTTCATCAAGGTCCCCCATACAATATCCCACTGTTCATTTTCCATGCTGTTCGAAACGAAAAAAAATCTAGAAATACAGAGAGAACCATAAATTGAAATTTATTTGATATTACACTTGAAAAAATTGTCACATCTTTATGTGTTAGTTTCTTCCAATAAGTATACTCCTTAGAATTGCCGTGTGCAAAACTTGACAAAATATTACAGTTCGTTAAAGTACGTCTTACGATGAATACCTCTTACTTTACATTGAGGTTTGCGGCATTCATGCATCAACATTCCATTCAACTGCCATATTATAAACACAAAGATCTATCTCTTGATTGATAATCTTTGATTGCTGAGGTTAACAGGCGGGAGTCCCTTTCAACATTCTACACTTAACTTGATTGCAAGCTTAATTCAGATCTTAAGGATGTTGGAAATTGAATGCTATTTTAGTTTCTCGAAAATATCCCGAAAATTAACGTCAATTTTGGGTAAAATCGTTCAGATGTTTTTATGGTGTCTTGGTATGGTACTGTTTAATTATTACTTTTGTTCAATAAGTTTGGGTGTTAGTAGCTGAAGAGACTTGATTTGTTCCATATAGTTAAGAACAAGAAAAACGTATCAGAAGATAGAAAAAATAGAAAGGTTGATGATCTTTCAGTAAAAGCATTGATCATAGTTTGAAACATTAGGTTTCGTGACATATACCAAGGTAGACGTGAGGATCATGTTGAAATGAGGCATGAATAAGGCAAATCAAGAATTATTTTGAAAAGTAAAATTCAACTTTTATAATTTCTCGCCCTACGTGTAGTATAACTAAAATTTTCAATGTCGATCAATATTCGGTGAGGTACAACTGCCAGTCAAAAAACTATTAATCGAAAAAATAAAAATAATGACTCCGACGCGGTTCGAACGCGTGCATCTTTACGATAGTAGAACTTGAGTCTACCGCCTTAACCACTCGGCCACAGAGCCTTTTTACAAAAGGTTGGACTTTAAGAACGTACTAGAAGTGTATGCATATGAGATGTAATGTCAATGACACTTCACTGAAAATTGTTTCATTTAATTCAAGTGAGTCAACAATTATAAGTCACAAATATTGGTACAAACAATTCCTGTAAAGCCTCACACATACGATCTAAGAAACTAAAATTCTCTTTATGGAATGTGCCAATCATTTTAAATACACAGTATAAGTTTTAAGAAACGATGGTTACTAGTTTGTACAAAAACTATTAATAAAAAAAAGTACAGTAAATCAAGGCAAAGAACTCCTCGGTAAACAGTACTTGTACAAACTAATATTTAAAAATACTCAGATGTCAAGAACCTTGTGAAATGCTTTAGTGATATACACAGTCACGCTGTCATGAAGAGAATTTTCATGACCTCAGAAAAGCTAGTTCCTACTCCTTAAATACAATCTTTGTCAAGTCATGTTGATGTGGAAGATTGCTGCTCTTTCAAGACATACATCCTTATTTAGAATCAGACTCAATATTTGTATCTACTGCCTCATCAGTAACAGTAGGTACAGATAAGACAACACCACTTGAATCTTGTTCACTAGGTGATGGCTGTGCTGGGCTTGATGTTGAAGTCTCAGATGTAACTGGATTAGGGAATAATGAAGTAGTAGTAGTCCATGATCCTTTGGAGTCCGTAATAACATCAACAACTCCACTTTCCGTTTCTGAATTTCCAACGCTATCCGTTGTCACAAAGGTTGTTGTATACTCTGTCGAGGTTCCACTTGGTTTAGGATGATAAACCGAAATTTTTATTGGCATACATCCGATGCGTCTTTTATCGTGAATAACAAAACCATTGTTCGGCCCAAAGTCACAAGCATAAAAGGTGGTACATTGTGATTTTCCCCAATAAAGCAAACCAGCAGAAGTAATTCCGTAAGGGTGATCCTGAATGGAAGGCATTCCTGTCAAAGCCCAAGGTCCAAACGTATCAGTTGTAAGACCGTAAATGGTTCTCAATGAGCTCCCAACTAATATGAACTGAAGGGCATCATGAATTGTGGTACCTTTATAAATTTTGATAAAGTGGCTATCTCTCTCACTGATACTAAGTAACTGGTTATTAACCAATGGACCAGCTCCCTTGGCAACCAAATAAAATGGTTCAATGGATCTAGCGTACCCAAAAGCAATGAAAAATATTGTTATAAAATATAAGAACTTCATAGAAGTGATTCGAACTTGTCTATAATTCCAAAGAAATAGGGATTATACACTGGTATTTATTCATTGCGTTATGACAGGATTTCCAACTTGATTTGGTGTTTTTGTTAACTGCAACCTCAATTTTTCTTTTTTCCTGTGCAACTTATGATTTCTCAACCATAGAATATTTAAATCTACCACATAAAGTACACACCCTCGGAAATTTCTATTAATGTGCCAAAAAATAAGGTTTCCGTCAACTTTTGTAGTTCCATAAAAGCTCATGCTTTATGGGGCAATTATGTTTCATGCTTGGATGCAGACTAAAAGTGTGTTCCTGCGCCAGCGGGATCAATGAGTTTCAGGAAAAAATTGAATAGAATTGTAAAAAATTACATACGCCTTCCATTCTGAGCTGCATCTCTTATAGTCAACTATCAGAAAAACAGTAATTACTAATGAAAGGATGAGAACAAGCATGAAAAACTTCCTTGTACAGTTGTGCACGTTTTTTGAATTACGAATGACACAATTATCAGTATTTTTTGCCACCACGCCATGTCATACATAATTATGTACCATTCTAGACTTCTTTCCCTTCTTTTTCTCTTTCATTCCCTTGGGTACAGAGATAATTTACTGTTTTAATTATGAGCACAAAAATAAAAAAACAAACCATTCTGCTATTGCATGTATGAAAAAAAAGTTGCGTTATTCGCAGCAAGAAATCAAGACCAGATTGCTTCATATATGCTTCTTAAGCTGAGAAAGTATTTACACCAATTTTACAAACAACTAACAGCCTGGTTAGCTCAATCGGTAGAGCGTTTGACTCTTAAAAGTCACNNAACACGCTTAAAGGTATCAAAAGGTTACGGGTTCGACCCCCGTATCGGGCTTATTTTTATTAATTAAAAATAGAACAATCGATGATTTTGAATGGGCACTACCCAAAAGAATTCTTTTAGCATTTGTTAGTGATATAGGTAACTTTGATCACTGTTTCTGGTACTATAGGAATTCACGTAAAAAGATTTTCTGCAGATTTCACTGAATTTAGAATATAAGCTATTGTGAACTATTTAGGAGTCAACATTAGCCTTCGATTTCTACGATATTTGGTTTTCAAAAAATACAATTTAGAACCATAAAGTCTTAAGTGCCATGTAAATAATTTCTATTCTGTATATTCGTATGTTGAAATGAAACCTTATGACAAAACAATCAACTAACAAAGCGGAAATCTAGCCGCTTATTCCCTTCATCTTTGGTTGTTCTAATATATTCTTCCTGTTCTTCCGGACTCATTGCATTCCATTTTCTATCTTTTTGTTTATTTCTCCATCTATAATATTGTCCGGTTAGTAAAACACAGACAAAGGCCCCTGCAGATATGCCAATTAAATTCTTATTTCCCCTATGGTAAAGAGGAGCATCATCTTTTCTGTAGAGATTCGCCGAAATAATTTGATCTGCCTGTGCAAACATATTGACCACTGCTGCTGACACCGCTCGTGCTCTAACAGAATTCGAGTTTGCTGAGACCCATGAAATTGTTATTGGTGCACCTGTTGGATGTCCCAACGCGAAAGTTAATATAGCATAAGTCCCCCAGATATCTTTTTGTGCATTTGGCCAATACCGAAGTGGAATCAAACATGCTAAGACCCAAATAGGATTAATTAGAAGTGCGAATGACCTCGAGTTTATGAACTCTGAAAACCATCCAAGGAAAAGCAAACTAATGATAGCTAAGATATTGTACGGTATGGTTAGTGCATTTGTGTGAAATGTGGTGAACCCCATCTTCTTTAAAACCAATTGTAGATATGCTGAGATTGGAGTAGTTCCAATGTCGGTCAAGAGTCTGGTAAAGTAAATTGGGAGCAAGTCATAATCCAGCAAGCTCTTAAGTAGTTCCATCGGTCCTACAGGTTCCCTATTATTCATATCACCTTTTGTAGGATCATCTCGCAAGACTCTGTTAACTAGGATTTTCTCCTCACGTTCTGTATACCAACCGTTCTTTCTGAACCAAGTCTTTGTTTGCACTGGCGATGCAGGCATCTTGAAGAAGGAAGCAATACCAACTAACAAAGTGAAAAGACCTTCAACAAGAAAGATCCATCTCCAGCCTTCTGGAATTGCTTGTGTTTTGATCTTCAAGACAGCAAACGCCAACAACGATGACCAGACCACAGTTAAAGGATTGGCAACATAGAACCAAGACATACGAGTTGGCAATTCTTTTGAGGTAAAGAAATAACTAAACCACAAACAAACATCACAAATAAATCCACCTTGTAACGCTCCAATAAAAGCTCTTGTGATATAAAAGCCAGTTGCTCCTTTGATACTTGCTTGACTCATGGATACAATACTCCACAATACAATTTGTGTAGGAATCCAAACTTCAACTCCAATTTTCTTTGAAACTAATTGGGATGGCAATTCCGCAGCCATAAAACAGACAAAATTTATAGTTTGCCCAAGATTATATTGATTTGTGTTTAACCCTAAATCATTCAACATGTTATCAGAAAGAGCTTGGTTTATATTACCCCGGTCAAAATCCAAAGCAGTAAACATAAAAAATGCCCAGAAAGTAACATACCAATCATTTTTCCATACGATTTTTCTTTCTTCCTCTTTTGTCCAAGTGAAATCAGGATCGAAGTGATGACGGCATTCATACTTAGTTCTTTCGTATAGATCGCGGTAATACTCGGCGATCGCCGGATCTTGAAACACATGAGAACTTTGCTCTGAAGAGCTTAAGGATTCGACGTCAACTTCCTTATTCTCAGTCTCATAGGCAACTTTCTTGGTTGATTCTAAACTCGACATTGCTAACGGTCTTAAGCTAGTGTAATTACAAAGAATGGGCTCTACATTTATATTTCAAAATATACCAATGAGATAATGAGATGTATTGCGAAATTCGCAAAATTGCGAATCTGAGAAACTTCATGTTGCAGCCATAATCCACACTGCACGCGATTGCGACACCTGCGCCTCACAAGTGGCAGCTGGAATAATCGGTTGATATTTTGTACCTTAAGTATTTTAACTTGGCTTAAACCTTCAACGTTATTATATACGTCAAAATTTTGGCATATTTCTTAGAGCTAGCAATAGGCCTTAGTACATTCGCTGGTAACTGGCAACATATTCAAGGAAATAAAGAACCAAGAGCCCGACTTTCCGTCAAGTTACAACTAAAAGGGATAGGACGCATTGATATTCCTATTACGTAGTCAACAATCCATAGAATACTGATCATTGAAGATTGCGTGAAAAAATTAATTATTTCGTTCATGGGCCTAAATCCCCACACCTCTATTCCAGGCAAAAAACAATCTTTAGCGTGTGAAAGGTAGGCTTAAAGTACAAATAACCAGCTCACATTTCAGGTTAAAACGGGAATCGTTTACAACAAGAATTCACACTTTAAACAGTCAGGGAAATTCCATAGTAATTAGAGTTTACGCGCAAAGCAACTAATATAAACATAAACAGGGTTGTACGAAAGTTAACTTTACTAAGGTATTTAATTACATCTTCCTTCGGCTCAGGCCGGGGTTTCGGAGAATATGTAAGAATCCTGAATATTATTTAATTATTATAATTCCCTTATATTCACACCAGTACGAATTACTAATGATACTGTTATCTGAAACTGGTCATCTGCAAGCAATCCAATGAAATTTTAGAAAGATTCAAGACGCAATGAAATATGACGCATATTACATACGTAACTTACAATTGAAGATATGGAAAGTAGAAGGAAACCGTTTGCTGAATGTAGTCGCTCTTCGACTATTGAAGAATAGACGTCAACTGATTGAACTACCTATTTGTTCCTATTTTTTCCAACAAGATAGGTAGAAGTTATATAATCTTTGAGGGTGAGCAATGATTGTATCATACAGTCTAATAAATATAAGAAAATGCTTAAAGAAATTTACATTAAAAGATTTGTGATCTACATCTCGAATAGATGGAATGGCCGACTAATAGTTTGCATTTTCTCAGGTGCAAAGTTTCAGCATGATTTGATACACTATTGGATAAAACTTTTTTAGACCACAAAAAGGGTCCCTTGAACCGTTTTACATGTACCTAAAGGAATTTGAAGATCTGATCTTGGTAAGGTGGCTTTTGCTATAATGCACTGTCCCGTAATTTCTGGTGACGAATACAGGAAATCTTACCTTCCCACTCATACCGAAGTATTCAACTGTGTACTTTCGTATACTTGTCTATATTGATACTGACTCGCAAGTTTTAAGACACTCTAATTCTTAGATGAAGTCGCGGAGTCGGCAGCCGTTACAATATACTTCACTTCATGAGGGACTTCTCAGAAAAATTTAGGTGCGCTCTATTTCACATTTGACCGAAATATAAATTTCCATGTGCTGATTCCACAGAATATACTTGAGACGATGATATCCTGTATATAACAACAACCCCGATCTGGTAATCGTAAACATTTAAAAGTGAAGAATATATGTATTCAAAGGCAACAATGTCTAACATATCTAATGAATATGAAACTCTAGAGGTGATAGGAAAGGGATCATTTGGAACTGTTCGCCGGGTTCGACAAAAGTCAGATGGCCAGGTTCTTGTCCGAAAAGAAATTGAGTATACCTCGATGAACAACCAAGAACGCAACCAACTTATCTCTGAACTACGGATCTTGCGTGAATTGAACCATCCAAACATCGTGAAGTATTACCGGCATGACCATATTATGGACCAAAAGATGATTCACATTTATATGGAATTCTGTGACGGTGGAGACTTGGCTCAAGTTATCTCCAATTTCAAAAAGAACAAAGAATCGGTACCTGAGGAATTTATATGGCAAGTGTTTGTCCAGACATTACTAGCATTGTATCGTTGTCATTATGGTATTGAGGCCAAGAAGGTCAATCTTTTCTCCAGCAATCACGGTGGCGAGCCTCAAATTAATTCCGAAACCGTTATTATACATCGTGATATAAAACCAGATAATATCTTCATGTTGGACTCAGGCAAGTCTATCAAACTAGGTGACTTTGGTTTGGCCAAAATGTTAACATCTCAAAACGATTTTGCCAAGACTTACGTCGGCACCCCATACTACATGTCACCAGAAGTATTGATGGATGATCCATATTCACCCGTTTGTGATATCTGGTCATTAGGATGCGTTTTATTTGAGTTGTGTACTTTGCAGCCTCCATTTCAAGCCAAGACACATTTGCAGCTTCAAGCAAAGATCAAGCGTGGTGTTATTCCAGAACTACCAGAGAACTACTCATCTCAACTTCGTAACATGATTCGTGAATGCATAACCGTTGATCCAAATTTGAGACCCTCTTGCTACGAATTATTGCAGACTTTGTCAATTAGATTTTTGAGGAAGGAAATGGAACTCAAGGAGATTAGTGTCAATTTGAACGAGTTTCAAAAGCAATTGATGACAAAAAACGAAGAGCTCAAGAAGAAGGAAGCATACCTTGCAACGGTGGAAAGAAAGTTACGGATACAAAAAGAAGAATTTGAAGAAGAATTTCATGATAGGGAAGCCATGAATGAAAAGCACAAAAAGAAATTCGAGGAAGAGATAATTGAAGAATTTGAGCTCCGCAAGCGTGCTATGGACCTTGAAGCAAAAGAAGTACGTCTTGGCTATCAAAGAGAATTCCGTATGGTGGTAGAACAAGAAGTGCAACAACGATTAAAGGAAATTATCAACAAACAGCAGCAGACAGAGCTTCATCGGAAGAAGTCCGACCCCTTACCTTCATCCCCTACAAAAGATACAAGATTAATCTATCAAAATCAACAATATCCCAATGAACAATCACCAGCAAAACCACGAGGACCACGTGAATTGATCGATGAACAAGCTAGAAGGACTCCGTTGAAAGCTCGTAATGAAGACTACGATGCCTATCATTTCAAACTCCCACCTTCTACCCGTTCAGGTCAACCTACATCATACAAAAAACGTATCACTGATGAGTTAGAGCGTCTAAGCTTGGAACGAAGACACACGCCGGAATATGAGGAGGTTTACAGGAAGAATCTCCGGCATGCATAAAATTGTAGAATATTTAGAATAGAAGGTAAAATTTAAGATTTAATTGGGTCATTGAATGAACAAATGTAGGTACTCAAAAAAGGTATGTAGATAAAACGGAGGTCCTTATGGTGTACATCTACCGAAGTAAAATAGGTAAAAAGAAGTTTCTGTTGTTTTTATACCCACTTTTGACCAGTCAAACTTTCGTACGCTTCAATATACTTTTCTTTGGATTTGATGATGATCTCTTCATCCATGGAAACACCATCCTTACCGGCCAAACCATTAGAAGTAAGCCAGTCCCTCAAAAATTGCTTGTCATACGAGTCTTGAGATTGTCCAAGCTTGTAAGTGGCAGCACTCCAGAATCTGGATGAGTCTGGAGTCAAAACCTCATCAACCAAAACCAAGTTTTCGTCAGAATCTAATCCAAACTCAAACTTTGTGTCTGCTATTATGATACCTCTAGACTTGGCATAGTCCTTGGCATTAGTGTACAATTCAATGGCCTTGGCCGCTAACTTGTCACAAAGCTCCTTACCAACAATCTTTTCTGCCTGTTCTGGTGAAATATTCTCGTCATGTTCACCTTGTTCAGCCTTGGTGGATGGCGTGAAAATTGGTTGAGAGAACTCTTGCGATTCCTGCAATTCTTCGGTGATGGGTAAGGTGTGAACAGTCTTTGATTTTTTATATTCCTTCCAAGCAGAGCCGGTGATGTAACCCCTGACAATGACCTCCAATGGAATCAACTTCAACTTTCTGACCAACAAGGCTCTTCCTTCCAACTGGTTTTTGTATTTGGGTTCAGACAACTCCTTAGGCAATTTCTCAAACATATCTTCGCCTTTCTTTAAAAGAAGATGGTTAGGGATGTTTTCAGCCAAGAATTCAAACCAGAACTCAGAAAGTTGGGTTAAGATCTTACCCTTGGAAGCAATTCCATTCTCCATAATGACATCGTAGGCAGAGATTCTGTCAGTAGCAACAAACAAAAGGGTGTTCTCATCAACCAGGTAGATGTCTCTAACCTTGCCTCTAGCAACCAAAGGTAATATTCCGTCTAATTGAGTGGTATGGAGTGACATTTGTAACTAAATAGTAGTGGTAAAGTTTATGATTTGGTGAGTGAGATGCTCATTTTAAATTGATAAGTGCGAGCTTGATTAAGTGACTCGTGTTTGACTCGGTGTGGGAGAGCCAGAATAGCAGGTTATTTAATCTGTAAATTGGAAGTAAAATCGAACATGCAAAAGAACAAAAAACAAAAAAAAAAAGGATCCTGTGAGAGTCTGAAACGGCCAGCCTAAAAAATCTGTAAATCGATCTATTTCCGCATTTGTGAGGTGCGAAGTTTGTTGACAACATTACTACCACAAATTTTATGAGCGGGGCATGCTACAATAAGCCACGTAGTTTCAACCGCGCTGATTATTCTCTGAAACACACAGTAGACAGCTTTGATAATGGTACATATGTTCAACTGTGCCTCAAATTTCGAACTCTGACGTGACACATTATTTTACGAACATGACAGCACCATAGCCCGATCGACAGGGGGGGTTTTCCGTTACGAAGAACCAATATGCATGGATCAACGGAAATGCCGATCCCGAATAAAACCTATTGGTTTTGTGTAGCATGCCCCGGCTATTCTCAGTTGACGACAAAGCCACCTATAAAAGGGAAGGTGAATCACCCACCTGTCACTACTTGTGAACAATTATCACACACAAGTTATACTGAGAATGTTTGGATTTGGCGACCACGAAAGACACCACGAACAAGTTTACGGCGGACAACACGAAGCCAAGTTTTCGCACGAATTGATTGCAGGTGCTGCATCATTCGAGGCTGTGAAGCTCTTTGAAGACAGACAAAGAAGAGAAGGAAAGCCAGTTAAGCATGCGTTCGCAAAGGAGCTCTTGGCCGGTATTGCCGGTGGTGAGGTTGACAAGTTGTTTGAAACCAAGGGGTTGGACTACTTGGACCGTGGCGAAGCCAGAAGACAGGCTCAAGACAACGCCATAAGAAACTACGAGCAACACTACGGTCAACAGGAAGAATGGCACCCAAATTCCAACCCTCCTTTCGACTACCAGAACGACAGATACAACTACAACAGATATTAAGCAGATCAACTGTTTGCAGCCAAACTGGATATGATATGACACAACACAAAATTACAACTCAGTCCATAGCTCCTCTGTTATACAACATATTAAATCCGCCACGTGTATAGTTTTCAATTGAATGAAGGCTTTGAAGTCCCCGTCAAGTAGTTTTTCATTAGTAATGTATTAAAAAATGCTGCTGATTTATTGGCTTGTGCTTATTACAGGATATTTTTTGACATGTCAATTTCAAGATCGTTTCGTTGTCAGGTACACAATTTATTTAATATTGTTTTTATGTATCAAAAACAAAAGTGAAGAAAAGAAACGGAGACAATAGTAAGCTGGTATGAAGGAGATAGTGGGCAATCTTATGAAGACGGTCGTTGCATTTAGCTCGTGCCGAAACGTTAGAGATAGCTACATGCTATTCCGCCGCCCTAAAAATTGCACAACTTATATGCAATACAAACATATATGTACTGCATATGGATATTTCTACCAAGACGCGTAGCATCTTTCCAGACTCGTTTACGTGAAGGGTATCATCTTACTCCACATTAAATCATGTCTAGTACGAGGCCTGACCTTAAGTTTAGTGACAATAGTGACGAAAGACTGTACTATCGCAAGTATGCGAATCTTGCCCCTAAAGACGCGTCGACAATCCGTATAATCGACCATAACAATCAGGATTACTACACTGTTCTTGATGAAGACGCCGACTTGGTAGCGGATAACATTTACAAAACACAGCTGGTGATCAAGTACAACCTGGGAAACAAGAACAGATATGTTACTATATCTCACCAGGTATTCACTAACAATGTGTTGAAGTACTGTCTTATTGATAACCACATGAAGGTCGAAATCTACAATAACAAAACGTTTGATCTTATTGCAGTGGGAACACCAGGAAACTTGGAAAGTTTAGCTAATGTGTATGATATCAACTTGGAAGGTATGTTTGTTGATTGCTCAAATCCAATTGTTGCCAGTGTTAAGTACCAGCTGTCTGGCAACTCCAAGAACATTGGGATTTGCTGCATAGATGTCCTGAATTCAACAATCCAGCTCTCCGAATTTGAAGATAATGATCTCTTTTCCAATTTGGAAAGCATGTTACTTCAAATTGGTGTTAAGGAAGTTGTATTGCCCTCGAATTACACCAGCCAGGATGATAACGTGGACTCCATTAAGTTATTCCAGGTGTTGAACAAAATTGGAAGTATTGTTATTAGTGATGTGAAATCTTCGCTCTTTAACTCCAAGGATATTGAGCAGGACCTTTCCAAATTGGTTGTCGCAGACAATCATAAGGAAGGTGACGAATCCAATATTGAATTAATTCTTGGTTCTAAGGGTATTGACACCTCTGATCACTCATTGTCATTATCTTGTTGTAACGCATTGATTAACTACTTACTGTTACTTCAAGAAAGCTCGGATCGCTCATTTACTATTGATCAATACAACTTGGCTTCGTACATGAAGATCGATTCCTCCACAACAAAAGCTTTGAACATCTTTCCCGTTTCATCGAACAATTACACCAATTCGAATAATGTCAGCTCCATTTTTGAGCTTTTAAACAAGTGTAAAACCGCGGCCGGCTCTCGGTTACTATCACAGTGGTTGAAGCAACCTTTAACCAGTTTGAATATGATTGAAGAGAGACAAAAGTTGGTTGGCCATTTGATAGATGACACCAACCTTCGGGTCTATTTGGCACTGGACTTTCTCTCGCAAGTTCCAGATATCAAGCGTTTACTAAAGAAGATTTCAGGGGGAATCAAGAGAAGCCTGCCTAATGAAAATAAGAAATTAGAGGATGTCATCAGGTTGTATCAATTGGTCAAGATTATTCCCGATCTTATCAATATGTTAAACATGGTTTGCGAAGAGGAACAAGAAGTTACCCTGTTAATACAGAAATACTGGCTCGAACCAATCAACAAGTATTATGAATCTCTATTGAAGTTCCAAGAGTTGATTGAAACAACAATTGACTTGTCTCCATTAGAATCAGCTTCAGCGCATGATCTCTTACACACAGACTTTAACATCAAACCCGAATTCGATGAGTCTTTGGTAGAAATCAACGACAAATTGCAATCCAGCTTGAATGAGATCAAGCAATTACATTCAGAAGTCGGTGATGATTTGAACATGGAATTGGACAAGAAACTCAAGCTTGAAAAGCATACTCAACATGGCTGGTGCTTCAGAGTCACAAGAAACGATTCGACTGTTTTGAGAAACACAGGCAACAAGTATAACCAACTCCAGACTGTTAAGGCAGGTGTTTACTTTACAACCAAAAGATTGTCGACATTATCACAGGATTACGTGGATGCATCATCAGAATATAACAAGAAGCAGCGTGAATTGATCAACGAGATTTTGTCAATCACTGTTACCTATCAGTCGGTCTTTCTCGGCCTCAGCATGACATTAAGTCACGCAGATGTCTTGAGCAGCTTCGCCAACGTAGCAATCATTGCTCCTACTGCATTTGTCAAGCCCAAGTTGCATCCGTTGAGCAACACAATTAATTCTCCCGAATACACTGAAAGAAAGATCAAACTTGAAGCTGCCAGACACCCAGTCTTAGAAGTTCAGGACGATCTAACTTTTATTGCAAATGACGTTTACTTGTCTAACAATTCTGAAGAAAAGGGTAGTTTATTTACAATTATTACTGGTCCTAATATGGGTGGTAAATCAACATATATCAGACAAATTGGGGTGATTGCATTAATGAGTCAAATCGGGAGCTTCATTCCTGCCAGCGAGGAAAATTTTACTCCTGAAATGCCAGTTTTTGACTCAATTTTATCGAGAGTTGGTGCTGGAGATTCTCAATTGAAAGGATTATCGACATTTATGATTGAAATGTTGGAAACGTCTTCAATTCTAGCCACAGCCACACATAATTCCCTTATCATTATTGATGAATTGGGAAGAGGAACCTCGACTTACGATGGGTTTGGCTTGGCTTGGTCAATTCTGGAACATTTGATTACCGAAAAGAACTGTTTTACATTATTTGCTACCCATTTCCATGAATTGACTCAATTGGCAGATAAATACGAAGGAAAAGTTGATAACCTACACGTCGTGGCACATGTTGAAAAAGAAGCCGACGGCGACGACGATATTACGTTGATGTACAAGGTAGAGCCCGGTATTTCAGATAAGTCGTTTGGTATTCATGTTGCAGAGCTAGTGAAGTTTCCATCAAAGATCATCAACATGGCCAAAAGAAAGGCTGCCGAATTGCAAGATGCAAATGTCGAAGACGACAAGTATGTTCAAAGCAAGAAGACCAAATGCAGTGATGTTGAGATTGAGACCGGGGTTGGACTCTTAAAGGAGATTTTGAAAAATTGGCGTGCTGAATGCTTTACGGAAAACAAGCTCAAGTATGACAGTGCAACAGCCGTGGGGAAATTGAAGGAATTGATCGAGGGCAAATATGCTGGAGCTGTTGAGAGTGATAACTTGATTTCAGAAATCATGAGCATGTTATAATATTGAGACGTTAAGCTATCATTGAAATGTATGAATATTTATATATATATATTGTGTTTTAAGATTAAATTCTCTTTTTCTCATTTTCTAAGAACCTTTTATCTTCTTCCTGGAGTTTCTTTGCCTGCTTGAACTTTTCCAAGCCAAGCTCATCGATGCAATAGACGATAGGTAAACCCCAGGTAAACTTGAACTCAAAGAACTTGTCAGTTTTTTGCAAGAAGCATCTCAAGTATTCTTCGTACACCAAGTAATAGTAGACCCCAGTTCCCGTGAAGATATGCCACCAACCATGACCCTCCAACACGAATCCATAGGGGATCCCCCACTGCCTCCGTTTTCCACGGACAAAGGAGCAGAAATGGATGTCCAAGTTCCACAACAAGTAGCCAAGTAAAAAGATGGAGACTCCCAAGGCCATTGTTTTGTACAATTGGGAACGGGCAGCCTTATTTTGGACATGTGCTCTGGTCAAGAAGTGGGACTTAAAGATGATGCCAGCATTGAGTAACGCATATGATACTTGATGAATCGTAGGGTCTTTGAAGTATAAGTATATGAGCGTCAAGGTGTTTGCAGCCATAAATATTCCCACAGCAATCAAGATTGACTGTTGCTTAGTCTTAAATTCGCTGAATACCGACCAAAATGGAATACAGGTGGCGTAGATCATGGGCAATTCATCCAACAATTGGTACTGGTATCGCAATGTCATGTGGAAGAGCCAGGAGCCGATACCTACGAGTAGGAAACCCACAGCGGTAAACACAAACCGTGGTTCGAGTTTATTTCGGTAGGCATGGAATATGGCAAACGATGCCAACGCAATGAAAATGGAGTTAGTTACGGTGTTCAAGGCCTCAGCCACGTACAGGGAAACCACGTAATTCTCCTCGCACCAGTCGATGGTGGAGGTGGGAACTCCCCAATACCCATCTTTTTGCTCTGGAGGGTAAGGAATAGCAAACGGAAGCATACTGAACCCGAAAATGTATTAAACCAAGAAGAAGAGTCGTGTTTAAATATGAAAAGGTGGTCCAAGGGTTTATCGGACTCCTCGGTTACATGATGGCGCTTCAGCCTGCATAATACTACAGTAGCAACCCACCAATCTGCGACACCCCATACGGACATTGTATTATATCGCCTGGTATTTCAGGGTCCCAAAGAATCTCCCCATCAGGTAAGATTACTACAATGGCTACTATTAAGGGGGCTTTCCAGAGAATTATACTTTTAAATTAAGATGAATCTTTTTATCCAGTGATCCTCACGTTTCTAACCTGGCTGCGAATTCGAATACCATCTCAACCAACACTCGTCCTTAACCGGTTTGGTAGTGTAGGCATCATACATCGCCATTAATTGCTCATCTGTCTGGTTTATGCTAGTATCGATTTTGGAACTCATTTGAATATCACCAGCCTCTGCTGCTGGGGTGATCTTACACCATTGGTCACAGATTTTCGAACTGAAGTGCCAATATATATTGGCAATTGCCAACTTCATCTCAATCTGGGCCACGTTCATTCCAAGACACATCCGAATCCCACGCCCGAACGGCATCATATACTTATTCTGACGTTTTATCCGAATCTCATACTCTTGATCCGGCTCGCCTTCATATGGTAGCCACCGCGCTGGAATAAAGGTATACGGATCGGGAAATGCAGTGTGCCGGTGAACCGAATATGGCTGGCACGAAATAACAGTTCCCTTTGGTACAAGAACATGCTTCCCATGGACTTCAACCAAATATTTCTGATTCACAACACGGGGTTCGGCTCCTGGAATTGACGTATGGACCCGAGCATTTTCCTGGATCAAAGCATTCAAATAAGGTAACTCATCCACTGTTTCAAGATCATCAATTACTTCACCTGGTGATGGATTTCCAAATGCTTGACGTAGCTCATCAATCAACTTTTGCTGAATTTCAAAGTTAACTGGCCGGGATAATTCGTACGTTAGATATGTAAGCTGAACTGCAGTAGTTTCGTGTCCAGCAAATATATTGTCGGAGATAAAGGAATACGCTGAGTTGCCATGGTAACCACTCTTTCTTAAAGTCTGTAAACTGGTATTAGAATCAGGGTGCTCCTCGGCATTTGCATAAAGTCCCATCTGCCACTTTTCAATGGCATCACGACTTCGTAAAATCGTGGACGTTGCCGCATAATCCCATAATCTTGGCATCAAAGTGGTCCAGAATGACATTCCCGAAACATCCCGATGCTGCATCAAAATGTATCTCTTTTTGGGATGTAAAAGAAGATCAGTTCCGTTTTCGATTCCTAAATCAAATGCCGAGATAACATCCATGGCTAACGACCCAAAAAGGGAATAGACCTCAATACCAAGATTTTTGCCCGAGGTGTTAAGCCACATGCCATCGGTTCCATGGCCCTTACCGAGGTGGTTATATTCTGATTTGGCGTTGATGGTGTCGGGCTCCGTTGCCGAAACAGAACTCTTCTCAATGTCTGAAATAAGTTGGGCTGTTTTCTTGATCAAATTAGACCTGGTGGCATTTTTACGCAGGAAAACGGCACTTTTGCTGTACAGACTCATCAATACCTTCTTCAATCGAAGGTGGGTCTCGTTATCCATAGTTGCAAAAGGGTTGGGATGACCATGGTTGCCGAACTGGGCGTAGAATGACGATTTGGGGAAATTCTTAACGTATATATCAGTTAAGTACTTGTGGTCACCATTAACACTGATTTCCGAGGGCGAAAGGATTACGACATTACCATATTTTAAATGGAGACGGTGGACGCATTGAACCCATTCGGCTTTTCTTTGCCGATTAAGAGCCGTGAAGCGGGAAATACGGTGGAAATATGGACCGGGAATGGCGCGCAATGGAGAAAGAAAGAATGGATACAACACCAAGTAATACATTGCTGCACATATCGTCCAGCAAATGGCAGATTGTATTGGGCTAGTAAAAATGTGCTGAACACCATATGACAAGAATTCCAATAGCATTCTGACGGAGCAGATTAAAACCTAAACAGTTTACATGGAAAGCAGATCCACTCCACCCTTTATGTGATAACGCGCGGAATTTAGGGTTGTCTTGATACAGCAATCAATTCCGCGCAAAAATCTGGGGAAGAGAATTGCGTCCAAACTATCAACATAGATTGCGCGGGATTTACCTCTTATCATGGGATAAATGACTAATTCCGAGGTAGCGAATGGTCACTCTTCCTACCTGTTCTACAAAGGTATTCTCTGAATGCTTTTATTTTAGTTTCTACTTTCCCATTCCTTCCTTCAACTCTTTGAAGAACCTAAACTATGCTCCTTTAAAAACTGGGAATACTTACTCGTTTCATGGATCCCACACTCACTCTTGATCTTGCCCTTCCATCTTCCACTACGTTCATCTTCTCCTTCAGCAACAGGAACCGTAGAATGGTAGTCACCAACTGACTTGTAACCCAAATCTAACAACTCGTTGTACGGAACGTTATTCTTCTGGATGTAGTTATTGACCTGTACAAAATCCCAGTTACAGAGCGGATTAATCTTGAAAATTCCGCTTTCTGGTTCCATTTCCACCACAGGTAACTCGTTTCTAGCACCGCCTTGTGTCCGACGACGGCCGGTTAGCACTGCGTCAACTCCAAGTTCCTTGTATGCACGTTGGGCTGGTTCCACTTTAACAAGAAAGTCGTACAAAGACTCATTGGTTTCCCAGAGTTGTTCTCCATATTTGGCTGCAAATTCATTCTCGGTTTCAACATCCTTGGGCCCAAAGACCGAAACTTGTGTGTTGTACTTAGATCTCACTTGCTCTATCAATTTATGTGTTTCTTGGAAATGGTGCAACGTATCTATGAAAATTAAATCCACTCTAGCATTCAATTTTGAAATCATGTCAATAGTGACTAATCCAGTAAGCCCAAATGCAGTCGTCTGGTACAAGTTGGGAAACGTAATGATTGCCCATGCAATTATTTCCTGGGGAGAAAGCTCGTGGAGCTTTCTATTGAGATGCTCGATATGTTCTTTGGTCAACGATACCATCAGATCTCATGTAGACTTAAGTTGTCTATTTTTTTTAGATTTCCAAAATCGATTATTAATGGAAGGGTTAGATGGAGTCTCGTGATATGGTGCATGCCCTCGGAAATGATTCGTTCACGTGATGTAATTGTTTACGGGGGCTCGGGTAGTTTCGGCTGCGGCGAATCTGTTTGAACGGACAGTGTGAGAATATTTTCAGGCAGAATGTGTTATATAAATGAAATACGGCATACAGATTCGTTAATGCTGCATGTGAATCAAAACAAAGGATAGAATAAGCGTCCCCCTCTGGCTTCCCCCAAGAAGTAGAGGTTTGTACCCAGAACGGGCAATAGCGCGTGGGGGTACCATGTATCCGTCATGCAAGGAACCGGTGTCACCTGCGCAAATATGTATCCAGAGTGATTGCTTCCAGAAATTCCTCGCACCCTGCAAGGAACATAAGCCGAGGCCGACTTGCGTTTCTGTCAGTGGCCAATTACGATTACTAAATTTTGGGTTCGCAAGTATGTTTAAAAATGGTTTGTAAAATTTTTTCGTAAATCACTGGCCCAATATTAGCGGACGGGGGTGTGGATTAAGCCTAGTCCGCGATACGAACTTTTGCAATATACGAGAAAAATATTGTAAACCACTATTTGCTATAAATACCAGGCGAGTTAGGAGTAGACTTGATAACGGATGGATACCAAGGTACCATGATTGACCTCAACCGAAGGTACAACTTCAACAAGTTGCTCCCCCAGGATATCGCTGAACATCACATGTATATTGAGGATGTAAAGGGGTACATAACCTGTCGCCATTGCAAGACGATGGTCGGCCAAAATGCTATGCTTCTCAACTACCGGAGTGGGACTACACCCCATACACTCAACCAACGTATCATGACTGTCGAAATCTATTGCGCCCATTGTGGTAACTATGTTGGGTTCCGGATCATTGACTTTGTATCGTACGAGCCATCGACCGTCCCGTATGAGACCGACAGCGACATTTTTGACTTGGATTTAGAGCAGTTTAAAAACAATTTGATCAGCATCGAAAATGATTTGTTGCGCAAATCCGAAGCACACAACTATGCCGAGTTCTGGAACAGGTATAGCGAGTTGATTGGCCAGTTGTATGTCAGTCTGACTGGTGTTGAGCACCAGCCAGTTAGCATTATGTAATGTAACGAATTAACGAGAAATTTCTATTTATTTTACACCTAGATGGAACCCTTTTTTTCATTGTAACACAACCAATTTCCAAAACTAGCGATTTAATATGCTCAAGAGTGAAAACTAATTGCCCAACCATCTTTACAAGATATCCTTTACAATCAACTTCTTTATCAAATGACGGCTGTGGTCGACTTTTCACTGCCTTGAACATATCTATATAGATACCTGTGGCATATTAACCAGATTTCCTCGTTTTTATTGAAAGTTTTGCAACAAACTGTAACCGATTTACGGCTTCGGGGCTTTGGTAAATCAATGGTACCGCCGCGCTAATTTGCAGCCAGAAGTGGTAATGAATTGTGCCCAGACTGTAACTTAAATTTTTCATCCATGGTGTATAAATATACGGGGTGTCCAGGGTATTATGGTGCTTTAACTTTGTTGTGAAGTATCAAAATGTCCGTCAATTACGACTCCGCTGTTGCTAAAAACTTTATCGATTCCGCCGTGAACAAAATGAACATGGGTGGCATGTCTACCCCACCTGCTCATTCGTGCAAGATCTCGATGTTGTGGAATTGGTATACGGTTGACTCGTGTTTTATTGCCAGATCCTGGCATGTTCGTTCCAAAGGTGCGTTTGCCGGTTCATGTATCGGTGTTTTCTTCTTGGTAATTGCGGCTCAATGGTTACATAGATTCTGTCGTGAATTGGATGCTGCCATTGTCAGACGTCACCAGCAAAATCGGATTGTTTCTCCCGGATCTTCGGTGCTTAAGGGTTCTGATTCGGCCGGTTCAATCCTAAAAGCTTCTATGGGAAACCCTTTCGTCGTGGCACTTTCTCACTCGTGGTTGATTACACGTAACACCGGCGCAATTTTGCCCAACCCATTGGAATATTTGGTCAGGTGTATCTTGTTCACTATTGAGTGGGGCTTGTCTTACATTATTATGTTGTTGTTCATGTACTACAACGGTTACATCATCATTTCGTGTATATTGGGTGCATTCTTCGGTAAGATGATTTTCTCCTACAATGAATCATTGACATGTGACGACACTGAAGACAGAAAATGCTGTTTGTAAAATTACAATTGTATAATTTGATGACAAATAAATAATCAGTAACTTGGAAGACTGGAAAAGGTGACAAAAAAAGACGAAAAAAGAAAGATATAGAAAATTAAGAACAACCAAATTTTAATTGAACTGCTTGTCAATATGCTTAATCTCTACTATTCTTCCATTTATGGGCCCGAATTCAATGCAGTTGTGGCTATCGATTCTGAGGGGACGTTATACTACGCGTCTTTGGGGAAATCAACCGCAGAACTTAAACAACTTATGATACATGATTTTAATGCGTTAAAAGAGAAACACGCCCTTAAGGCCTTAACCGACCGTTTCAGCAACGATTCCATGACCAAGACATTAGAAAACCTCAATCTTATCATAAAGGACGCGTCTTTAATACACTCGACCAATATTCCTTACAAATTCGTGTTTGGAACGTCTCTTCAACGCAAAGTATGGCAACATCTCCTCGAAATCCCACAGGGTACTGTAACGACATACACGGATGTTGCTGAAGCCTTGGAGATGGCCAAATCCAGCCGAGTGATTGGAAATTGCGTTGGTGCCAATCGAATCGCATTAATTGTTCCTTGCCACCGCGTTCTCACCAAAGATCACAAGATTAGCGGATACAGGTATGGCACTGACATCAAGAAAATAGTTCTACAACAAGAATTGGGATCGCAATATTCATCTTTAGTTCTCTAATAAGTATTCACTCTGTACAATTGGTCAATGGCATCAACAATGGTTTCCTCTAAAGTCCGGTACTTGAAACCCAAAATCTTCTCTGTCTTTGAATAATCAACCTTAGTCAACAATGCAATATCTTCAACATCCTTTCCTGGGGTCCCTTCGTAGATCTTACCTTTCAATTGAGGGTACTTTTCCAATATTATATCAAGAAGAGATTGGAGGGCAAATCTACTTGAAGACAAAATCAACCTCTGTCCTTCGGCATCCTTGCTCTCATACGCTGTAAGGTGAGCCTTGGCAACGTCTCTGGCATCAATCCAGGAGCCAGTGTGGTTGAAGATCTCACTTTCAGGGGTCAGTGTAATCAAAATTTCAAAAATTTCGGATGAAGTACTCAATGATTTGGCACTCGAATCAAACAATTGTGGGCCAAAGGTGTAACTTGGCAACACAGTTGTCAATGTGAAGTTAGGTTTCTCGTTAGCAACAAAGTCCCAGGCCAACTTTTCAGCCAATGGCTTGGATCCAAGGTACGCATCAACCGCATTAACTTTGGAGCTTTCGTAGGTGGCTGGCGACCAAGTCGACTCATCGATAATTGTTTCTGGAGCAAACAAATCGATTCTGGCTGCGGCATCTGAAGAAGTGAGCACAAGTTTACTGATCTGCGGAGCAAACTTCTTGATTGACGTTAACAAGTTTCTCGTTCCATCAATGGCGGGCGCTAAAATGTCGGTTTCGGGATCGTTAACATCGAATCTGAAGGGAGAAGCGGTGTGAAAGAAACCCGTAGCTTCAGTATGTCTCTTCAAAATATCATCAAATACACCTTCCTGTTCCAATGTAGGCACGATCTCATAGGAGAAGTTTTCGTTGGACAAATTTTCCTTCAAGGTTTCTCCCTTTTCTTTCGATCTAACAGTTCCGATGACCTTGTAGTTCTTTTCAAGTAATTGTTGAACTAGATGTTGTGCAATGAAACCATTGGCACCAGTAACGAATACGGTAGACATTTTATGTTTGCTAGTAATTGGTGGTAGTATGTCTGAAAATACTGTGGTTCAGGAGGCGAGCTTATATTTATATCCCTCTGAGATTTTAGATATTTTCGCAATTACTCCACAGCCCCACACCACATTTACCTACCCCTACCACAATCCATTTTCAGTGGGGATGAGTCAGAGACAATGACATGCATTTTTCGGAAGGTGGATACGAGAAGATGTACCATTAGACATATAACTGGAGAGTGGATGTCAATTATTTTTTTCGGGAAGATTGCCTAATCTAGCGACCAAAAGTAGTGTTTTGTTGGTACCCCACTACACTAAAAAAATAGCCATTATTATTAATATTTTTTTCCACTTCTAAACACCTAAATCTTACCCCGTGTAGTAATTGTTCAACTGCTTTAATCTCAAACTGCTCAAACGTGGCTGCATGTATTGCTTCCCCAACTGTGCTTCTTCCAATCCTTTCAAGAAGGTCTCAAGGTTTATCGTATCATCCTTGATATAGTTGGAATGTTCAGCCTCAAAATTTTCATTGAATCGTTTCTTCAAGATAGAATGCAACTTTCTCGGTCTTTTCCGCTGAGTAAGCATTTCAAGTCTTTGCAGTGATCTGGTGCTTAGTGACAATCTTCTCTTAAGTGTGACTTCTTGCTCACTTGACACCGATGAAACCGTACATGACGATGTATTTTGCAACAGTTGAGGGGATCCGCTGTCTGGAGTAATAGGAGAACCCAGAGTCACCTTCGATGGCAACTTATTATTATAAACCAAAATATTAGCCATCGAGTTGAATTTTATCCTATTGAGTTCTCTTTCTTCTAGTGCAGCAGCCGTTGGTGGGTCTTCACAATAGATATCATACTTATCATCGTGAAAGATGGACACATCAAACGGAATTCTGCTACCCCTAGATTGCTTGACTGGAACTCGAATGCTCACAGGTGAAAAATCTTCATCTTCAAAAGGACTTAAAAAATCCAAAGGTTCGAAAGAATTAAATGAATCTGGTAGAGCAGGTCTCTTACGAATTGAATATGCCGTAAAAAAGTTAACAAGGCGCGTGAGGATACCCGAGTTGTATCTGTATTGAGGTTCGAATGCACTGAAATCAAAGAATTGAGGATTAAGGTGGTTACTCTCTTCATTAATTTGCTCATCCGCAACAGATTTATTGCCAGCGTAGCTTTCTTTTCTGCAATCCTCCTCATTAAAATCAATTGTTGAGCATTCAAATTCAAAATCGTATTCCAGAATAATCTCGTCGGGCTTGAGTACAAATCCGTCATCAAAACGAATTGTTTTATACTTTTGGTAGATCTCTAATTCTTCCAGCAAAATTGACCCACAGTCCGGTGAACTAACCAAAGAATTAATATTGTCTATGTCAGAATATCTGGTGTTGGCTTGCAAATCGTTAACCGCGGTGGAACGTCTGAAGGAGAAGCTTTCAAAGCCAAACCCACGTTGCGGATTAACATCAATAGCATATTCTCTAATCTTTAGTTTAGTACTGTAGAGTTTAGAAGTTAATGATAACATCTTTATAGCTTTTTAAATAAATAGCGGTTGCAATGGGGAAATCCAGTTGTATGATTGCAAAACTTTATTTGTGGTTGCAAAATTATCCGGGTAATATTTTTTGAGGGGTTGATCTGTCGCCATAAAAGCCATAGTTGCTACTAGACAATTGATATAATTCTCGAGATTAACCGGAATCATAATGTATTTTTTCTTAGGCAATAATCTGAATATTAATAAGAAATATGTTGAACTCCACAGTTGTCATAATATAAATTAGCACATAAAAGTTCCTGTAAAGTATAATAAAATCACAAAAGGGATGGCAGAAACTGAATACACTCGTATATACGATGGAATTGAAGTTAAGCTTCAAAAGACTTCCAATCCGGACTCAAGAAATGTAAGGGGGATAGAATTTCCAGTAAATTACTCAATTGTAATTAAAAGAGATACCGACAACAGAATTCAATTGATTCAAAAGCTATTCAAAGAGCTTGGGGATGCTGGAATCTTCAGAAAACTACTCACTGCTCACGGTCAGATAATAATTGAAAACTTGAACTCTACTGATGAAAAGGTTTACTCACAATTGGTTAGTAGTTCCTTTAGTAATCATATACCTTTCGATCAAGTCGGTGTTCTTGGTGCCGCTAGAAAAGAGGTAGCCGAGGGAGTAGTTACCGTCAACCCTCTGTCAGCTGTAACTAAGATCTATGCTCATCAAGAATTCTCGCGGTTCAAAGATCATCCATCCATTATCACATTCTTTTCTCAGAAAACACCGCCACAAGGAGGTGGAGAGTCTGTTACAGTTAGTGCTACCGAACTTTTTGATAGGGTAAACGCTAAATATCCCGAATTTATTAAAGAAATTCAAGCCAGGGGAGTTTACTTGAACCAGGTCTGGCCCTACAAGGAAGATTCAGAAGATTTTACCTGGACCGGAAGATTTGCCTTTGGAAAGAGTATTAGTGAAGGTGAAAACTTAGAAACCAAAAAGAAGAAGGCCCTTCAAATTATTCATGATAGGGTAAGTGAGGATGCCGAGTTCTTGCCAGATAATGGAATTAAGATTCACCAGCATACTCAGCCATTGCGTGTTCATCCATACAATGATCTTCCAATCATTTTTTCCAGCTTACCTACCTACTACTCCAAGTACTACTTTGCTAAACAAGGTAAATCGCCGGATAAAATAAAAGATGAAGGTTTGCTGCCCGATATCACCTATGATGACGGTACTGCAATACCTGAAAAATATCTCGATTTTTTACTTGAGGTCTCCATTGAGATTGAATACACACATCCTTTCAAGGATGGTGACTTGTTGTACATTGACAACTTCCTGGTTTATCATGGACGTAACCCGTACACCGGAGGCAGAGAGGTATTGGCAAGCTTTTGGGATCAGAAGACTAACAAAGTGAGACCTAAACTTTTGCAGGTCTGATTTGCGCCCACTGGAGGTAAACTAAAAGCAAGCAGCTTCTGAATTATTTGGAAGTACGTATACCCTAAAAGCCGTGTAGAAACGAATAGATAAATGGAAGTGGCCGAAAGTTTCAACAATAAAAGTCGAATACTCATATCTTATACCGTTGCAGTTTTGGGAAGTATAGTGCGTAAGACGATCTTAAAAATCTTATTTACCCGCGCACGACAAAATGCTTCAGACTTTTCCGGTCCATCTAAAGATCACGGCTGTTGTTCTCATTGCAGCATGGCCTTTTTGGATGGCACCAATGCCCATGTAATCCAGCTATTGGATCACTACAGATACCACTCGATTATAGATGAGAATCATACGCCACAGGATACGTATAGATTATTCCTGAATAAACTCAATAACTTGTCTTTTACTAGTTTTTCAACCTTCCTTGATCCGATGACCGAAGCAGAAGCCAGATCCAGTTTAAGAACAAAACTTTATACTGCATCTGTGGCACTGTTTGTGTCTAGGTTTTACTTAAAACATCCTACCACTTCCATGGTAGAGCTTGAAAATTTGCATTCCAAAATAAGCCATCTACATCTGTACCCCAATAATCATGAAGATTTGCATATATTAACAGCCAACATAGACAAGTATAGAGACAATTCAAAAACAAAGGAAGAAGTGATTGGTAATATAGGAAAGGTGTGTGATGCATATACTCCAAACAACATATTCTACTTCAACGAACTCAACCTAGCTGTTGCGAAGTACAAAATCGGGGTATCTTTAGTTGGAAACATGGGATGCTCCGAATTTTTAGATCCAATTATTGTTTCAAATATTCCAAGCGAGTCTTTTAACTTTGATCCATTTGGCCAACTCGGCACTTTCCATTTACAACTATATTTCAGCCTGATAAATTCTCAGCTCAAAAGAGCAAACCGCAGAATCGCAATAATTCTTTCCGATAAGTATATCTTCGATTATGATTTTTCCCATATTGACTTTGTTTTAATCAATTCAGGCATACAGTTTCCAATGCCCGACGAATTTGGTTTAAACAGATGGTTTGCATTCCATCTTTATAAGGAATTTAACAAAACTATAATTCATGATGTACCTACGGTCACTTTAAGAAAGTTGTCACACACTTACAATACTTTGATTTTAAAACTTGTTCGAAACCCTACGTACCACCACTTTTGTGTTCTCGGATGCAATAGATCATTCCAAGATTCGTCTCTTGTTGCTGCAAGGAGCAATATGGTAATAGAAAGAGATGGAATCTATTTCATGGTTGAGGAACCAGAAACGATAAAGTTAGTTCAGATTCAGAATAACTCCAAGGACTGGTCGTTTGAGCATTTTAACCATTACTTAGACCAGATGGATGATTACTCTGTTGCATTGCCTAAAAAAGTTGAGATGGAGCTGGCACAAGTGTTGAAAACCTTACTAGAAATTGACTCGTCGTTTTCTTTTGGAGACAGCTTGTTGAAGAGAAAACTCACATCGCTTGTTGATTCATTTGTCAATACATTAGACACCCCCGTTACTTCTGTGGCTAATTTCAATGAGCTGTTAATTGAACAAACTATTTCAAATGAAACTGGTGATATTTCCCAATTATTACAAGTTCTTGACAGTAGTGATGTATCTCAGCTAAATATTTCCAAGAGGCGTAAATTACGCAGCACACCTTCGCCATCTATTCAGGATTCGACCTCAACACCTAAAGATTCACCTAAGAAACAAATTACCCAATCTACAAGAAATAGAAATTCAAAATCAAGAAAAAGACCGAACTTGGATACTAACAATGAAATTCCGTTGATAAAGAAGTCTCGCGTTATCGAGGATCTTGTGAGACAGAACTTAACTTTCGTAACATGCGACTCGGACTCTTCAACTGATGACACAGATGCCCCTGAAAAGACTATTGATCCAATAAAGAATAAAAACATCAAGTACAATACCATCACCAAGAATCCAAAGATATCGATTACGGAGAATGATTTGGAAATGGAAGAGGTTGACACGACCTCCGACTCTGACTTTGAAAATAGTAGATCCAAGACTATTCCAAGCACATCTCAAAATGGTATAAATGCTTTTGACGTATTAGAAAGAGAAAGTGCTTTTATATTAAAGGACAAGATGACATCACCAAAGGTGATTACGAACAATGAAGTTAAATCTTCGAAAAAGCATGAACTGGATCATGCTTCAACTATATCAGTGGAACCAAAAGAATCAATACTGACTTTAGAAGAAAAAACAGCTAAGTTTGGAGACCAACCGATTGCTATAGTACCTTCATCAGCTGTCCATGAGAATGCCATCAACAAAGAGCAAACCGCTTCAGCAATTACACTGGTACCAGTCCCTCCATATGTGGAGAATGCAACAACAAAAAAGGGTTCAGTCGATAATTATGTTCCACCTGCCAATGTTCCGGAATCTTCAATTGGTATTCTCCCAACACAAGAAACTGGGGCTAGCTCAGAGCAACGGCAAACACCAATGAGCATTACACGCAAAGGTACTTCTCTGAGCGTTACATCACAAAGTACTCCAGTTAAAATTTTAGCTTCACAGATCGAGCCACAAGCATCTGAATTTTTGAAGGCGTCACACAGTTTTCCAGCAAAGGAACCAACTCAAGTGGAAAAATCACAAATGGACCCATCTATTGAATTTACACAGGAAATTCAACGGCAGACTTCTGCCAGCAATGAGTGTCCAAGATTTGATGCTTCTCCCCGTTTAATTAAAACAACAACATCGATTCCTCTGTCAGCAACATCTTCAACTGCGGAATCATTTCCTCCAATTGAGGCTCACCACTCCTCTCAATCTAAAGATACAGGTTCATTTAATGTTGCGCAGAACAAACCGGTCGTTGCATCTGCTTTGGATACACCAAAGCTGCAAAGTGAACCTCCATGTCTTCTTCCAGTGCAAGCTATGACTACTGCTGTTGCCGAAGCTACTAAGCCAAATAGTGAACAGGAGTCCTCTAGTTTGGCACGTTCCCGTCCCGTTCAAGATACCACTGACCTGTCCAGTCGCCAACTGGCTCTTAATGACATCATGGTTGATACCTTAAATAATTTGAGAGCCAAAGGAATTCAGGTATCTTCGATCAATGGCAAAGCTGTTCAAGAGAAGATTCGTGCATATTTGGGTAAAATCAAGCAAAGCTCATCTTCTGTTTCCTCATCTCAGAGTTTGGTAGCACAGGGTTCCAATAGCAGTCCTGATTATGACAATGCAAAAGAGAAACTGCGGGTCCACTCCACAGCAAGTCAAAAACAAACTACAACAAACGAAACTACAAGCACTATAACTGGGAATAATGAAAATGCCGACGTTGAAGATGAGAACAAAAACCCTCATATGGCCTCTCTAAATTCTACACGAGAGTTACAAGTGGAAAGTACCCCCGCTCCAGAGCCTCAACAAACACAAATTCCCAACTTGGGATCATCGAAGACTATGTCTTTGACCAAAACAATCTTTGGAGCAAACAAATTAGTTAATACGGTTTCCCAAAGAAATGGCAAAAAGTTCCGTACTAAGTTAGATTTCAGCTCTTCAGAGTCCGAAAGTGAAGGTGATACGTCATCGGACCTTGAGTCAAGTAGACCAACTTTTATCAAACAGGTAAAGACTTTTCAACCAACGCAAGACAAGACAAATATTACTAATTCTCCCGCTCTAAATAATGGAACAGTTTCAAGCAAATTGAAGTCTGATAGTGTTGAACCAACAATTCCGGTTGAGAACAAAACAAAGGCTACAGTTACGATTGAGGTGACAGACCCTGAAATCAGAAACCTGGTGAACAAACCGGAGCAAACTTCCTCACAAGGTCCGCCCAAAAAGGTCGAATCAAGCCTGTCAACTGAAACAGCGTCGGAATCAGATTCTGATACATCCAGTGATGAAACAGTTTCAAAAGATAGCTCGGATGATGAACCTATTTCAAGTCAACCAAATGTATCGACTTCAACTCTTGGTGCAAAATCAGTAACAACCCAGATCGTGGTTTCAAATAATACAAAAAGAAAAATTGACCCTGCGAAATTGTCTGTCTTTGAAGAATACGTTTATGATAGTCAATCTTCTGGAATGGAATCGGAAAAAGACTCCGATGGTGAATCTGAAGAGATTAAAAAATCTTCTGTTCAAGATGGTAAAACTATAAATGGGCTTGAAAATGAAAAGGAAGCCGCAGAGGTAGCAAAGACTACCGAAAAGGTTTCAGAAAATAAAAATGTGGAAGTGGTTACTCTTGAAGCTGAATCCACGACGGTTCTTGAAACAGTAACTGATGAACCAACGATTATACAAGAAAGTGAAAAGATAAATATTACCAATACAGAGGTCAATATGTTGAAGGTTTCTGAAAAGAGCAGTGAGACAGCACCGGTAGTAGTTGCGGAGGAAGACACGACTAACGTTTCTGAGCAAGAAATTCAGAATAATGTTCTTACTGAAGAAAGGAACCAAGCAACAATTATTCATGAGGAATATAATGATGATGATGATGTTGATATGATGGATGTCCCCGAAGAAGGTGATAATGCGAACAAAACCTCTGAAAAAGAGAGTGAATTGGTGGGGGTACCTGTAGGAATTGTCAAGGCATCTGATATCGAAACTGATTTGATGGAAGTATCAGAAGATACACACAAGGTGTCAGATAAGGAAAATGATACAATGAAAAATTCCGAGGTACAAGAAGAAACCATACAGGTTTCCACTATGGAAACAAAGAATTCCGCCCCTTCTGTATCCGATGACATCACAAGCAACACACCTACATCCCAAAGCGAACAACCAGAAGATACTGAGATGAAGGGGCCAGACGCTGATTCTAGCGATGAAAGCTCCGACGATTCGGGCTCTAATTCAGATGAGGAAGAAGAGGAGAAATCAAACACGGTTGCTAAAGTAACAGGAATTCCTGAAATCAAAGAAGTCGAAATGAAGGATACCATTGAATACAATAAACCTGGCCAGGATACTTTTTCTGAATCGAGTTCGAATTCCTCTTCTAGTTCCGATTCAGACTCTTCATCGAGCTCTGATCTGGATTCTTCATCAGACTCCGATTCAGACTCTTCATCGAGCTCTGATCTGGATTCTTCATC
>JAJMKY010000055.1:0-303637 GCA_030564025.1 Teunomyces panamensis | reverse complement strand
TTTCCCCACCATGATATATCCTTAGCATGATACTGCACTGCAAAGAATATGATGATTGCACTAAATGCAATACCCGAATCCATACCAACGGCGAAAATATAGTTGTACTTTGACCAGAAGTCAGAATAACGCCTTTTCAAATACCGCATAGAAAAGAAAGACAAATACAAACCAGTTGTATAATATGTCAAGTTGTAAGGAGCAAATGTTCCACATATACTGTAAATTATGACAGTAGGCTGGAAATGTTGTGTGTAGCGTTGTGGAGCATACCTCTTAAAGGCAATACAAAGCAACGCAAAAAGGAAACCCATTAGGAAACTGTACTGGAATATTGGGTATAATCCGCCGAAGACCTTCCTAGGACCTATGACACCCCAAATGACCGAAGAAGTAAAGAAAGTAGACGAGCCAGGGCATGTGAATTTCTGAGGATTGTGTGGTTCGCAGTAGTCTTTGATATTGGATATGACGAACTTAATAACAGCTTGACTAACGAAAGCATTGACAAAAACCGAAAGCATTTGACAGCGGAACATAGATCTGGGAGGGATTTTGAGATAGTGACCCATTTTCTGATCACTGATGTAGTTCTGAGCTTGTGAGTCAATCTGGACACCGAGTGCTTTGATCATCATCAATGCTAAACCATTACCTGGAAGAGCGTACCCACAGATCAATTCAACCAAAACATTATGTGCTGGAGAGCTTCTAGTAACGGAGAAAAGTGTGGTAAAGGATAAAAAGAAGACCAAGTTAAGACCAAGATTGAAAAAGATTAATCACACTGGACTTTCTGCTGGCTATAACTTGAGACATAATATGGAAAACATGTTGGATAACATGAGAACAATAAGGAAGACCCAATCAGGAACTTCCTTGTAACGGGCCATCATTCTGGAATGAGGATCGTTAAACTCATCATATGTGGATTGGTGACGGTTTAAGAATATAGCACACAATTTCTTGGTTGCATACAAGAGTTGTTTGCGATTAACATCACACTCATAGACAAAGGAAAATGGATATAAAGCAAAGAATGGACCATAGCTGACCATATTGGCAGTGGTGTAGAATAGCGGACCAACTTTCAGGGGTGCTTCATCATAGAAAGTACTGTCCGGCTTCAATACAATGATTTGACTGCAGAATTAATAAGTTAAAACTTCAAATTCTTTATTAAAGCCTTGGGTTATATTGAGCTAATAATTTTGATCTACTAAGGAATTTTGTTAAACCTTGTTACTTTCAACGTTACCCAAGCACGTTGAATTTGGTTTGTCATCTGAACGGCTTTAATTTGACCAAAAATTAGAGTTTTGAGTGTCACTAATATGGGTTATAAAAGTCTATTTTAAAAATAATTAAGATTTGAAATATTAGTCTATTATTGCCATGGGTACGAAATTAGTAATCATCAGCAAAATTACAGAAGGACGTAAGGATCTATATTATGTTCTATCTGAATTTTGTTAATTTATCAGTAGATATAGTAGCCAATTTTAATAACTCTAGATGTTCGGGGGATATTATGTTTGGCTCGAAGTTAAAGAGCTTTGTAATTATTCACTATTATCTGAGGTACATATAATGATCCGGAAACATTTGCTTGTAATTTTATTTAGTGATACCAAGTCCATAAGCCATCCGTTTCTAAGTTTTAAGTCCTGGATTTAGTAAAGTTGATTTGAAACATATTAGGATCAATCTTGTGTTGGACCAAAGTATGGCTATGGGCGACTAATGGCAACCAAATACTTTACCTTAGTTCAACTTCTTTTGGCGCCGTACCAGTGCCGTGTAGCCTTATTATGAAAATTACTTCAATACTCCGAACATAATCTGTGGTTATGAACTTTGCTATTATTTTTGTTAGTTTCAAAATTGTCCAATTTGTCAGAAAAAAGTACACAGGTTTGTGAGCGCAGATTACAATAGTTCTCAAGCCACAGACTGCAGGGCACATATTACTAAAAATAACTAGTAAAATACATGCCTCCGTAAGTATAGCAGAACCTAAGTAAAGCTACCGAAAAGTTGTCCGGGAGATCTAAAAAAAAAAAATTCTCAAAGAAGATTTCATGAAACGCTCCGCAAAGACACCAGGATAATTTCCTAACTTGCTTATTACTATTTCACTTGGATTAGGTTAAAAAAATGCAACATAATCGATGAAAGGTAACGTTCATGTTTCATTGATCGTGCTGCAAATTGCACTAAACCAGATTAAAAATATAACTATACAGCCAAACACCTTCTCAACCGGCTTATGATTGATACATCTCTAGCAGACGTTTCGACGTTTGACATAAATGGTTAGATCAAATCTCAAATCTTGTTTGCAAAGTCGTATTACATAATAGGAGAAAAAAAAACCAGATGTACAGCGAGTTGTCATCAATATTTGAAGCACTTGGGGAATGTGTCGAAAAGCCGTTTAGCCGATTAGATTTACCAAATTGAGAATGATGTTGTTTAGAAAAAATAAATTAATCTTTGGAATCACACAATTTTGTACGTGCGATTATTTGTGTCTCTCTTTCAAAATTGAATTCACCCGAGTTTTTTATCGAGAAGATTGTGGTATCTCAAAAGCGATAACAATAGGCAACAAAAGATAGCCATAAAATAATCAAAGTGAATCCTATTATTTTTTAAAGTAGACCAGCGACCGGCTAATACCTGCCAAATTTGTAGCATTTTACCCTGTCATTTTATAAGAATCAGTTTGCCAGACAGTAGTAAATGCGGTGAAGATCCCCGTTCACTTTGTCTGACTTAGGAATATTCAAAATTCAAGAACTCTACCCTGATAACAATACTTGAAATTTGTTATATTGGTTACTATGATGCTCTATGTATCTAATCAGCTCTTACATTTGAACCTTTTCGATGCACCCCAAGTTTCAGACTGGAGTTTCTAGTCGCCCTTTCTGAATTGCATGGTCGACTTATTGTCATCTATATTCTTCTGAATCCGATGTAATATAGGGATGTCACCAGACTCGTGATGATCAGAGACGGATACTGGAAAGCTGAAACCCAGAATTCTGATAAATTTGTTAAAACACCAGGATGGGTCTCTCTAGACTTACACTAGCCTAGGCAAACCTGACAAACCAAACCCTACACAACCTACACTTCTTACCAAAACCAAAATTTTCTCTTGCACTTTTATTGTGCCGTGAAATTGGATGCAATAGTATTAATACTCTATAAATGTACACAATGCCGTAGAATGCTAATGCTTTTTGGAACAGAACTTCAATGAACCCGACGACGGAGATTCTTCCTCATAATTTCGGGTCTGAGGTACAGCTCTGGCAACAGTCAGATGAATTTGTACTGGAGAGGTCTACAATGTAGCTGGAGTTGACAGGGATGTGGTCTTGTGGTGCAGCTTTAGATGGCTCCATATGTTCGATATGGAAGATGTTGAGGAAGTAGGTGTTGAGTTAACTGAAGGGTCATTGGCCGTTGAAGAGTTAGTAGGTGGTGACCGGGACGATAATGCTAAATTATTGGATATGCCGAGAGTAGAAATGGAAGATAGGAGTCGATTCTTTTTGGAGCGAGCCTTGCTTGAAAGAGAAGTTGAAGTTGAAGTTGATACCCTTTGTTCGTTGGAGATTGATGGAACAAGCAACGGAGAAGTTCTAATAAGTGCTTTGTTGATGATGGGAGTGGCACTATCGACGGAACAGAGTGGAGGCAGTAGAAGGGGCAGCTTTTGTGCAGATTTCTTTGATTTCCCACAGAAACACTCCAGTATCTTGCATTTGCTGACAAACGTCAAATACACGTTTTCTTTTATTAGTTGGATTGCTTCTTTACAAGCACGATTTAGGATCTGGGGTCTGTGGATGGTGTCGCGGGCGTCCTCATTTAGTATTTCATTGTACAATTCTTCGGAAAGGTTGATTTGCTCGGGTGCATTGGCATGGATATAATTGCGGATGATGTAGTTCCACTGTGCTGTCACGGTGTCTGTTTCGACCAGGACCAAGCTTTCTGAATCTGCTATATCATCGTCCGATATGTTCTTCTGCTTTAAGTATTCCCATATGGTGACCGGGTTAAGGTCCAAGTCGTCGATAGTATTGACGAGCGCTGCCTGGGGATCCAAATCATCCGACTTGACGGACGAATTGGAAGAGGTCTTACGACATTTTGAGCGTGTAGGAGGTCGTTTGACTTTGGGAACAGACAGATGGAAATACAGTATGGATGGGCTCGGAGTGTTGTTAAGACGTTGTGTAGACACGTCGATTGGGAAGCATTTGTCATGGTAGTATTCGTATTTGTAAATTTCTATAAGGAAGTCGAGGTTCTCCTGGCAATGTAACTCGGAGATGAGTTCTTGAAAGTTTGAGACGTATTTAATCTTCTGAGGATCTGTCAACAAGTTCATGGAATAGAGAAAGCAGTCATTTACAAGCTCCTCAAGGGATGGAAGTTTGTCATTTTGTGAAGGAGGAGGAGACGCAGTCGAGGATGTTGTGGAAGAAGCTTGATAGACGAACCGACTGTTGAGCGAGGATGGTTTCGTTGGGATGGGATGTTGGAACGTGTAGGACTCCGACATCTCCACCGATTCAACAACAATATGGGCTTTCTAGAGTAGCAAGACACTGATGGTGACTGGTTAACAAAAAAAAAGAAAAACAGAGGAACACTAGTGAAGAGTGGCTCAAATATTGATTGATGATACCGAAACGGGTAAAGAAAAAGAAATTCGCAAGATTATACAAAGGAAGCATGAGTAGCGAAGATAAAACGCGATAAATAATACTTCACCGTTTGGGGAACAACAGCCAAACCGACAACTAATTATTAGAGGAAGTGACCTTGTTCCTGGGGACTCAAGGAACCATGTGCTTCATAAACTTTTACAATTTCGCATGTATTTATTTAATCTCTACTATAAGTACAATAGATGCTGTTTTCTTAGGCGGAACTAGACCCAGAGCTATTTTTTTATTCTGAAGCAGCGTTGTGACAAAACCGTTATTCGGGAGGCTATTGTTTGATATCGACACCAAAAAAAAAGAAACCAACTACAAATAAAAAAGCAATTTTTAGAATAGTTGCGCGACTTTTTTGCGCGGGAACATGAGACGTCGCGTCGATAAGTCGTACGTCGTCTTCGATGTAGTGGGGGTACAGCATTAGTCGGATGTGCTGGTCTAACGTGGGCCAACGTGCGAATGTTGGGAAAATTTCGGGTAGGTTTCAGACAACAACGGAGAAAAAGAAAAGAAAAAAAAACCAAAACAGAACTATGTGATATTCTAGATACAAAAGACAAACTCCGTTGTTAATTTCTACAATACATGTAAAGGGAAACTACGACAGTAAACAAAAAGTTGAGCGAGAATGCAAGACAATTCCTAGTAACAATTCGTCATTTCGCCCACGATTTATGCTTTATGCAACAGAACAAATTGTCAGGCGATCTGACCTGTCCGGGTCCCAACTTTTTTCTGCCGATGACTTCATGTTTCTATCGATGGTGTACTCAAAAGGATAAGCGCGTGTCTCATGACAAATGTCGTGGATGAATGTCTCCAATCTCTCTCCTCGCGCGCGACATGGTACTTTCGCGTTATCGGGTTTCCTGCATTCAATCCACTTCTCCCTGATTCCCCGATCTCCCTAAATTAAAAACTCTCCTTCTGATACTGAACTCCACACTTCACTATGTTGCTGAAACGTCTCTTTTCAGCTCGTGTGTCGGTGGATGTGTTTGCCAGAACCAATTGGCGGTCACTAGCTACATCACAGCTGCCAGAAAACGATTACGAAATTGACTACATCTCACTAAAGAAAAAGACCAAGAAGAGATCACCGTTTCCCGCCCACCACAACTACTCCGACTTTATCCGCCAACACTTTGGTGACTTGATGGACTTCCAACGCTTTGTGGTTTCTTCTTATAAGCCAAAACGTATTTTCAGCTTTAATCAATTGACTAATATCGAGGTCTTGAACTCTCTCTATATCTACAAGAAAACCACCTCAAAAACGGCCTTTGTTAAACTGCTATTATCGTACGTTTCTGCAAATGCAAACTCGCCCCAAATCCTTTCCCAGAACCTTGAACCACTTCTGGACCTTGTAAACGATGGGATTTTGAAGTTTGCTAACGAAATCGAATCATTATCCCACCAATTCGACTTTGAACGGTTACAAAACTGCCAGAACTTGGCTGGCCAGCTTGAATCGACTTTTGGAGAGTTTGACCACTTGGAGCTTCAGAATCCAGCGTCTTATGAAAACCCAGACGTCTTCAAGATCATTGTGCAGCTCAATCGTTACAGAAAACTCCAACAAATCTTGTTGAAACACCCACAGAAAAATCTTCCAGACTTATTGCAGTTTGTCCGTGGCAATGCATACAATCCAGATGGCCAAGCGCTACTTCTGGTATTGGAATCGCTGTCTCCATACTACCAGTTACTCTTGACTCTCAACTTGGTCCAGCCCTTTTCAAGCTACTCTCAGTTCCTTGAAGAAGTGGCACCACAGCTATACAAATTGGCCACAAATTCTTTGACCCACCTGACAGTCAAGGCAGCCGCAAACAAGATCTTGGACTCTTGGTTGTCTCTCTTTTACTCAGGTGATCTTTCGCCCACAAGCTCCTGCGATGAGTTTGTCAAGTCGTTTACAGCATCTCATATCCATATTCCATCACTCATTCGGTTTGGCTCCAACGACCATGTAAGAAACTACGAGATATCGGAACTCTACAACCACGATATCTTGGACCACTTGATCCATCTTCGTGTATTGTCTCGGTACATTGGCAAGCCGTTTTCGCAAGATATCTTTGTTCAGTTGGATGCATTGGTTCAGGGAATCACCAACAATGATCTTAGACAAGAATTTCTTGACTTGAAATCACGCTTGGCCTCTTTCCACACCGTTGTTCCGTGGTCCTCGTTTGGTATTTTGGATGAGTTGATTGGAGACACTGCACTTGTGAGTGAAATTTGCGCTGCATTAGCACAGTTTGATTCTACAATCAGCAAAGCTCTTGAAAACTATCAGCCGTTTGTGTACCACGACAGCAGTGATGTTTTTGATAACTTTAAGTCATGGTTTGGTGCCGATCTTAGTATTTTTGAATACCAGCACTTGATCAAATGCTACAAGAACTTTGAACACCAGTACTCGATCGAAGATCCAGAGGTGGTGAGAATTCTCAAGGAAAATTTTGGAGGTGTGAATGAAAAGTCTGGTTACTATATTGAAATGCTCAAATTGAAGATTTACGCCGAAGAGTTGAAGACGCTTCAGAAGTACATTTTGAATTCAAAGCAGTTTAGTCAATGCGATGACTCCGAGATCTTAGAATCGTTGGATTATGCAATCGAAGAGGTTTTTAAGAAAGATATTTTGAACTTTGACAATTCACACATTAACAACAACAACGTGGTTGTATTTGTTAGATTAAGAAGGGCTTTGCTTAAACTCTTTAGTTTGAACAATGGCGATACCGAATGCTTGGACCAGTTCGGAGTCGAGCCAATAGTTGAAAAGCCATATATCCAGATTCCTGATGACTTGAAACTCGATTCTTTCACAAGAGAGTTGAAGTTGTTGCGCGATGCGTTTATTGGTGCACCCTTTGGGCAGTTTCAGTCCAACGAAATTGTTGAGATATTGGAAAGTGTCATTGATGAACTGATGAATTCACCATTCAAAACTTCTAAGATAGACCGTTCTGATGTTTATCTCTTTATCAAATTGAAGCACAAACTTTTATCATTATTTCAGATCAATGGTGGCCATACAGCAATTTTAGACACCTTGCTCCATAGTCAGGATGTATTTGCTAACTTTGAAAAGTCCAAATTGAAGAAGACTTCCCCATACAAACAGATTCCTAACAACTTCATTATCCACGAATATGTTGGCGAGTTGATTCAGTTGAGAAATGTCTTGGGGGCAGATTTCAGCCGTTTTTCCACCAAAGTCATTCTTGATAAGGTCAATGAATTGAAGGATCATGAGTCTGTTCCCGAAAAGAAGTATCTCTGGCAAAAATTACATGGCAATTTGTCATATTTGTTCAAGTATAACAATGATAATTCCTTTGTGCTCGACAGTGTTCTTGTCAATGATGAGGAGTTTAAGAAGTTTGAGTCCAACAAGGCGATTGCAAAATCTAGAAGAACGTTGGAAAACTCTTGGGTAGGAGAAAATTCTGGGCTCATCAACGATTATTTGAAGTATATTGAAACATTCTTGACGTCGCTGCATTTGGTTGACAAAGAAGGAATCTGGAACATGTCTGAGTCGAAGTTTGATAAGCTTTTGACTCGGTTCATGCAAACGTTGGACAAGAAATCGTATGACTACCCGATTTACTTGAATATGTTGAGTCAGTTGAGACTATTTAATTCCAAAATTGAGTACTACCCCAACTTTTTACAGCAGCTTTACGAAATCAAGATGAATGGCGACAACAAGAAACTTGAATACGAGGATGTGGAAACGATTTACAAAGCGTTTATTGAGAACGTTGAGTACGAGCCACCTTTCAAGGCCCAGATTTCTATCCCAATTGATGAACACAAGACGCAAAAGTTTGACATGAATTCCTTTTTGAGTGAGGACAAGAACCAGCTTAATAACGAGGAGCTGATGAAACTCAAATCCGAGTACAATGATTCTGAGCGTCTTATTTCCTTGTTGACGAAACAAGAGGACCCTCTTAATCTTGAAAGCAACAGTGCGTGGAGTAAGATTGCCGATTCAGAGGATGTTTATGAAACTGAGCTTAAAGATGTTTTGGCGACATCTTTCAAGGAACCAACCAAGCCAAAAGAAAAGTCCAAAGAACCGCACTCTCTTCCTCACCGTCAGAGGCATATTGCCATTCAACAACCGGCACTTGTTGATGATATCGACACGTCGAACTTGGAAACCTTTATGAGGAAAGCAAAACATGAGCATGACGTGATTCAAGAGAGCAAGACTCGAGAAAGAGAGGCGTTTGAATGGAGCAGAAGCATGGCGAATATGCACAGATCGGTTGACTCGTTCAATTTCCTTAACCCCATGACGCACGGGAAGGATGCTGGATTGCTCTTTCCCAACTTGAATGATGCAGAACAGTTTGAGTTTTTGTTGCTTGAATCCAACGGGAAATCAACCCTGGTTACCAGTGAGACGATAGGCAGGTTGCCCAAGGAAGCGACATTTGAGATACTTCAGCGGTTTGACAAGAAGGAAATCAAAAGGTTCAACAAGCTTTTGAAAAGGATGGGTAAGAATGACTGGAAGTTGATTGGGAGCAAAGTAGGTCCTGAGCAACAGTATTTGATTTTGGGAAGGTACCGTTCGTCACGGTACCGTCGGATATTTGCTCGGATCAAGTCTATTTTTGCGTTGACGGGAGTGGTTTTGATTTCGTTGGTTGGGTTTAATTTATGGGTTGATGGCGTGCCTCCGCCTCCACCAGCTGCTTTTCCACCGCTTCCAGCACCTCCACAAGAACTTTTAGCCGCAGAAGCAGAGACAAAGGCGGTGTTGGAGCAAGGAACAGATCGCGAGAAGCTGCTGCTTAACCGGGTTTTCTGGGATACTAGGTGATTTCCATTTATACAGCTTTATATTACTACATCTGGAATGTGAATATATGGAATGTTTTTATGCTAGTTGCTATGATACATTAAGATTATATTATATTAGATGGAGATTTCGGGCGTAGGCAACTCGGTCATATCCTTCGACACGTGGACAAACTTCATCACGGTGGTTCCGCCAGTAGTTCCGTTCCAGGACTTGAGAAACTCAACAGTTTCTTTGTTTGTCAAGTCTGGAACCTTGTAACCGGTGGAGTAGAGCTGTTGTTCGTGTTTCACAACTTCTTCGAGGATCTGTTGTCTGTTTGTCTGGGGTCTTCCTGGTCTTCTTTCCGCACGTAATTTGGTGAGTTCGTCGTCGTATCTAGAAACAAAGAGTTCAATAAATGCTTTGAGGTCTTTAAGGGAAAATGTTTCAAAGTTCTTAAAGTCATTGTCTTCTTTGATCAATTTCTGGACAAAGAATAAAAAGGCCAATTCGTTTTCTTTTTGTTCGAGAGATTTCTGTTTCTTTTCTGTGATTTTCTTGTCTCTAAGTGTGGCCCGATTCAACTGTTTAAACTTACGGCCTTTAATATGCATCGAACCTGTCGATTTAGCAAGGTTCTTGGTAACCTTATTCAAGTTATGGGCGAGAGGCATGGTGATGAGATGAGATAAAATTCGCAGCCCGAAATTAATCTACAAAGAAATATATATATAAAAAAAAAAGAAAGATGTGCTAAGCAGAGAGATCAACAACAAGAACAATAACAAGAAATTGTAGAGAGATAAATTAGTACATTCAATAGATGTGATTTAAACTAATGAATAAAAGTAAAGAATGATAACTTTTTTGTAAAATTAACATGTCAATTTAATTTCTTCTTCTTCTTCTTCTTCTTCTCTTCTTCTTTCACAATCTTCTTCCATCCTCCTCCTTCTCCTTCTTTTTTGTTAGTCGTGTGCGAAAAACTTTTCTTCAAAAATCTATTCACCAACAACGACATGGCCAAGTTTACCGAAGAACAATTGATTGAAATCAAGGACGAAGCATACGTGCCACAGCCACACATCTTGGAGGCTTTCAACAAGATGATCGAGGAGGTGAGAGAACATGCTGCTGCCGAGTACGAAAAACACAAGAGCATCAAGTGGAGCAACGGAGACACCTACATCGACGAACACGGTCACGAACGTCCATACCACCACATGAACAGAAGAAGAGGCTCAAGAAGTGGAAACAAGCCTAATTTGAGGAAAAAGAGCGTTGACACCGTCCAGGTCGACGAAGACGGCTGGGCCACGTTAACCCACAAGCCCAAGAAATCGTTTGGTGCTGAAGATGGCGAAGGCGAAAGAACCAAGTTCAGAGACGCCTTAAAAGATGCTCCCGTCAAAGCCAAGCCCAACAACAAGAACTTGGGTTCTTCAAAAGCCGTTGATCCTAGAGACGCCACGGCCGACAGACAAGCAACTACTTTCAATGCGTTTGCGTTCTTGGGCGACGAAGACGAAGAAGACGAAGACGACGAATAATGACAACCCCGTTGCTATTTCATATATACGTCCTAAATGTATAATACTTTCTTTTTACTAACTGTTTCTTTTTTTTTTACACGACAATCTCAGCATCGTTTTCACTATCGATATTGAGTATCGAATCAAGGTCTGGGCTCGTCACTTGCCGTGAAAGAATCGAACTGGGCCCGTCACTGACGTTCCGCTGTGGTTTCTTCTTTGTCAAGTCCCGTAAGTCGGATACCCGCGGCGAACTGTAATACTTGCCGTCGACAGAAAGAATCAGACCACCACCGTTGCCGTTGCAGTTGCCGTTTACAATTCCGTTACCGTTTAAGTTAGAGTGTCCGTTCCGCTGGATCTGGTGATGCATCACAATTTCCGAATGGATCGACGTGATATCGGCAGCATTTCCAAGTCCAAGCCCCAACCCGTTGTTTTGCATGAAGTTATGACTCTGATCAGATGATGAATCGCCTGCCGATGCAGCCACCGCGCCGTTTTCATCAACCATCGCCCCAAAACTGCCGTGTTTCTCGCCTGCAACAAACGCATCGATGTCCAACATGCGGCCCTTAACTATATCCAGAATAAGCGGCCGGTTCGGATTGAGCCACGCAAGAAGAAAGTTGTCCCCGCCAACAAACTCACTCATGCACTTTCTGGTTACTAAACAAGAAGGCTCGGAATCTGTGATTGATTTGAGTTCGAGTTCGAGTTCATAATCGCTGGGACCGAAATCAAATCCGTACATCCATAACTTGGAGGACTTCCTCAAAGCAATATCGACCAACAAGTTCTGGTAAAGCTTTGATTTGGTGATATATCCATCAAACTCCAGAGGATACTTTTCCTCCAACATGCGGAGCGAGTAGTGCAACATCACGTACGCAAGCGAATCCTTGAACTTCAAGTTATGCGATGCTTCACGAAGTTTCGAGACTGGCAACACCCAACTGTAGAAGAACGGCACCAAGTTACTGACAAAGTTGATGCCATGGATATCGGCCACGTCCTTCAACAAACTGGTGACAAGGAATGCGTTGTCGACGTTGGGGAACTCTTCCCGTGAGAAAAACTTGTCGACATAAACCAAGATATGTGAAAGCGCATTATCATCGAGACTGATGTAATGGTTGAAGTCGGGAGATGCGTAGTCTTTGGCATCCAAACCCAAGTTTTCGGTGTTGATGTTGTCGGCATTGCTGCGGTTGGTGGTGGTGAATTCTTCGCGTACAAACGTGCGGAACACGTTCAAGTACTTCTTTTGGATGCTGTTGATCTGCGACACCGAGAGACACGATTTCTCGCCGTTGATCTCGAGTTCGGGGGCCAAGAGCAGCAAGCTGATGTCCCAGTTTTCCAAGGTGACGTGGTTTCTGCTAATGGTACTGGCTTTCTGCTTGAGCTGGGCAAAGATGACTAGGATATCGTCAAACAACACAATGACTAAATGATGGATCTTTTCGTTGGCATGGGGCTTGTCAGGATCGTTCTCGTAATACAGAAGTTGTATTATCGACTCGATTTTGATGAGGATTTCCTGGACCGAGTCAGGGACCTGGTCAAAGTAGTAGATGTGAGTTGAGAGATTGCAGATACATTGCGAATAGATGCGGGAGAGCTGCATGACCAAGTCGGCATTCGTTGTACGTGAATGGTACAACACCAAGTTTGACTGGAGCATCAAGAGTTGCTGGATGATGTCGGAGATCGACAATCCGATCAAGTTAACTTCGGAGGAGATAAGGCCCAAGATGTAGTTTGCGTATTGAGTTTGGGTGTCGAAATTAGAAGCTGAGTCTTGTGAGATTGCCGTGAGTCGTGAAAGTAGCGTAGCCAATGTTAAGAACCGTAATTGAACGGGAATCCAAATCGTGCACATTTCTAACAAGGTGATGCCCCATTTCTGGTCCACAGAATGGGCCACGTTGTAGGAAATGAGTTGGCGAGTGGCTTCAATAAGTTGCGTGGTTGAATTTGTGCTAAAGATTTCCTTGAGTCCATGTAATGCTTCGTCAATGATATCGGCGATATCGACGGAAACGTCGGCCGATACGTTTAGGGCTCTTTGCAGGGCTACTTTTGAAAGCCTGCGGCCGTCGGCTTCGCCTTTGACATCGTTGCGGAGTCGGGTGGCCAAATTGACCACCGAGCTGTTGGCGTGGATGGTTTCAATGAGTAATGGCAAAATAAGTGCAATGAACTTCTTTCCCAACGTCACGTTGTGACCAATGCACGAAGACAAGTGTCTGCTGGCGATCAATGCCAGCATTTTCCATTCGAGTTGGTTGGGGCCAGATGCGCGCAGCGCATCGTTCCCGACCTTAATCAACAGTTCCAGCAATGCCGTAAACGCCGAAACAAACACCTTATCGCCAGGGAATAAGTCTGAGTCCAATTTATCACAGAACACAGCGTACGTGGCAAGCACCGATTGGCACAACGCAAAGTCTTTGGTATTGGCGATGTGCTGAAGAATAGCACATACTTTTGTGGCAAATACGTTCAAATCCTCGCTGCATTTGGTGATAAGTGCTGCCACGATGGCAAGAGTCACTTGTAAGTTACCGGAACGGCCACGGTTGGCGTCAACGTAAGTCTTTTTCTCCAAAAAGAGAGTTACTTTCTCGAGCTTTACCCGCCGTGTTGACGCGTAGTAGAGCAAGTAGCTGAGCTCGGACGGATTGGGTTTCTTGTCCACGCCTTTGCCGGGCGGATAGCACTGGAGAATCAACTTCTGGTGCTTCGAATGGAAGATTCTCATTGGTTAATAAACTAGAAGAATGTCTGTCCGTAAACTACTAGCGGGCCCGTGCAAATGAACGTGATACTTTTTTCTGTTGGTCTTTTTTTTGTAGGGAAAAGAACAAAAAATCCAGAAAAAAAAAAAAAAACTGGAGTGCGAGCGTCATTTTCATTTATAGAAAATTTAATGATTTTTTTTTTTTGATTTGAAAAAGTTGCAACAACCGCAGTTTAAATGCCACCAATTTACGTAAAAGGAGGCGTTTGGACAAACGTTGAAGATGAGATTCTTAAAGCAGCGGTCCTGAAGTATGGACTCAACCAATGGCTGCGTGTGGCGTCGCTTTTGACCCGAAAATCCGCCAAACAAGCCAAGGCGCGATGGCACGAATGGATCAGTCCACAAATCAATAAACAATCATGGCTGAAACACGAAGATGAAGAGTTGTTGAACCTTGCAAAACTCCTTCCCAACCAATGGCGAACCATTGCTCCAATCCTCGGCCGCACAGCAACGCACTGTGTCGAACGTTACCAGAAACTACTCGATGACGCTGCGGGAAATGACCTGGAAAACACTGAATTTCTGCTTGTGGGCGCAGGAATCGAGGCTCTTCCGGCTTCCGGTGCCCAGGTCGGCGATCTTAATATCAATCCCGAAAGCAAACCAGCACGTCCCGACGAAGAAGACATGAATGATGAGGAAAAGGAAATGCTTTCGGAAGCCAAAGCGCGGCTCGCCAACACTCAGGGCAAAAAGGCCAAACGTAAGGAACGCGAACGCATGTTGGAGGAAAGCAGACGCGTGGCGTTGCTCCAAAAACGCCGGGAAATGAAAGCAGCAGGCATCAACGTAAGTCTTGAGTCGAAAAATAAACGCAGACGCAAGGAATTCGATTACAACGCCGATATTCCTCATGAACACGTACCAGTAACAGGACTTTACGATGTCACAGAAGAAACCGAACGTAACGAGCTTGAAAAAACACTGTTTACCCTGAAAGTCTCACGAGAAGGCATTACCCAGCCAAAAACTAAAGAAAAGAACAAGAAACCTCAACAGAACAAACCGACAATTGAAGCTGCTGCAGAAGTGGTGCGTGAAATCGCTCAAGAAAACCTCAAAAAACGGAAATTAGAGCTTCCAGCACCAATACAAACGACATCTTCGACCAATGTAGAAGACTCGTTGTTGAGCGGAATATTTGATAAATCACAAGACAACGAAGATGTTGATTCACGTATCCAGCGCAAAACCAGGGAACTTGTGGCGTTGCAGTCTTCGAAATCAGTGCTTCTTGACACTGGAGAGACACTAGCCATAGTCAAGAAAGAGAAGGAAGTGGCGAAATTCAGTAAAAAGTCGATTTCTACTCTTTTGAAAAATGAGTTTGTGCTGCTTCCGACACCACGTCTGGTTTCCGAGTTGATTTTACCGAGTTTCGACATTCACGAAGAACCCGTGAAGCTCGGTCCGTCTACAGTCGATGATCAGGGCGAGAAACTACGTAAGCTCGAGATTCTTCGCCGTCTTGATGAAGAACGGGCAAAGTTACGCCGTTCGCTGGCGGTGCAGCATGGATTGCCAGTCCCAAATCCCAGCAGATTATGTTCTCAGGTTGCCGATTCAGAGCTTGAACAACGTATTTTTGACGAGGCGCAGGCATTAATACGTTCTGATTACCGCAAGTACGAGGATCCTACGTTCAAGGCGACGCTTCTTGATGATTTGGACGAAGAGCTGCGTGCCAAAGTCGAGGCAGAAATGGTGGTACAAATAAAACAAGTGCCTGCCCCAAGCTACAGACTTCCAGCAACTTTTGAGGTTGCCGAGCAGATTATCGGCAAACTCCACGAACTTTATGGCCGGTCAGTATCCACCAGTGCCAAGCTCGAGCAGCGTGCGGGCACGACTGCGTTCGAGACGGAGAAAGCACAGTTGCAGCAACAAGTCCATGAAATGTACGCTCAATTGTACGAAACCGAACACGAATTGCGTTTGGCAGGTCATTTGGCTGAACACGAAACCGTGGTCATTGATGTACGGACACAGCGACTTCGTGAAATGGCGGACGACGTTGCTGCTGCCGAACGAAAATTGGTGCAACAATTGAGACTGAAATAGAAATAGAAAATAGGAAAATCTGCACCCAAAACCTCGTGACGTATCACGTGATCTTATATAAAACCAACATCTACACATATTTCTTTAAATTTACAACACATTATTTGATAGACTTTAACCAAGAAATGTCCACCAACTTGTTAAGTGTGCCGTTGAGGCAGGCGAAACCGATGGATTTTGGTGCAGAGCTTCGAGCTGTGATTCAACGAGACTATTTCCAGCCGCTGCTGGCGTTTGACGGCGATTTGGCGCGTGTTTCTGCTTCCAGGCGGCGGGTTGAGGCCATGGTTGACGGACAAGTGAGTGTGGATGACATTGCGGCGTTGCAAAACTATTATAAGTGTCTTGAAGCCGTGGCAACCAAGTTTAATGACGATTGTGTGCTGTTTGCGTGGTACAACACGCTTACGTACGGTCCCAGTGGTCCAACAGCGCTCCACTCTCTCCTGGGCGAACAGAGCAATGTCTGGTTCCAATTAGGTGCTGTGTACTCACAACTTGCTCTCTGTGAGTCACGGCACACCCACGAAGGACTCAAACAGGCGTGTACGTATTTCCAGCTTGCTGCCGGTTGTTTTGGACGAGTTGAGGCCGTTTTGGCGGAGTTTGACGACCAAACCACCGGTTTTTTGACGCAGTTGATGTTGGCACAGGCCCAGGAAACCATCTGGCAGAAAGCTATTGCTGGAATCATGAAGGATTCGGTGGTGGCACGGCTTTCGTGGGCCACTTCCGAGTACTATGCCCAGGCCGCGGTTCGGGGCAACAGGAGCCAGCACATCAAGTTGGAGTGGCTCAATCATGTGGCAGTGAAACAGTACCATTTTGCCACAGCAGCACAGTACCGTATGGCTCTGGTGGCATTGGATGACGGTCTGTACGGCAAGCAGGTGGCGTACTTGCGTCTTGCGGCAGAAACTGTAGCTACCGCGGCAAAATACCGGCGTTATGTCCACAATTTCGTCCTCGAAGATTTACAGGGTCTCTCAACACTGGTGAAGGAGTCTCTTCGAATAGCAGAACACGATAATGACTTGGTTTACTTGACGGTGGTGCCATCACACTCATCTTTAAAGCCGATAGTTGGTGCTTCGATGGTTAAAGAAGCTGTGCCGACATTGACACTGGACGAACCCCAACAGCTTTTTGGCGAGCTTCTTCCATATATTATCGTCCAGGTAGCACAGGCCTTTCGAGAGAGACAAGACACGTATATTCGTGAAAGGTTTATCGACCCGATTACCAGCTTGAACGCAATGATGACGACGTTTCTCGCCGAACACGGCTTGCCAGCATCGATTGACTCATTGCAACAACCCGAAACCTTACCTTTGTCGATAGTTCAGCATGCACACGAGATACAAGCGACAGGAGGCGCTGCTCGGCTCGAAAACGCGATGGCAGAGACCAGCGGGCTTGCACAACAGTGCCGTTCGCTCGTGCACGAGTGTTTGAAGCGACTTGCCATTGACCAGGACGAAGAGAAGATGTTACAGGACCGCGGTCATTCTTCGAATACACGGCCACCGGCTGCCGTGGCCAGTGCTGAGCTCCAGCAGCGAGCAGCACGCATGCTGAGTTACTTGGACCAAGCTCAGCATGGAGACACACAAGTGATGGCTAAATACCATGAAATCCGGCCGATGTTGGAGGTTTTTGTCGGGGGACCCGAAACACTCAAGCGGTTTATTCCGAATTCAACACATACGCCTCTTGATCGGGAAACGGAGATTGTGGTGACGGATCTTCGGAACGCCGTAAACGCGGCATTGGCGTTGGAAGAAGCCCGCCAGAAGTTCTTGTATCGACTCGAGGTGCGGGCCCGTGACAACAACATTCTTCCTGTGGTGATTGAGGCGTACAAACAGCATCGCCAGACGGATGCACGGGCGTTTGAGCCGGTTTATGAGCGACATCTTGCTGTTTTCGAGCCAGACACGCGGTGGTTCGAGGACCTGAAGCAAGAGCAGGTTGTGTTGGAGCAGGAGATCGACATGCTCCATATACGGTTCCAGGCGGTGATTTCCCGGGTGCATAACGAGTCGCAGCTCCATCGACAACATCAGCTCCAACAGTTGGAGGAGGTTTATGCCAAATATACGGAGATTGTGGCCAATGTGAGCGAAGGAACGAAGTTCTACAGTGACTTTTTGGCCAAGGGCGACGCCGTGTTGAAGCTGTGTGACGAGTTTCTTTATGAAAGACGACTTTCGGCTCGAGAAATGGAGCTGCAGGCATACGATGCTCCAAGTCCAAAGTCGTATCATTAATCCTGGCCACACATTGCACTTATCATTCATTATTAGCATTAACATTAGCATTAACATTAAATCTGTAATATTAAAATTGAGGCATTGTCCTTTTTGAAATGATGGTGTTTTTTACTTCATCTCTATTCTCAATTCCTTGTCATGTACAGCATGGTTTTAACCATTGTATCATCTTTTCTTTTTCTTTTTCATTCAGTAATTGTAATTCCATTTGTTCAACTGCTCATCTTTTTGATCAAAAATCGTATGCTTTCATATCTTCGCTACGTCAAGAACCTTGTAATGACTGTGCCTAAGAAGAATATCGTGAGCATCGTCGGAACCACCGGCGTAGGTAAATCACAGTTCAGTATCGACTTGGCTCGGGCCATCAACGGCGAAATCATCAATGCCGATTCCATGCAAGTGTACCGCGATCTCGACATCATCACCAACAAACATCCGGTGCCCGAACGTCAAGGTATACCGCATCATGTCATGGACCATGTGGATTGGAACGAAGAGTACTTTATCCATCGCTTTTCCCAGGAAGCCAATGCTGCCATTGACGATATTCATCGCCGCGGTAAGATCCCCATCGTTATCGGTGGAACTCACTATTACTTGCAAAATTTGTTATTCAACAACAAAACCGTGGGCGACCAGGACCGCCAGGAAGAAGTACTGCTCACTACCGAACAGAAGACGGTGCTAGATGGGCCTGTAGAAGCAATTTTCGCCGAGTTAAAGCAGGCTGATCCGCTCATCGCTCAAAAGTTTCATCCACAAGATAAACGTAAATTACGAAGGGCATTGGAGATCTTCTGGACCACGGGAAAACGGCCACTGGAACTTTACCATGACCAGAAAGTTGATGAGTTGGAAGACTCGTCACTCAAGTACAACACGCTCATGTTTTGGGTCTACTCGGAGCCCGAGACGTTGAAGCAACGGCTCGATGCCAGAGTCGATACCATGATGAAGACGGGTGCCATGGACGAAATCAAACAGATGTACGACGTTTACCAGGCTTCAGACCCAACTCCTGACTGTACCACGGGTATCTGGCAAGTGATTGGGTTCAAAGAGTTTCTCCCATGGCTCCAGAATGAACTGACATTGGAAGAAGGAATTGAACGTATGAAAATCCGTACGCGACAGTACTCCAAGTACCAAGTCAAATGGATTCGTAAACTCTTGGGCGTTGAGCTCCAGAAAGAGGCCCGTTTCAACTACAAATACGGCGGAAAATTGTACCTCTTGGACGCTACCGATTTACTGAAATGGCACGAAAACGTTAACGTAATTGGCCTCGATATTGCCAAACAATTCCTTGAAAAGGGCCCAACAAAAGTATCTTACACTCCACCACCGCAATTTGCCCATATCTTGCCAGACGATTCCTACCTCGCGGCTTACAATAGCAATAAACGGATCGATTCCAACGCCAATTGGAAACACTACACCTGTGAAGTTTGCAAGGATAAGGCAGGAAACGCATTGGTGGCGGTTGGAGAGGATAACTGGAAGATCCATCTTGCCAGTAGACGCCATAAACGCCAACTTCTGGCAGGAGAACGCAAGAGAAAGTACGAGGAAATGAAAAGTACAAGAGATAGTGCAGCCCTAAAAGAAAATTAATGTACTGCAGCATGGGAGTTTGTAATGAGTATAAATAAGACATTGAAATCTTCACCTTTTTAAAAAAATTTTCTTCTTTTTTTCTTTCTTTGATACGAACGCTTCCTATTCACTGCACCATCCTGTTCTATGGGTGAATGGAGGGGAAAAGGAAGCCAGATCAAAGTCTTCGAAATACGTCCTCATACTAAGTCTGCTTAATTAATTTATCGTAGCATTGTTGGATTCTGCGTTTTCGAAACATAGTTTTTAATTTTCTTGCTTTGTTCTTTTTTATTTTTATATTTACGCCTCTTTTGATATCAGTTATTCGTAAGTGTCTGTGATAACGTCAGTTGATCGCCGTTTCACCGAACGGGCTTCAAAACAGCTGAAATTTAAGGTACACCCGCCAAACTCAATTTTTCAAAAGTACGAAAAACTCTCCTTTTTACCCCTCTCCTACAACCCCGAAACATCCTGGAATCTTGACAATTGCAGCTAAACTTTTTTCGACTTTCCTTTCAGCTGCTTGTATTTATTTTTTGTCCACAGCTCTTTTGTTTCAGCTGCTCTTTCCTGGCTCCGCAAAGTTCTCATGGCTACTCGAAGCACTTGGGAAATCAGGCTATATTTTTTTTCTTTTTTTTTCATCTTGTATATTCTAAATATAATCTATTAGCAATTTGCTTCGTAAATGGAAGCGATTTCGTAAGGGACATGAACAAAAAATCAAACAATCAGAGAAACCGTGTATGTATGTGGAAAAACCCAGGGGAAATGTAATAATAATGAATGAAATATACCCAGCCGTCAAGAACCATTCTTGAGTAAAATTAGTCGTAAGCAATGGTTGTAGTAGTGAAAATATTAATTTTCTTGTTGTTCTCTTCTTGTTAGAGACTCTCCGTCTTATATGTCTGAAAAGGAGAAACACCGGCTCTCCAAAACCTTCAAACTGGGACTGACAGGCATTTTGTCCTTCGAGTCCAGCTTCACGCTGCGAAGTCGCTTCGGTTGGTTGTTCATCAACGACCGACTGTACTCCTTGTTGAGCCTAGCTTCGATTTGTAGATACTTGGTATCAATCTGGCTGATTTGCGAGTCCTGTTGTAACTGAAGGTTTTGGAGATCGTGTTCCGAACACCAGCCGCTCTGCTGTAAATGTTCTTTGGTAAGCATAAACGCATCCATGATCGACTTTTTCTGCAGTAACAAGAACGTTGAGTAGTTGTACAACTCCTCAGCATCATTGAGTTCAGAAATCGACGTAACTCGAGACCGTGTACCGTTCAGAGTTGTCGTTTCCAGCCCTGAATACGTAAAAGCAGCTCCCTCGTCGCTTTCAACGTTGGACTTGTTCAACGTATCAAAGTAGTTCTGTTCAATATTGGACAATTCTCGCTTTGATGACTGCAAGTTCTCTGAAATAGTGAACACTGGCAAGCTGAGTGGCGGTGTAAGTGGAGTCAAGAGTGAGTTTGAGATCGTCCGTGACCGCATTACCTTAACGGCAACGTTTGCCAGATTTAACGTAGTGCTTGGAGCAGTTGATGAGGTTCCGCTCAGGGAAGAGCTCGAAGATGTGGTGGAAGAGCGTGATAACTGATGTTGGTGAGACTTGGCCGATGGAGAAACCAAGTCAGGGTATTTTAATGATTGTGTTTGCAACGGATATAAGACTGGTCTTGCAGGCTGTGATGTCGCCATTTGTGTATGCTGTGTTGTAGTTGTTGCCGAAGATGGGATTGGTGTAGATGATTTAGCAGGGGTAGAGCCAGTGAGTGAAAGCTTTCTAATCCCATTTTTCAAGCTCTTTAGCCTTTTCAAGGGCGAAGTGCTTCCTGACGAAGTATTAGGCGCAGGTAAACCAGAAGACGTCGTTTTGAGGGAGGGGAACTTGTCGATGGCAAGGTTAGGTGAGTTAAGCTCGTAGTGGAAGTATGAGGAGGAATTATCCAGGAATAGTTCCGACAAGTCTGCTGTATGGGAGTCGTCTGTGGTGGCAGATGCAAAGTAGTTGGAGTTAGCATTGGAATCGTCATCACGGAACGTTGTAGACGTCTGGATCGAGTCGCTAATGGAGTTTCTTTGGGAAGCAGAGCTGTGGTTGAGGTCAGATTCTTCGTTGGGAAGTGGAGGCAACAACGGCTCATCGGTGGCTTCAGGAGTCTGAATTTCATCTGTTGATGGATTAATCACCTCGTATCGCTCAATCACAAGCGCTTGTTTTAGTGGAGATAGACCGTGCGGATCATGGTTCGGTTCTTTTTCTTCAAGGACGATGCCCAATCCACCAAAATCGTTCATAGCCACTGGATGTGTTTATTGGTAAATTTGTATCAATTATTCAGTAGGCGGTAAAAAAAATACAATTCAAATGAAATTATTTTCGCTTGTTCTTTTTGTTTTTCTTTGACGAGTTACCTGGTATTAATGGCAAATGGAGATTGGAAAGGCAACTTTTGGTTCTGGGAATGGTAGGTAAGTTTCAGAAAAGAAGATAATAAAAGTAAACAAATTTTGAGTGGTAGGTATGAAAGATGTCACAAATTTTCAGAAGTGTAGCGAGAGGATTGTGGGCTGGGCAGTAATACTGCCATTGCATATATATATTTTAATATTTTACAAGGGGCATTTTTGTGTCCCAGAATCTGAGTAAGAAGTGAAAAATCCTGTGTAGTGTTACGGTGCCCTAGTAAGGAATACAGTTCTCGATTTTGTGTTACATGGCATGAGGATAAGATTTTGTCTGCAGGCCTATCTAATTTCTCATTGGCTCTATGTTGCGGTATGGGCCATTTTCCCCATTCTAGGCCGGTCCGGCAGCTGAACTAAAAACAGAGTATAGGCGGTGTGTACTCTGCAGCTCGGTGAAATCAAAAATAAAAAAGAGGTTGTTTTTTTTTATATATTTTCGGTACTACCTTAACCAAAAAAAAATATATAAATTATTAAGCCGCTTGCATATTAGCCAAAATGTTACTAACCTTCCCAATTAGACAAATCGGGAAATTGATAGAACCAAACCACTGCCTACGACGAGTCCAAAATTTTCCAGTAATCGGAGAAGACTTGCAAAGCTGTGGCAGAGATGTAGAAAACTTTAGCCAATTGATGTACCCCAATTCTTTGATTCTGCTATGTCAACCAATCAGAACCTATTAATAAAGTTAGATCTAGATGCACCCCATATCCGTAGTTTTTCGTGCCATCTACTAAACTTGGGATGCAGAAATGCATTCTATTGAAAGAAATTTCACCTTGGCTGTTGCCGTTGTATAACACCAGAAATGCCTCTTCATTGTCCGTTCTCAACGATCTACATATTGCACTTCAATTTGGCGACATCAGACAGAATTATTTTGCCAACACAAGATAACGACTAGCGATTATGGACGCACCAGCAGATTAATCTGGATTCGTATGCCCCCCATCATATATATACAAAAGGGTATCCTCCACTGTAAACTCTATGCAACTTACCACAAAGAACATGAAATACTATTACAACCTAAAAAGATACATATTGGCCACCTGAATCATAGAAAACTGACCCAAGTCATATAAACCCATAGATGTAACCCGAGTGCACTAGCTAATATCTATAGCCTGCATCTCGACGATCGGCCAGATCTAGACCCCAGAAGGTCGTACATCTACCCAAATCCGCTTCCCAGTATGAAGAAAATAAAATTTTTTTACAGGTTGACCTCTTTTGGCCAGAGTTATTTAAATAACAGCGCCTCAATTCTTGGAAGTAGCGGAGTTCATGTCGGATAGACAATCAGTCTCAGTTCATAACCTCGCCTGTGATAGGCTCATACTTTTGCGGGTGAGTTTAGACTAAAATATATGGTTGCTTTGCTCGCTAGATTGTTTCGTCGGTGTTTCGGAAGGGGGAAATGACCCAGATTAATTAATGCCAAATATTTTCTAATTTCCTAAAGAGGTACCGTAATTGTGTTGTAAATTATTTCTCCTATATTTTGCCTGTCAGTGCGATATTTTTAGTAACACAAGACATTTTCTTCCAATTGTATCGTTTATAGTAATATTTTTACTGCAACTGGCCAGATTCCTGTTCAAGCACTACCACTTTGTGCGAATTGAGGTTGTTTAGTATCGGTGTCTGCATGATATAGCTCATCACTGAATATGTCAGTTACAATCTCCTACAACCCGCCCCCTTATATCTGTTACAAATATCGTAATACTTGCTATTTACTCTCCCTATTTGGTTTTATGTTTCGTTGATAGTTTTGGCATCTTGATATCCCAATCTGGAACATCGGTGTGGTTTAGAAACTTTGTAAAACTATAAGGCGAATTTATTTTTTATAAATACCCGAAACTTTACCGAGATACGTAATTAATTATGAGTCAATAGGAAAACATTTTTATAAGATACGGTCCCTTGGCCCAGTTGGTTAAGGCGTGGTGCTAATAACGCCAAGATCAGCAGTTCGATCCTGCTAGGGACCACTTGATAAGATTTTTTTTCTTTCTAATTTTTTTATAATATTTGTAATCCGTTACTTATTCCATTAACCTATTTAGTTCTTATCTTAGATATTTCGTAATTCCAGTAGTTCTTTCTGATTGGATCCCATTGATCTTTGAGGCGAGTGTATGCGTCGATCGCTTGTGTGTGGAGGTTCTTTTGTTGGAAAATCCTTGCCAAGGTCTCCAATGCGTACGAACTGGTGACGGAATTGGAATCGAGATCGGCATATTTTGTGCAAAACGGTTCGAGTTCTGCCAAACTGTTGCCGAATTTTGCATAAATCCCAAGCAAGTAGTTCCAACTAGACGGGTTTTGTGGAGATTGGGCAATCAACGCCTTGGTGTATTCGATTTCGCTCGCCACCACTTCAGGCAGAGTAGATTTGCGGCTAAACTTGAGGAAAAAGCGGTGGCTCCAAGCAGAGTTGTTACGTACATCGTTCAAAAGGCACTGTTCGACAAACAGAGCTTCCTTTATATCGTCGTACATATTAAACTTTTCCACGAGCCATTTTCGGTATGACCAAACGTGATGGTTTTTTGAGTCGGCGTCCAACATGGCATTTATAATGGGAAGTTCACGGTGAGGATTGAATTCACCGGATTCCAAGATCTTGTTGATGATCATCTGGCGGTAGTTCCAGATCTGGTAGTTCTTTTCGTTCTCCAATGCTATTTGTTCACACCAGTCCAACTCATCGAGGAGATTGCGCTTGAGATGTGAGATAATCATAAACCGGTAAACCCATATGGTGTAGTGAGAGGCCAACTGTTCGATACCTCGTTCGGTAGCCGCCAATGCCCTTTCGGAGTATTCTTGTTGTTTCATAAGCGCGAGAAGGATGCCCATTGTCGACTTGTACTCGTCGTCGTACATGATCTGGCATAACTGTGGTTCTTCCTCGTTCAACAGAACGGGCACAACATCATCAAACATTGTTTAAAAAGAGATGAATAGATATAAAATGTCTGCCTTTTATAGAACTAATGAAATGTTTCAGCAGCTCTTACCTAATTCGTAAGGCAGAATCGATCGTGATTTTTTTTTTGCTTTGCGCGCCTGCAGACGGGTCCAGTTTAACGTATATCCCGGTACGAACACCAAAGATGATTGGATCAGGCCGGGATTTCTTGGTGTCTGCGATTGTTGGGTGCTCGTTTGTGTACCTCAGCCTTTCGTTTGTGTTTCACCGCACCCAGATCCCGCTTCTAGTCACGGTTTTTGTCTTTTCCAACATGCTTTCGCGCGCCGGCTTGCTCCAGCGCTGGTTCCGCATGGTTGTACCGCCAACTACTGCCGTCCTGGCACCACAGATTCGTGGTGAGGGTTACAGCAGGTTTATACTGCTTAGTGATACCTCACGAACCGAATTGTTGACGGCGATCCGCTCGCTCCAGGCATACGCCACGCAGTCCAAGACCACCAACGACCGGCGCCGTCGGCTCTTCAAAATGATGCTGTGGCGCCAGCAGCGGCTCTGTGAGGACGCAGGTTACCTCCGTAAACTAACGAGAGTCGATCTGGCCATTCTGGCCAACCAGAACGTCTTGAATGCGGTGGCAGACGCCGCAACTCAACACTACGGCGTGTCGTACCAGGACTTTGCGGTGCTCAAGGCCGAACAGGGCGCCGCCTCGCTGCTGAATTACCGTGTCATTGAAGCAATGGGCCATTTCCTGCGTGATTGGCCGGCCAATTCACAAACCTCTGAGTGGAACGCCATCTGGAACTATATTTCGCTGCAACTTACGGCCCTAATTCCCGAATCAGAACGGGAACAAACGTGTGTGGTGGTTCCTGGCTCGGGCTTGGGCCGCATGGCACACCAAGTAGCAACTCTGGGTCCGTGGACGGTGCATGCGGTGGAATACTCGGGCCTTATGCATCTCTGCAACCAGTATATCTACAGCAACAATAATCAGAATCAGAATCAGGAAATTTATCCGTACATCCACACCTGTTCCAACTATTATGATACCGAGTCGCAGTTTCGGACATTCTCCCTTGCTCCAGTAACGCAACCCGACAACTTGACGCTTCATCTCGACGATTTCCGGTACTTTTCCGTGCCTAACATTTCCAAGTACCGCAACGTCGTGGTGCTTACGGTTTTTTTCATCGATACTGCCGAGAACTTGATCGATTACTTCGATGCTATCCAGACCCTCACCACGCCCACACGCAGTAACAGCGTAAAACGGGGGTTTTGGATCAATGCTGGGCCGCTCAAGTACGGCAGCGCGGCGCAGTGTGAGCTCAACACGCAAGAAATTGCTACCATTCGCCACAAGACCGGCTGGAACGACCTCGATGCCACCAACACCGTCACGGAGTCTGGCCACGGCTTACATGGCTACGTCACTGATACCAGAAGCATGTGGCAGGGTTTCTACGGCCTTAATATGTGGACTTCGGCCCGCAAGGAAAACATTTAATATGTATATGTGTTTGTATATGTATATAACAAAATCACTTGGAGATATCGCTTCCCTTATTGATTTGGATCTTCTTGTCCAGACCACCGCTGACAATGCCGATCTCACGGTCCCATGCCAATGCAAACACTTTGGCTGCTTCGTCGGACTCTCTCGTGATGGTGTACAATGCCTTATCGGCACGTACGTCCCAGACCTTGACAGTTCCGTCGTGAGAAGCCGACGCAAACATGTTGTCGTTTTCAGGACACGCCGCAAGGCTCACTACGAAGTTCGTATGGCCCACCAACTTCGTTGAGGTCTGGTCGGTGACTGTTGCCGTGACTCTGGGGTCGTGGACGTTGATGTGGCGGGCCAGCGAGCCGGAAACAAGAAGGTTCTTTGCTGGTAACTGGAGAAGCGAGAGTAACGAGTAGCCGGTGGTTCTGGTATCGACACAACGCAGCGTCACCAAGTCCCAAGTCTTGATGGTATGGTCCTGTGACACCGAGTACGCGACCGTGGAGTCGCTGTGGTCAAACACCACGTCTTCCACCGGCTGTGAGTGGCCTTCCAACATCGCCAAAGGTGAACGGCGGCGGATCAGAGAGTCCTGGAGCGCCATTTTTCTTCTTTTCTTCAGCGACGTCGAAACCACGTTGGAATCGTACTCCATTGGCTCAATAGCCGTCATCTGGCTGTACACCGTCGACCAAAACCCAATGGCATGGTCGTAGGCGGCGGAAAGAATCCGGTTCGATGCCAGATCGACCGCAAGCGCCACAACGGGCGCCCGGTGGCCTTCCAAAATCGCCAATGTCTTTCCGTCTTCGGGCTCTTCTTCTTCGTCTGCATCTATTATATCTTCATATGACGTCTTCCACAACCGGAGCTGACGATCGTTACCAGCAGATACAATACGGGTTGGTGAAATCCACCGCACGGCACGGATGGGCGCCGAATGGCCGACGTATTGCTTCTCCACCACACCAGACATGTTGTATGTACGCACAATGCCGTCGTAGGAACCAGACAAGAGCTTGGGATGCGTCACCAGCATGTTGGAGCTGGTGACAGCACGCGAAAATGCGTTGATGGAGTCGAGACTTGAGATCCAGTCATCGTTGTTGAACAGCGCAAGAAACGACGGCGGCAACACCGCGCGTGTGTATTCAAGCAGCAAAAACGCTTCATTGGATAAACCGTTCTTTCTCAAGTACTCTTCGAGCGGTACACGCAACAACACGCCGTCAATAAGAAAGTCGAATGGAACGGGTTTGGTATCGTCACCATCGCCATTGCCATCGCCATCGCGGCCCAATAAGTGGTTCACGACTTCCGACAAACCATACCGTTTAAGCGAGACAGGCACGTACAACGGAGCATCGGAAACATGTAACGACTCGTCTTCTTCGTTGGTGAAGAACCGGATCTTGATCTGCGATTTGTCCATGATGAGTGTGATGAATAAAATTTTGCGATGCGATGCGAATAAATATTATTGATAAATATGTCAGTAATAAAACGTCAGTACTCATCGAAAAGACCCAGAAAACATTAATAAATCAAACAAGCCTTAAGATTTGTGGTTTATAAAGAGAATTGAAAATTAGAATGAATTGTCTTTTTATGAAATGTAGAGAGAGAGAGAGAGAGAGAGAGAGAGAGAGAGAGAAACAATGGTTTGGTAAACTAAATAGCGTTGGTGGAACAGAATTACATTCTTGAGTTTTTAATCATTTTTTCAATCATTTTTCAATTCTTCTTTCAATCCTTCTTTCAAGTGATACCTTTGTTCAATTAATACTATTTTACGAAATACTTTTTTAATTTAAAGAAAACTGTTTTTGTATGCTAACAAAAACAGTTGCAATATTACTCTTTTCGATGGCTGCGAAATTTATTCTTTTAGTTCAAGTTCAAGTAACTACCTTAATTTCTTATATCTCTTCATTCTTCTCTTCCTTCTTTTCTTCTTTCTTCTTTCTTCTTTCTTCTTTCTTCTTTCTTCTTTCTGATTTTCCTCTCTCTTCTTCTTCCTTATATCTGTACATTTACTTTAAACTCTCTTCGTTTCAGAAACATTCCTGCAAGCCTCCCAACATAACTAGCAGTGCGGAGCCCGTCACGGAGCCTAATGCCGCTGTGTTGCCGGTGGAGGCCCGGCACCAACCGTGACTTGACGATATTCGAAACCGGCGCCCGTGTGGAGCGGAACGCTCCCGGATCCGAAACATACCCTTTTGAAAAAAACACCTTCAAAGCTCGTCTGATCCGTTTCCAGCGCCGGGTCCGCGTGATTCGTGGTGGAGGCAACGAACGCATGGAGAAATTCTTATTTGTGCACGGAACCTCCGCGGCAAAAACGCTCTAATTTCGTCGGGGTCAAAAACAAAAAAAAAAATAAAAATAAAAATAGAGAACGGCAACGACATACGCCATTAAGAAAAGCGTTATCTCAAACAATTGTTATCTTGAAAACAGAATAGAGATTAAAAAAAAGCATCTTATTTGCCCTAAAATCCTTTTATTTCTCTCTCTTTATTTATTGTTCTCTTTCTTTATCACTGTTAATCACTACAAGCAAATTTCCAAGACGCTGACTCTGACCCACGTGATCTCATCGCGAACCGAAAATTTTATATTAACCATCAACTTTCACTTGCCAAAATTCTTTTTATTTGGTTGGAACCACCGCCTAAAAACCCACAATGCCTGACACTCCTGTTGAAGTTTCCAGTGTCTTTGACACCATTTTAGTCTTGGACTTTGGGTCCCAGTACTCACACTTGATCACTCGTCGTTTGAGAGAATTCAACGTCTACGCCGAAATGTTACCTTGCACCCAGAAAATCGCCGAATTGTCCTGGAAGCCAAAGGGGATCATCTTATCCGGTGGCCCTTACTCGGTCTATGCTGAAGATGCTCCACACGTGGACCACGACATCTTCAAGTTGGACGTTCCTATTTTGGGAATCTGTTATGGTATGCAAGAGTTGGCCTGGATCAACGGTAAGGGTGTTGCCAGAGGTGACAAGAGAGAGTACGGTCCTGCCACCTTGAATGTCCAAAACAAAGAATGTCCTTTGTTCAAGGACATTGACCACTCCCAGGTCTGGATGTCCCACGGCGACAAGTTGCACGCATTGCCAACTGGATTCGAGATCGTCGCTACCTCCGACAACTCGCCCTACGCAGCCATTGCCCACTCCACCGACAACATTTACGGTATCCAGTTCCATCCAGAAGTCACCCACACCGTCCAGGGTAAGACTTTGTTGAAGAACTTTGCTGTTGACATCTGTAAGGCCACCACCAACTGGAGTATGGAAAACTTTATTGACACCGAAATCTCGAGAATCAGAGCCCTTGTTGGTCCTACTGCCGAAGTCATTGGTGCTGTTTCCGGTGGTGTTGACTCCACTGTTGGTGCCAAGATCATGAAGGAAGCCATTGGCGAACGTTTCCATGCCATCTACGTCGACAACGGTTTGATGAGATTGAACGAAACCGAAACCGTCCACAAGACGTTGACCGAAGGTTTGGGTATCAACTTGACGGTTGTCGATGCGCTGGACTTGTTTTTGGGCCGTTTGAAGGGTGTCACTGATCCAGAAAAGAAGAGAAAGATCATTGGTAACACTTTTATTCACGTTTTCGAGGACGAAGCCGCCAAGATCAAGCCTGCTTCTGGTAAGGAAATCGAGTTCTTGTTGCAAGGTACTTTGTATCCTGATGTTATTGAGTCGATTTCGTTCAAGGGTCCATCTCAAACCATCAAGACCCACCACAATGTCGGTGGATTGTTGGAGAACATGAAGTTGAAGTTGATTGAACCATTGAGAGAGTTGTTCAAGGACGAAGTGCGTCATCTCGGAGAATTGATGGGTGTTCCCCACGACTTGGTGTGGAGACATCCATTCCCAGGTCCAGGTTTGGCTATCAGAGTGCTTGGTGAAGTCACTGAAGCACAATTGAGAATTGCTCGTGAAGCCGACCATATCTTCATTTCTGAGATCAAGGCTGCTGGTTTGTACAAGGACATTTCGCAGGCGTTTGCTGCGTTATTGCCAGTGAAGTCTGTTGGTGTCATGGGTGACCAGCGTACTTACGAACAAGTGATTGCTCTCCGTGCCATTGAGACCGTCGACTTTATGACTGCCGACTGGTTTATTTTTGAAGCTGCGTTCTTGAAGCGCGTGGCGTCGAGAATCGTCAACGAAGTTGACGGTGTTGCCCGTGTCACCTACGATATCACCTCAAAGCCTCCAGCCACTGTCGAGTGGGAATAAATAAGTAAATATATATTAGTTGTTTATTCTTTAGTTATTTGGCGTAATACATTGGCCACCAATATATCTGCATCATGCGAAATACTTACCATAAATGTATTGTTCTTAAACTGCGATTCGTGGCCCACAAACGGTTTCCCACGTTCGTCGTGGTCCCTAAACCATTCCTTGAACTGAAATTGTTTTTGTTCTTCTGGATCCAACGTCTTATAAATCGCTTCCTTCACCGCCCAGCTGCCAGCAAGAAAGAGCGCAGGATCCGCAGGCATTCGCGCCACTTCGCGCGGATGAAGAATCCGTCGACTCAATCGGTTCACATACTCGTCTCCGCGTGCCACTAGCTTCCGGAACCGCGACACATTCACAACATCAACTCCAATTCCTCTTATCATAAAGAATTAAAAAAAAAAAAAGATCAACAATTCAATTCATAAATTCAATTTTAAAGATTTGATAAAACTTGCCGATAAAATTCAATTAAATTTTATCAATTCTTTTTTTTTTCCACTCAAATTAAATCATATCACAAAAAAAAAAAGAACCATAATCGACAGTATAAAATTGCCATGGCGTCGTCAATTCCCGGTCCTGTGCCTCTTCCAAGCTCCAAGTATGACTTATCTACTTACTGGGGCCGTGTTCGGCACTGTGCTGAAATCTCGGACCCCACAATGCTCCTCAATACGCCTAGCACCGTTGAAGCCGCCAAACGTCTTGTCTGGGACTACAAGAACGGAGTGACATCCACCATGACTCCAGAACTCTGGCGGGCAAAAAAGGTATTGGACCTGACGCTCCATCCTGATACAGGTGAAACGGTGTTCTTGCCGTTCCGTATGAGCTCGTGTGTGTTGTCCAACTTGGTGGTGACGTCCGGCATGCTCACACCAAACTTGGGCACCGTCGGCACGTTATTCTGGCAGGTGGCGAACCAGTCCTTGAATGTAGCCATCAACACCGCCAACGCCAACAAATCACATCCCCTCACCACCCAACAGATCGCCACCAACTACTCGTTGGCAGTAACGGCGCTGTGCTCGGTCGCACTTGGCCTCAACGCCATTGTGCCGCGTCTCAAGTCGGTAAGTCCCAACACCAAAATGATTCTTGGCCGCTTGGTGCCATTTGCAGCAGTGGTTTCTGCCGGAATCGTCAATGTCTTCTTGATGCGGAGCGAAGAAATCAAAAAGGGCATCACGGTGTTTGACTCAAACGGCGACGCGGTTGGAACCTCAAAAACCGCAGCGTGGTACGCTGTTGGCGAAACAGCTGCATCTCGTGTCATAAACGCCACTCCCGTCATGGTGGTTCCGCCACTTATCTTAGTTAGACTCCAGAAATCACGCTTTTTACGTGGCAAGCTGAAACTGGTCGAACTCTTGACAAATATCGGACTCATCTTCACTACCTCGTTGGTGGCTTTACCATTTGCATTGGCTGTTTTTCCTCAGAGAAGAGAATTGCCAGTTCTGGCATTGGAACCAGAGTTTGCTTCCCTCACGTCCAAGGACGGCTCCAAAATCGAATCCTTACAGTTCAACCGTGGAATCTAATCTGTATATTCTATACATGCTTCTTTTCTTTTCTATTTTACTTTCACCAAAACCGCCATTCTCCAACGTTAAACACTCCCAATTCACGGTCCAATTCGTGCCGGTCCTGATGACTCGAAAACCTATCGACACCAAAGAGACGTGCCCGTTCACTTTCCGGTACGTCTCCGTAGTTCAAACGGCCCACACCTTTACCTCCAAGCGACGTCTCAAACGTCTCGAAACCCTTCTGTTCAAACTCGCCAATCGCCCGCTCAATTGTCGTTTCTTCAACACCATCGGCCACCAACGTAATCGCACATCCACCGCCTCCAGCACCCGTCAACTTGGTGGCTCCAAGCTTATGTGAATCACCAATGATCTTGATTTCTTCTAGAGCTGGATGCGACACTCCAAGCGCCACAAGCAACCCGTGGTTGATATTTACCAACCTCCGAAGCTCATCACGCTCCTCTGATCCGAAAAACGGACGCAACATGATCCGGTAAGCCTCAGTGGCCAAGTGTTCCATCGCCTCAAGAATGCTGTTGGCCGTCTTGCCGTATTTCTCTACAAGCTGACCGACTCCGCCCACCAAATTGGCGGTACTCCGCGGCACTTTGGTGTTAGTGAGCAACAACTTGATTGGAGGAAAGTTTCTCATAGTGGTACGCACGTTTGGATGCGCTGGGTCGGTCATACGCTGGTACATCACCGCTCCTCCGTGTGTGGCGACTGCATTATCGATTCCAGACGGATTGCCGTGGAAACACTTTTCGCCCATCAATGACCACTGTTCAATGAAATCGCTGTCAGTAGTCGAGCTCTTCTTGGAAACCTTATCGTTGATCCCGTATCCAGGAGCTGCGACATGGCCACCCAATGTGGCCAACGCTGAGGCCAAACAGACGGCGGTTGCGGCTGATGAGCCGAGTCCAGCACCAATAGGCACCGTAGAACGTACACTGAACGTCATTCCAGGAGTGGACTCGTCACATAAATGCGTGTACAAGTAAAGGAAGCAGTGGCATGCGGTGTAGTGGAGTTTGGAGTCGATATTGCTGAGTACTTCGGCGAGTTGGTCGATGATTTCAGGCACAAGTTCCGCTGTGGTTTGTGGCTTGCCGTCTTTCGTTTCTATCACCTCTTTGATGGTTTTCCAGGGAATGTCGGCCTTTTTCCACGAATGGGAAAGCTGGATATCGTGGAAGTTGAGTGTGATTGTGTTGGCATCATCGCTGGGTGACACCAACAAGTACGCACGTAGCGAAAGTGCCGCTGCAATTGCCGGTTTATTGTAAACAGCAGAATGCTCTCCAAATATAATCACTTTTCCCGGAGCACTGACATAAAATGGTTCCATTGTTGCAAAGTGTTGTTGGTAAACTTTCAGCGGTGCTCGTTTAGCTGCATTTTTTTTGGTGGTGCGCTTTTTCTTTGATTTGAGCGCAGCGCGGCGCTGCGCGCGCGTTGCTTAATACTAGAAGAGCAACAGTTCATGCTGACTACCTAATCAGGAAGTCTAAAATTTGTGTACATACATTTCAGCAAAAAAATCAATCTAAACATCAACTTTTTGGTTAATAACAAGCACTGAATAAATTCTACCGGGAAGCAATGTCCAACACGCTACAATTGGCTGGCGCGAAGGAAGGGCTTGCTCTCAAGCCAATCCAACCAACACAATTTTGGACATTTGATATAGCCCTTTCCCTCTTGAAATCGTGCCATGATCCATACATCTTGGATGCGTTGGACGAGTTTCTCTTGCTAAACAAATCGTTATTGCTCAATCCAGCACCTTTCAGTGACTCCAAGTCACCGATTGCCGACGATTCAAAGGATATCTCGCTCCGTAACATTCTTTACTCCGACATAAAACCGTCACAAATTAAAGATGCCCGCAAGATTAACAGTTTCTTGAAGTTCGACACCAGGGAAATCTTACGGGTGATAAGCCAAACAGCAAAGAAGATTCCGGAAAGGAAAGTCCAGAACTTTGAAAAACTAAAGAGTAAGTTACCTGACGACAGAGAAAAGTATTTGGAAAGCGAACGCATTCTTCTCTACACTAGCAATATCTTGAGAGAAAGAAGAACCGTTTTGAAAACAGTGATTGAATTACTCAACAACAAAACAAACGCTATGGCATCGTCAGTGATACAAAACTTAGGTCGTGAAATCTTTTTATCAGCCGAATACATCAATACGTTGGTGAAAACTTTGGATGATGCCTTCAATTGCTTGACTTCGGGCTCCTTGAAGCTGGGAATCTCATCTAAGATTGACGATGTCATAGACACTGAACTTATCTTGTTTATTGTCGTGTTATTCAAAGTCTTGATTGAAATACTCGTTCAAAACCCCACCATCTCCAAGAATACTACCAATACCTGGTTCGAATTAATGAAGTCCAAGAACTTCTTGTTATCTTTGGGTCCTTACATTAGCTTCCAGGAAACTTTTAATCTCCTCCAGGGCCTTTCCACCATTGCATCTATCTTATTCTTGGATTTAGACCAACTGTTTGAATCGGAATCCACCACCAGTTACCTTAATGACGTATCCGTGTTTAAATCTTTGCACAACTCCATTTCAATCACATCTAATGTCAATTCCATCATTTTATACAGCTGGTCTATCACATTATTGAAAAAGTACTACTTCTTACAGGAATATGAGTCTCTCGCATCTTCACAAGCATTCTTGTCCCAATTTAGCATACAAGACATCGACCATGAGATCAAATTGCTCAATGCACGTTGTGTCGAATTGGACGTGTTCCATGATCTCTACAATTTGAATCAGTTACTTCTGTTTGACAACATGTACTCGGCCATCCTTGCGAGCGTGATTTCGGTCTCGATGCCTTTACTCAATATCACCCCTAACATAGCAGAAACGATTGAAAGTATCTTAAAAAATTGTCCCAACAGCGTCGTTCAGCGATTCTTTGACGATGAGGCCACTATCAATGCCATCGTGTTGGCCAGAGCCAAGTTCCCATTATTGCTATTGCCATACTTGAAACTTGCTTCAATTAACGGGAAGTTCGCCTACGAAGAATTTAACGAATTGAAGTCCTACATCTCAGTATTTAAAAAGGAAGAGTTCAACAAGTTGTATCAAATTGACGATGAAAACACCGAATTGGTTAAATTGACAAATTGGATTGATGTTTATCCTCCATACGAACCAAACAAGAAATTGTCGCTTGTTCTCAATGCTGGTACCAAGGCCAAGATTCTTCCTACAGCAAATGACGAAGATGTTTTGGTGACATTCCTTTACCGATACAATGGTTGGGCATTCTTGGGAAGAGTATTACAAAACGTTTCCAAGCTTTATACCGGTACCGATAAGGAGAAGGTCGATTTGATTACCCAAATCTTGAATCTTTTGACCAAAGTGGTTGAACACAATTCTGTCGAAGAAACCAAAACGGTGTTGGATTCCATGTCTGCCTACACCGATGACTCGGATATTTTGGAGGTCATTTTGAGATTACTTGAACAGGGACTCCATTCAAGAAACGTAGATATTTTACAAGCTGTCATCAACTTGTTAACGAGATTAATGCCATTTTTGTCATACAGAATCTGGCCCTACCTTGCCAAGTCAGCTTTGTTGCCCAATAACGGAAAGGAAGGGTTTGCATCCACTATTTACGGTGCAATTGAGATTGTTAATGGCGACTTTAGATTTACCATTGCCTTGGTGAAACTTACTGATGCTATGGTTCAAAGCTGCTTGACCCTCAATGAAGATTACCCTGAAAAGTCCAAGGAGGCCATCTTGTCCAAACTTGTTAATCACTTGATTGTGGTGTTTGAAAGTTTTGTTCACAGCAGATTCAATCAAACTTCTCAAAAAATGGAACTCGGGGTATTGATCTTGGATGTGTTTTCCAATATTTTAGCCACGGTGCATGGGGCTGATGAGAATACTAATTCGTCTGAGAAGGCAACCAAGGTTTTTTCTGAATCATCGGTATCTATTTTGACCTCTTTTTTGACTTCAGACAATGAATACTCGAGATCTTCTTTCCCAATATTAAGCATGTTGGAAACCGTCTCCAGTAACTTGAATGGATATGAGATTGCCGACACTTCTGGCTTCTGGTATTCTAACTGGATCAAGTGTTCCTTTTCGTTCGCTCAATTGGTTGTCAATATCAGATCGGCCTTGAACCACCCTCCCTCCAAATTTGAGAAGAGTTTGTTTGCCAAATTACCTGAATTAGTATCGATTTATTCCCAGTATGAATTTTTCAGAAAGGACGTGTTGGACTTGGTTGCCACCTTGGCTAGCGGTAAATGGGAATCTGAACCTATACCATCTTTATTATCTCATTTGGGACGCGAACATGCACAAATATTGCTTCATTCCGTGGCAGCAGACTTGGATAACTCGTTTGACGACTACAGATTAAAAATCTCGTTATATGATTTAATATGTGCTGTGATGAATGGCCAGCAACAAGGTTTGTCTGTATTGTTTATTGGAGGAAGAGATGTCTTTGGTGATTTTACTCGTGAAAAGGTTGCTGATGAATCCAAACCAATTTCTTTATTATCCATCTTGAAGAAAAACGTGAGAGATATTCAATACTTCCCCAATGCCGTCAGTCTCCATTTACTTGATGCCATAGCATTAGCGTTGAATTCATGGACGACTTCGCGTGATAGCGACAGCGATGCCGAATTTGTCAAGGAATTGATTGCAAGAATTCAAGTTCCAACACTCGATAATCCATCCACTACAGACGAATTCATCAGTAGCTGTTACGAACAGAAATTAATATCCAAGATTGCCGAAATCTTGTCGTTGTTCTTGTTCACAACCAAGAATGAAGCTACGAAAAACAGCATTATTGATTTGCTCATGAACGATACATTCATCGGAACCTTGAAGAGCAAATTCAGTATTAAAAACTACCGCCCATCATTGCATGCTAACTTAAACGTTTCATTTGAAGACTCCTTCCCAAAATACAAACTTGTGAATTTCACCAGCACCCTCAACAAGCGTAACCGGTTTGGAATTACTACTGTCTACAACATGGTGCTCATGGATAACCTTTTCAATTGCAACGACTCGTGGCCAAGATTAAGGGAAGAAATTGTTGCCTCGAGCATTAATTTGCAGTACTTGGATTCCCAAATCTCGGTGGCCAAGTCGTTTGGAGCATTGATAACTGCTTACTGCAGAAAGTTTACTGGCAAATTCCTGCCCAAACTCTTGGAATTCGTGGAGCATTTGTTAAAGATTAACATCTTGGAAGGGGTCCCCGCTGATCTCTTCAGTGAAATTTATCAAGAGCGGATCGAATTGTCGTTTTACTTGATGTATTCCATTTATCACAGATGTTCCAGCGACAACTATAAGCAGATTTTTCAAATTGTAAAGGTTGGTTTGGAGTTGTTGTCCTCAGAGAGCATGAACTTCCCTGCTGCATTAATTGATTCCAACGGGAACTATCGCTCTTTATTGAGAATCATCTATTGCTGTTTGAACGTCATCAAAGATGATTCAGCCATTCTTGTGGAATCTTTTAGTGTGTTCCGTGATCTTTTCAATTTGATTATCATTAGAGGAACCAAAACACTATTGATTGAAGTCCAGAATGACTGTTTCCTTTTCCAGAACAAGCAGCAGGGCCAGGAGAGATTGAAAGAGAAGATTGCTGACTTGCGCTTAATCTTGTCAATCTTGAAGGTCTTCACCAACTTGAAGACATCTGCAAACTTAAAGAATGAGATGGCACGTCTTGTCGATGCCGAAGAGACTGTTGGCATGTTCTTGCGGTTGTACTCTATCTCCGACACTGTCGAAGTTGAAGGGGAGAAGATATTTGCTCAGATTAGTTTGATGTATGTTTTGGAGTTCATTTCCAACGAGATAATTGCCACCAAGGCGGTTACGAATGGGCTATTCGTTCCGTTGGTGGAAACTCTGATCACGAGCCAAATCCGTGCCGGAGGAGTGGATATCAGTACCGGAACTCAGTATCATCGTATATGGACGAACGGGATCTTGCCCATTATAATTATGGTGTTGTTTAAAGTGGGTTCTGCTGTGCTTCCTGACGTGTGTGCTGCATTACAGGTTGTTGGCAAGCAGACTGAGTATTGTATCGAGAGCTGGGCCCGTGATTCGTCATCGATCCAGATAACCAGTGCCACAGTAGCCGAAACAAGCCAACTTTTATTGATCTATCAGATTTTGCGTTCGATGAATGTCCAGGAGTACTTGAATGTTGGTAAAGATGAATGTGGTGACATTCCAGTGCTTCCTGGGTTGGATACGGAATCGCGGCGTGATGATTTCGCTGATTGCATCAACAATTTGTTGAAGCATCCCAAGTTCTTATCATCACGCGTGGCTCCGCTGTCGGTAGAAGAGCTGTGGATCATCGAGAAGGGTGGTGAGAGTTTTAACAAGTTTGTCAAGGACTTGATTGACGAAATTCGTGGGTTGAAGGACTATCTTGTTTAGCAAAAGTGTATTCTACTGCTATAGAATTTATAAATTATATTTGAGCTTTTTTTTTGACATTCAGTCAGTTGGAATAAAAAAGTTACGGTTGACTTCCAGAGGAATGGGAGCATCTTCGCCTCTTTCACTGGATACCAAGTTTGAGTTAAACTCACCGACGTAGCCAGGAGAATCCACCAACGTCGAGTTTTCAATCACTGGCAAGTTATCGTTTTTTATTTCGCAGTTAATGAGTTGTTTCCAGCTGTTATTGCACTTGGCGATGATCTGTAACGTTTCCTTCTGGTTCTTGTACTGGCCATTAAACGCGAACTTGTTCTGTGGTTTGCCGTCAGGCAACTTATAATCTCTGAACCATTGTCTCGTGGTTTCCAAGAGTCCTGGACAATGGACGTAGACATCGTGGATATCAAAGAGCTTGGAAGCAAGCTGGTCATTAACATCAACTACCATGACTTTCCAGTCCAATTCTCCGTCGTCGATAAGCGCAATCGATCCCAAGATCTTTACCTTCTTCACTTGGCCTGTCGCTAAGACATCGGTGCCGATTTCGCAGACATCCAAAGGATCGTTATCGCCAAAAAGGTTTAATTCAGCGTTTTTGGTGGTGGGATCTTCCCAGGTCTGTGGGAACGCCCCGTAGTTGTGAATATAGCCATGGTTGGGGAACAAATTCTTGACAAAGCGGACTTTACCGTTTTTGGTGTCTTGAACAATCGGGTTTCCTGGCGTCTTGGTGTCAATTTCAAACTTGGCGTTGGACCAGCGTGGGATTTCGACCACCATGTTGGCAGTCTTGGATTCTGGATCCAAATCAAGTGGTACATCGTGGAACCACGACACGATTTTGTCTGTTGCAGCGTTGGTAGCGTAGTTTTTGTAGGACAGCGTAAATTTTATGCCTTCTTCTACCAGCACGACACTGCTAGGAGTCTTGGTAGCATAGCTCCGTCCAAGCTGCAGACGTGTAAGTTCGAGTCTCGATATGGCGACAGAAGTACGCGACATGGTCCTGATCCACCGGGTCATTTCACTTACCGAAATTATACTTTATTACCACTTTTCAAATTGCCGAGGATGTGCGCGGCTTCATAGGCAACCCAACTCAATGTCTTCCCAACTAAATCCTACAATTGCCATGCTTAAAGTCAAACCGCATGTGGAATTACAAAAACACAATGCCCAAAAAATCAATGGTCTACAAGCACTTTTAAATTGAGCTTTTGACTGGGGAATATATTGCTGTCAATTTTTGTTTAACAAAACTAATTAAAAATGTCAAGAAAAAATCATATTCACGTCTTTTGGTGGCCCCGCATTTTATTTCTGTCTCATCTCAGACAGATGGTTCTCCAAGGAAAATGATCTTCCCGTTTTCATTGAACAGGGCATTGTCGTCGCTTACTGGTACTACCTTCGACAACTCCTTGATCTCAATCAGAGAAAGGCCCATTGGATCGCGAGGAATCCACACCCCAGGACACTTGGCCGAAATCACTGGCATATCGTACGCATGCTTGTTATCCTCAGTGTCGGGCTCGATGTCGTAATATGCTGGTAACAACTTCTTGGCTTCCTGGTAGTTCAAAAACACATCTGGACGAATGAAACGGATAAATGGGTTCACATACTTGGTCCTGCTGTAGTCTCGGTCTGCCAATAACGGCACGTGATCGCGGAACCCGCTAGTAATCCCGGAGTCCATACCCATCTTCTCCTTCTCGTCAACATCCTGGAGATGTGTGGCAACCCGGTGCTTGTGCTTCACATCCAACACCTTGGTCTGGTATTCTGAAGGTCCTTCAAACGATGGAGTGTTGGAAACCCCGTCCAAAGGTCTCATGGCATCGATAGGTACAACATTAACCAAGTTACCAAAAGCTTCAGTAATGTGAACGTGGCAGAACACAGTGGAGATAAGCCCCACGAGCTGTAACACAATCGGACCCCAACCTTTACCCACAGCAAAGATCCCCAACATACAAATCTGTCCCAAGTAGATCCCGGTGAAGGTCTGGAAAATGGCAGTTGGGTAGTGGAGCCCTCTGGTGTCCGCACCCTCAATAAAAATGTATGTCAAGTTGTGACAGTAGGCGATGTAGATCAAGAAGTAAGCCACGGTAGCAAACAACAAGATCATGGGCGAAATAATACTGTATGCCAACACGATACATGCCAAATTAGTAAAAACAGGGAAGGTAGTACCCCAAGCCATCGAGCCCAAACCACTAAATCTGGCCCATTTCTTTCTGACGGTGTTGTCAATAAGTGCCCCCAAAATATAATACAAGAACAAACCAACGACTTGGACCAACGAACCACCAGCAACGGACAACCCTTGCAAGATAATGTAGGAGATGTAGAAGTTGGATGATTTTGGTAAACCATTGGCCAAGATACTCAATGCTGATTCTGGTTTCTGGATGATCTGGGTCACTGTCGAGGTGGCAGACGAGGCAATTGTAGTAACAAGGAAACCGTTAACAATCAAGAACCCAAAGTATGCCTGCTGAGTAAACAACTCGATATGCTGCACCGATGGAGCACCGGCTACCTTGGCCATACCTCTGATAAACATTGGTAAAATCATCATCAAAAGAGATAACAATATTGTAGGCAACAAACCAGTAACGATACCCAACAATTGTTTTGGCATTCTCAAGATCCATCTTAACCAAGGGAGCTTGTTGGTCAAGTACGTAATGTTCGAAATAACACCAACGAAAGCTACTGGAACCGCCCATAACAAGATTAAGGCAACAATAGCAGCAAATGCAATTGCTCTTCTGGTAATTCTTTCCCACCAGAAGATTCTCAAGTTGGACCACTGAATGTGACCAGGTTCCAAACCAGTAAAAGATGGCTTCACTCTCATTGGATTGTGATAAATGGTCAGCTGGAATGCCAATTGAGCATAGTACTGGTTCTCAAATTCAACAAAGAGAGAGTTCTTAGGTCTGTTCTTTCTGAACTCCTTCTGCAACTTTCTGATTTCCTTGTTGAGCTTTGGAATTTCTTCCAAACAGTATCTGATGGTATCGGCCTTGCTGGAAAAAAACCCATTAACCTTATGACGAGGTCTCTTTTTCTCTGGAACATAGGCACTAATTTCGTCAGCGGGTTCCAAAAGCTGGCCCTTCTTGTCAGCCTTCAACTTGTTCTTGACAGCAAGTTTTAATAACTTATTTTCGGCAATTTCCAACCGGTTTACTAATGCATCTCTCTGTTTCACCTTGTGTTCTAATTTTCTGGAATTTCTTGCGACGAAGACTCTCTTGACCCCGTTGAACATCTTGAAGAACTGCTTCTCGTCCAACATGGAGTCAGGAACACATTGAAACAACACTGTTCTCGAGCTCAATGCCTTTGCATACTTGGGGGTAGCCAAAGTAGCGACTCTCAATGAGTTGTAAAAGAACAATTCACGGTAGAGAACAAAGATGACAGTGCCGTAGAATGCCCATCCAATAAAGACGTGAGCGTAGTATCTTTCTTTGTATTTGACATTGGCAATGGACAATTGGTCTAATCCCTTGTTCCCCTTACCGTTGGAAGCATTGACTGGCAACAACACAGTCCATGTCAAAAGACCAAACAAGAAAGTCATGGCCATAACCAAGATGTATCTCAAGAAAAAGTAGCCGTCCAAACCGGCCTGTTGAATGATAAATGAATGTGGTTTAGTAAGCAAGATGAATATCCATCTGAAAGGATCCTTAGGAAGAGGTTCTGGTTTCTTTTCTTCCGGGACCAAGTCGAACGTTGACTTGGGAGAGTAGATTCTCTTGAATCTTAGCCGGAGAACTAAGAAACAAGAAACAAAAATCCCACATAGAACCAAGTTCGCCACCAAAGTGGAGATCACGGCCGATGTCGAGGTAGACGTGGTGCTCGAGGCCATCTTCGTATTCGGTACTACTAGGTTTTTTTTTTTAGGTGGACACGGATAAATGTTTTGAATTATGTCTTCGCAGTATAATATTTTTTATGAATTTCTTTTCTTTCTGATCCAAGCCGTGTCGAATGCAGCTAGCTGAAACGATACGTACATAGTTAGAGGTTATGCTTTTTCCGTCTCGAGATATAAACGTAACTTCAATGCAATTCAAATCAGAGATGATGCCAGTAAAGTTTATATATGGCTTAAACCTCGAACGGGGGAGAAGCGAAATAAACTTTTTCTGTTACGTCAAGACCGATGCAGGGGAATATTTTCAATAGAACAGCGAAAGGGAGAAACGCAAGTTGCATTACTGCGGGACTAGTTTACATATATATTTGCGTTACATGGCAGCTTAGTTAAGTATCGCTGGATGTGTGACTATGTAACAGGGTAATTCACCTGTTTATCTAAACCAATAGACGTTGTTAGCTCAAAACCAAAAATAACGGGGATGTCGTCATAGCAAATATAACATTAAATGTACCCTATTTTTTTTTTTGACAGCAAATGGTCTTTTAGCAATACAGTATTTGCACTTTTAGTAAATAATGCCAAAAACCAAATAATTATAAAAAATACATCTATAAAGTCAATTAAGAGACAAAAGAGCAAGTAAATTTTAAATAACTATGAATTAATGTTTACTTAAGGATAACTAGACATAAAGTCATGTTTGATTAGACATTATTTTGTGAGTATATTCAACTTCTCGTCTATACCTTACAACAAATGGCAACTTGGCCGAGTGGTTAAGGCGACTGACTCGAATAAATTCGGGCCATCAGTTGGGATTTCCCGCGCAGGTTCGAATCCTGCAGTTGTCGCCATTTCTTTTTTTTCTTCTTGTTCCAAAAAGTCATCTGCAGGGCCATCGGACCTAGTTCAGTAACCACCGTGAATTTTTGTTGTTTAGCATGCCCAAATCGAAACGAATAAAGAAAACAGCGCCTCCAGAGGGTTATTCAAAAGTCGAGCCAACAATTGCAAAGTTCCAGGCACGTTTGAAAGCCTCCCAGGTTGTCGAATCGAAAATCAAGCCCCAACAGTCATTATGGAACATTATCCAAATCAACCACCAACTTTCCCGATACATTTACGAGATGTACTATAAAAGGAAACTCATATCACAAGAGCTTTACGATTGGTTGTTGCGACAGCCATATACCAATGCAGATTTAATTGCCAAGTGGAAGAAACAAGGATACGAGAACCTCTGTTGTATCAACTGTATTGTTAAGGATGAGAAGAACCATCGCAATACGTGCATCTGCCGTGTCCCCCGTGCAACTCTTGAAGAAGAGAAGCAGGAAACTGAATGCATTACGTGTGGATGTAGAGGATGTGCCAGTACTGACTGAATTAAATGGAGTATGGGAATTATACATAAATATAAAAAAGTAAGGACTAATAATACAATAGCAAAAAAATAATAAGAACATAATAACAACAAGCTTTATTCGGTGGCCCGGTCACCGTCAGCCTTCTTGAAGTCGTTAAGTAAGTTCCGACTGGAGGTGGTAGCAATCTTCTTCGAAAACACCGGCGATTGGTGAGGATGGTCAAAGTTGCGCAACATATCGTCATCATCATACGAATTCAAAATGGCGTGCGTAACATTCGAATTGAATTGACTGGGAATGTTGTTACCGTTGATGAGTGGTGAGTAGTAGAACTCTTCGAGGTACGAAGGCGAGTTCCACAACTTCTTCATGATGGAATTGGTCTGCGGTGTTCTCAAGTTACGCAACGGAGTCTTGTTCAAGTTCGATTTGGGTGTCCGTTGAAGACTCGAACCGTTGGGGAATTTGTGAAGCGAAGCAAGATGAATAGGAGGTAAAGTAGTGCTCTGGGCACTGTTAATGAAATGCAGATGATAAATGTTATTTGCCGGGGTTAATGGCTCCAAAAGTGGACCAGTTTCACCGAGTCGAATGGGCGATAATTCCAAGTTCGAATTACAGCTGAATGAAGACGTGTACGTCAAGTTCTTCCCAGCCAAAAGTGGCTTGTTGGGAGACTCACTAATGAGAAAATGTGGAGTTTGGTTGATGGTGGGTGTCACCAGGCCAAATGGTTCTCCAAGCCTCAGCTTCTTCATTGGTGGGTTCAATACATGGGTTAAATCGTCGTCATCGTCTTCATTAGTGTCATTATAACTGTATTCGTTATCGTTATCGTCATTATCGTCATTAGTTTCATTAAGTTTCCTCTTATTATCGGTGGCATTATTAGCGTTGCTACTTGGAGCGTTAGGAGAAGAAGGAATTGCGTTCATGTTGCGCTTGATTTCCAAGCTTCTGTACTTGCTGTTGGCCAAGTTAATTTGGTCCATGACCTCGAGATACGAGCTCTTCTTGACACTCCGTGACTTAAGAAACTGTTCCTCGTGGCCGTCCTTAATGCACCAGAAATGGCCTTTTCCGTCCTTACTCTTTTCTCCCTTGACAAATGCCTTATTGAGCGAAAGATTGTGTCGGATCGAGTTCTGCCACCCAACATCTTCGCGCTTGTAGTATTTGAAGGTATCGGAGATCCACTGGTAAATCTGTGACAATGGCAACTGCTTGTCAGGGTGAGAGAGAATTGATATGCCAATGAGGGTTGCGTATGAATATGGAGGCTTGTCTTCTGAGTCTAGATCAAAGGACGTTTCCTTAGATTCCTTCTTGGGTTTCTTGGTCTTCTTTTTGGGGGCTTCAGTGAAACGTTTGGTGAGTTCCGCATCTTCCGACGAGAGTGAGAGGGAGGAGCTGGAAGGGTTGATGCATGCTGGCGGTGGGGACAGCAACAGGAACTTGGTTCTTCTGTGAGGAGATGAGAATGCGGGGGAAAGAAGGGCTGGTACGGCAACGGTGGCAGCGGCTACAGGGGCAGCTGTAGAAGGAACCAGTACGTTGTTGATGCCGACTTTGGGGGTTTCAAACGCCATGGGCTTCTTGCGGAGGGCAAAAATGCTTTCTGGAGGCGTGGTCATCTTTGATTTGAAGGTTTTGGACGTAGGAGTATCCGTGAGGGACTTGTCAGTGCGGTATTCGCTGTTGCTGTTGATGTGCTCCAAAGGCATTCTATCCGAGAAGATGTTTGACATCGTCACGAGCGGAAAGGATTTGGAAGTAAGATGGCAAGTATTGAAAAGACAAGGCTGACTGGTGGGATGGGTGATGGATTACAGTTTATATGGTACAGGTTAAAATTGTGTGTTCTGGGATTTTGGGGGGTTGTGCGCATCTTATTATATAAGGGATTGAAACGCGGTTCGCGTCTGAAATTCGGGGACCGCGTCGTTCACGTGGACATTTCATAGCAACGCACCGAGTTTGTGAGGGAAAAGGACAATACAATTGACCCTATTCAATTCACAAGTGGCATTATTGGAATATTATTTTGGCAAATACGTTTGATATGAGTACATTTACTTTTTTTTTTATTTGGACCTCTTGGATTCCGATTGCATCTCCCTTTCATCTGGTTTCCTCCAAAAAAAATAAATAAATTATATTACTTCTTTGGTTTGGTAGGGCTACATTTTCCTGTCAAGAGAAGGTAAAAACCGTGTGGATCGGTCTCGTCTTTCTGTGCAGAAAATAGTTCCCTTTTTTTTTTTCTTCGTCTTCTTCTCACTCTGAAAAGAGACAAAATGTAAAATGGAGTCGAAAACTGGAAAGTCGAAAAGTGGAAAATTTCAACACCGAGAAAAAAAAAACATGATACTGAAACAGAATCTGAATCTGAAATTGGAAACGGTGTAGCAGTATCCTGTATACAATTCCCACATTTATCTGACAATTTTATCACCAACCTTCTGTCGCTATGGACGATACAATCCGTTCTCTTCTCCGGTTTGTAGTAAGGGGATTCTACCTGACACCGTATGTGCTTATTCTTGATGCGGTTTTGCTCCACTCGGTGCTTTCCGAGGATGACTTGATCCATCTTCTCAGCATCAAGCGGAAAGAACTCCGGTCGTTCTGCAACAAGTTGGTCGATGACAAGTTGATGCTGGCACACATCCAGCGAGAAGACAACGGACAGCAGAGGTTGATCACACGTACTTACTTCTACATCCATGTCACAGAAGCCATCGATGCCATCAAATGGAAGGTCCATTCCATTGTCAACTCGCTCAAGCAGGAGATGACCCACTACGGGAACCCGCAAGGCTACTTGTGTCCACGGTGTGGCAAGAAAGTGAGCCAGTTGGATGCTATTTCCATGCTTAATGACTCGAAAACCGATTTCGTGTGCGATGTCTGCGGTGGTGTGCTTGTTGAAGACGACTCGAGCCAGCAGGCGTCGTTGAGACAGGCGAAGTTGGAGCAGTTGATGTTGCAAGTAGATCCCGTCATTGGATACCTCAAGAGGATTGACGAGTCTCACATTGAAGAAAACGACTTTGAAGGGGCGTTGGTCAAAGCCATTCCAGCGCAGTCGACGTCGCTTGGATCGTACTCGATTTCGAACAAGATCTCATCGAGATCACGCCAAAACATGTCTTCGTCGCTTCAGAATGCTGCCTCAAAGGCTCAGGCCACGTTGCATGTGTCGATTACTGCCAACGACGAAAACTACGAGCGCGAGCAGGCCGAGAAGGAAGAGAGAAGAGCCAAATTGGAACAGAATGCCTTGCCATCCTGGCACTCGAACAGTACTGTTGGACAATCGACGTTGGGTAAGGTTGATGATGGCGATGAGGTCATGAAGAGTGAGACAGAAGAGGAAAGCAAGCCCGATATCAAGCCGGAACCGGCGAATTTCGCCGGTACGACTTCGGAGATCAAAGACAAAGAAGCGCAGGATGCGTTACAGGAATACTACGCTAAGTTGGCCGAACAAGATGCTGACGATGATGAGGACGATGATGAGGATGATTTCGATGATTTGATATAAGAAAACCTTTATGAGTGAGTCATTGTTACTGCGGCGCGGCGTTGTTCCCCATTTGCATATATGTACAATTTTATGAAAAATCTCAAAAAAACTCTCAGTACAAACCATGTCTGACACTGTAAGTATAACCATAGCTATTATAAAATTGATACTAATAAACAGAAACCTGATCCGTTGAAGTCGTTTATTGCTGGAGGCACTGCTGGGGCCATTGAAGGTGTGATCACGTACCCATTTGAGTTTGCCAAAACCAGGCTCCAGCTTGTCGATAAGTCGGCCAAAACCTCGCGCAATCCATTGGTGCTTATATATAACGTGGCTAAAACCAGCGGTGTCAATTCGTTATATGTTGGATGTCCGGCATTTGTTGTGGGAAACACCGTTAAGGCATCGGTACGATTTCTTGGGTACGATGCGATCAAGGCGATGTTGGCTGATAAGAATGGTAAGCTTTCGGGCCCACGAGGTGTCATTGCCGGTTTGGGAGCTGGTTTGTTGGAATCGGTGGTGGCAGTGACTCCATTTGAAGCCATCAAAACGGCGTTGATTGACGATAAACAGAGTGCCAAACCCAAGTACCAGAACGGATTGATTATGGGACCAGTGAGACTCTGTAGAGATATGGGATTCCGGGGGATTTATGCTGGTGTGGTGCCGGTTTCGCTCCGTCAGGCATCAAACCAGGCCGTGAGATTGGGTTCATACAATGCTATCAAAACAATGATCCAACAGGCGCTGGGAATCAAGCCCAACGAGCCTTTGAGTTCGGTAGCAACGTTTGCTGTCGGTTCATTTGCAGGAATCATCACTGTGTACACCACAATGCCGATAGATACCGTCAAAACAAGAATGCAGGCCTTGAACAGTCCATACACTTCCACCATCAACTGCTTTGCCAGAATCTTTAAGGAAGAGGGCTTGCTTACCTTCTGGAAAGGTGCCACTCCGAGATTGGGCAGATTGGTGTTGAGTGGAGGCATTGTATTTACCATCTACGAAAAGATGCTTGTCATCTTGAACTAAATACTAATGCTTTGATTTGTATAGAACCCTTAATTATTATGAGGCTGATCGGTATTTTCCGTCGCCGATGTGGTGATGGGAGCTCCTGGCGGTAATAAGATAACCTTTTCCATCTGCTTAACCCGATAAAAGTCCACCACCGACTTGATCGATATAAAAAGCCCAAACGCAATCAATCCGTAGGCAATGTATGGCGTGTTGTTCTTGTTGGTAAGAAATCCCGGTGCGTGTTGCTGAAACAACCCAGAATTGTACCCGTCCACATCATCACTCTTCACCGACGTTGACTTGTTGATATCGTAGTCATTGGGATTCGAAGGCTCGTAACGGTTGGGCATCCGGTCCGAATGTCCAAAGTTCGACGGTACCAAGTTGTACCCAGATAACACAAACGAGATCCCTAAGCCTGCTCTCAGACCTTGTTTGGCTGCGTGTGACGTATGCAAAAGATAACACAAGACAAATCCCACGTATTGGAACGCCACCGTCACCAATCCGTTCCACAAATAACTGGCTATGTTACCCACAGGCAACCCTTCCACAAATACTTCGTCTTCGTACATCGGAGTAATCACCGTCGACTCCCAGTACTCCGGGGTCGCATCCGCAGCAGCCTCTTCGTACGATGGTGGATGCGTTTCTTGTTCTTGTCTGACGGCCTCAGTGTCTGGTTTGGCCATTAAGTTACGAAATACACCATCGGTTCCTTGTCCGACAAACCGGCCCGGACTATTTGACTGCATTCTGCCGGTGATTATTCCGTTATTGATACGTTCATATGTCTTTCTGATCGGAACCAAGTGGTTAAACACGTTAAGAATCCGTTCCCGAGTTGTCATGCGACCGGGAACCATGTCTTGTCGTTCTAGATCCCTCTCCATCACTTCCAGATTGGCGGTGCTTCTTCCTTCCATGACACTCGAGCTTTCATGCGTAAGTCGCGTATCACTGGGTGGCACGGGGGTTTCTGTGTCTGAACCGTCTTCGTCCTTGTACTCGCCTGAATCAAACAGCTCCAATAATCGGTTCTCTTCCACGTTCGTCTGCGTACTTTGTTAGTAAAAAAATGCTGAACAGGGTGGCGCAATAAAATGGGTGGGATATCCATCAAGGAACATCCGAATCTCCATCATACATTGCAATAGCCAGGTAACTGGATCCCACTCCAGCAACTCTGATTGGTTGAACTAATGGCATTTTTACTTACTCTCAAATCCTCAACCATCGGCTCGTGTGTTTTCACTTTCTTTTTGGTAATATAAAACAAACCACGATAAATATTGTGATGTAAGCCCAGGACTACGTAACACACAATCGCATGCAGGGCAGAACTATAAACAGGAAAAAAGGAAAAAGAGTGAGGAAAAAAATCCTGGATTGATGCAACCGTCTTCAGCTAAGACTATCCACAGTCAGAGACTGTAAGAAATGTGGTAAATTTCTGAAAAGTACGGATAGGGAAAGACTTCAAACGAGTAGAGAGGAAAAAAAAAAAAAACTCATGGTGGCAGTTTTGGTAAAGATCAGGATCCGGTGTCGTTTTCTTATTGGTTGCCAGTAGATATTGTGTATCTTTTAAACTTATCTGCAAAATTCCTAAACGAGCGAGTCCCAAAAAACAAGCAAAAAGCAAAAAAAAACGAGAAAATAAGTTAACAATACAGAACTAAACAAAGACTTTTATAATTGTAAGTGTAATTAAGAAACAAAATCTATTCAAAGAAGAAAAGAAAAAACACGACGACGAAAACAGCAAAATATCGAGATTTTCACCCTGTTTTCTTTTAAAAAAAACATATTCATCTAATCTATGGGAGTTGTACTTTTCGCAGCCATCTTCGTTATAAATATACATTATTGTTACATATGCTTTCTAGTTCAAACGGGGCAACTTGATCGAAACATAGAACCGTCCCTGGACAGGATCGTGATGATACCTGACCCGCTTGATTGGTGCTGGTGGTGGCCGCACATAATTTGGATTCTTCACCTGCGACTTGTTCACCATCACTTCGGTGTACTCGTAAATGTCAGGCACTCCCAAATCCACCGCTCCTGGTAATAGACTCGATGGTGCCGGGGTACGGAATGTCTTGGGCATATCAGACAAATCAGGCAACACAAGCCCACCTCTACCGCTATGGAAGGCTTGTCTTCTCGAAGTGGTTCCTCTTCCAGTACTCGTCATGGCAAGCTGGTCTTCATTGTAGTTGTGTCTTCTGATACGACGACTTTCTCTCTCAATCTCCTTATCAAGTCTTTCCACTTCAGATTGTGTCAATTTAACCAAAGATGGCGTATAGTCAGCCACATTCGATGGATTCCGAAGAATCGAAAAGAAATCGTCTACAAGACGCGAATCTGAAGATGCCAACCGCAACGAGGGCAACAAATGGTTCTTGATTTCGTCCTCACGAACAGGACTGCCGTCAAAACTATACCCAACTAATGCCAATGCCCGATGATAATACTGCGTTTGCTCGCGGATTGTATGGGCTATCGCCGTGGTGAACTCTCCAGGCAAACACAATTCGTCACACATGCAAATAGCAAACTCTTCGGGATCGTTATCTTCAAAGTTCAAAATGTCCCACTCAAACTGGTCCGTAAGTTGCGTGTTGTTTATCGTAATATCTATCTTAATTGGAATCCGCAACTCACCCATTGTATTGAGTGGTCTTGCCAGATACTCATTGATTTGTTCCTGAATTGACAGTAACACAGTTTCATGGAATGATTTGGGAATAAACTTATAGTCATCAATCAATTGACGAGAGAAGTTTTCAAGTATCACTATAGACTCGTTCAAGTCCCATAAAAAGGTATCACGGAGTCTGAATCTATCTCTTTCCAAGTCAAATTCCAATCTAATTGGTACCAAGTTCTGGGCTTTGTCGATATTTCTCATGACAGTTTCGTTGATAACTCTATCGGGAAAGTCTCTCTCGGGCAACAAAAGTTTGGTGCTCACATTTGTGATTCCGTTACCATAACCCTGGTAACCTTCGCTCCAAATACTGTTATTGTATTGCCCTTTACTAGAGATATTGATGGCGTTCATTCTCAACTGCTTGATGTGGTTGTAGGAAGTGATGTCCTTGGCGAGTCGCTCCATGAAATTCTTGTTGTTTATGGCTTGCCCCGATAACTTGCTAATAAACTTTGAGTCTTTCTTGATCAATGACTCGTACTTTTTAATATCTTCTGGTACCTCTTTATTTTCCAGGGTGAACTTTTCAGACCATTCGGTCAAACTGGACATGTTTCTCTTTGGCACCCGGTTAACAATTTCGCTAGTAACTTTAAGGCCTACAGGAGGCTCTTTCTGAAAGAATGGAAGGGTGGAGAGTGACTCTGCCAATGCATCTGGCTTGTATGCGCTCTCAAATTGTTGTTGCGCCACGAGACTTGGGTTAATCTGAGGAGGAGGAGGAGGTGGTGGTGGTGGTGGAGCTTGTTGGTTTGGAGCGACTGGTGGCATTGGTCCTGGAGCCTGAGAATTCATGGGCACAGGACCGCGTGGATGTTGTGGAGGTGGTGGCACAACCTGGTGTGGTAGACTCTGTTGCTTTTGTTGTTGCAAGTGTTGCTGAACAAGGAGAGCCTGAGGAGCGTTTTGTGGAAGAGGCTTTTGTGGCGGGATTTGCTGGTATTTAGTAGGCATTCCACCGATTTTCTGTGGAATTGGATGTCCTGGCATTGGTTGGGGAACTTGTTGGTGAGGGATCTGTTGGTTTAATGCACGGTTCATGATGGGTTGCTGAGGAGGCACTTGTTGCATCTGAGGAGGCACCTGTTGCGGAGGGGCTTGGTGAATACCCTGCTGTTGTAATGCTTGCTGTCTCTGAAGATAGTTTCTCATCAATTCCTGGAACTGAGGACGGCTCTTGAGCTGCTGGAGCTGCTGGGGAGGTAAACTGGCAAGAAACTGTGGTGTTAGCACCGGAAGACCGCCCTTTTGCTGTGGTTGTTGTGGTTGTTGTTGAGGCTGCTGTGGCTGTTGCTGAAAAGACCTCATCTGATTGGCCCCGTTGTTGGGCTGCTGATGTTGATTGAAGTTCATTGCCGGTTACTATTACCGCTCGCAAAGTAAAAAGGTTGTTTATTTCCAGTCCTACATTTTTTTTGGTGGATCAATAAAGAAAAATTGGTATTAAACACGACCAAGAACTATAGCTATACATTTAACATTACAATGTTCTCCCCATTAATATTCAAGTACTCATAAAATCAAAGATTGAACCCATGTTGACGTATCTTCTTCCACAGTCGGCCAAATATTTCTGGACAACTTCCTGACAATGGCCAAATAATTCACGGTTCTGTTCGGCTAATGCCTCGACTTGTCCCGAAGCCAATTTGGCCAGGCTCGAGTCGTTAATCGGCCTCAAAATGTTCTTCTTGGCCTTGTCAACATCAAACACCGATTGGAAGTAAAGCAACTGGTTGTAGAGTGCCTTGTCGCTATACTTGTACTTCATGATACCCTTACATCCATGGGCCTTACCTGAGGTACCAATACACCGTTTACCGTATACCGATATCTGTCTCGTGGTAATTCCACAAGCAGAATCATCACAAACCACCCATCCGGCGTAGTAAAGTGCAATATGGTTCCTAATTGTAGCTTCGAGTTGTGCAGTAATCTTCAAAAGCGGGAAGTTAAACTCACACTTGGAACACGTTATACCATTAAACGTAACCGAATAATCATTGGAAGCAAGTATTCCACCAAATCTAAACTTCTGGCCACACTTACAACTCAAAACCAAGAAACTGGACTGTCTGAACCGCTCAGCATCACTGATATTCGATTCAAGTGGCATGATCTCACCATCAGCGTCGTTATGCTTCACACGCAACGAGAATCTCTTGCTATCGATACCCAAAGACGTAGCTACTCTTCTCAAGTCAATCCCTTCGATTCTCTCAACCAATCTTTCTACGGGAGCATAAATTTGCTTCTCCAAGTAGAATGCAGCATCAGGCTTTAACCCAGATTTATTGTTGATCACATCTTGTACAGCTCGCGCCCTATCAGCGGTGCTCGACTTGTCATCATCGTTCTCGGGGGCGGTAATCACATATGTTATCACACTGCCCGCCTTGATAACCTTACCACTGGCTCTCAACTTGAGTGCTACTTGAACTGGAGGCATGGTCTTTCCATTTGGATATTGTGAAGGATCTTTGGATAACCTGGTATTGATTCTGAATTTATCCACCGGAATCTCGTTACCCTTGATCTTTCCGGTCATCTCCTCCAAGTACTGGTACACCTCACTCAATGCGTCTTCTGGATCTAATTCTGACAATACTTTAAGTAAGACAAATGTCGATATATCTTTTGAGAGTTGACAGTACTCACGACGTCTCATATCCAAACCCTTTACTTCCAAGGATGTAACCACTTGTCCTGTGGCCTTGTCAATAGATGCATTCATAGCTGCATACTTCTTCTTGGTATGAAGTAACAATCTCTTAAATAAATTATCAATATCAATCTCCAAAAGCTTGTACCGCTCATTAACTTGAACCTTAAACTCTTCTCCAATCTTGATAGCTTCTTGATAATCCTGGACACCAGTATCAATCATGACGGAATCAGTATCACCGTAAACAACACGTAACCCTACCGATTCTGCCAACTGTCTTGTGTCCATCAAGATTTCTCTACCTTTATTGGTAACCAACATAGCCAACGGTTTTGCATAGAATCTCGAGTTCACAAACCCCAAACAACCATACATGGAGTTGGCAGTCAACTTCAACGCCTGTTGCTTGATATCATACTGTGCTGTCTGGAAAGAAGTGTTCTTGGGGTCCTTCAACAACTTCTTGACCTCACGACGACGAGAAACCAACGAGTTCAACAATCTGGGCAAGACACCAGGAGCAGAATCCTTTTCGGGTATCACTGGCATATCACGGTCCTCATCTAGTGTTCTGTTGAAATCATCTCTGTTCACGGTCGTAAAACAAATGTTGAATTCCTGAATAATACTGGGGTAAAGCGAGTTGAAATCCATAACCAAGATATAGTTCTTGTGCAAACCTTTTTCTGGCTCAAACACCAACCCACCTTGATACTTGGGCTTCTTGTTGGACGTGACAGTGGTGGCATCGTCCTCATTAGCTTCCATTCTAGCTTGTTGTTGATGGTTGGTATTCTTATGGAATTTGTCCTCCTTGTCGGGAACTATGTAGTTGTTTCTGGTGAATTCATGCAACAAAATGAACTCGTTTCTACCTGCTCTGGTACCACTCAAAGTATGGGACCACGCGTTACCAGCAATATTGGTTAACTGCTTGGATAAAGATAAAATTTGAATACCAAAGGCAATCTGGGCAGTGATCTTGACGTTTTTTGCATTCTCCTTTAGAGTTAAGAGGAAAAACAAAGCATCTTCCGCGTACTTTGGATCCTGGAAGTTGATTTCCATAGCAACTTGCTTTTTGTTGCAAACAACCTCGTACATTTCGGTAAGATCCCATGACTGACACTTAGTGGTTAATGACTGACCCATTTCGTTAGCAATATCACACAACAATCTACCTTGAAAGATTTCTCTTATATGACGGTTTCCGAAAGCCCCAGAAGATTTCCCAAACTTGTCTGGCCATGCCTTTCTATTACGACGACCAAAAGTCGACCAAGTCGTCACCTTCAAATCGTACATCCTATGCACCAAGACATCAAGTGAGATATTCTCCAATCTGTGCCCAATAAACACATCTGGGTCGTTTTTCTTCACCAAGCCGGCAAGTAAGTTCAACAATACTTTTTCGTTAGGACATATCCGAAGGTTAAAGTTGTGCTTCTGGGCCATTTGACTCAATGATGGTGGAGGCGAAACCGAACCCACCGGACGCACCAAGGTGATTAATTCGTTAGGTTCCACAGTATCATCAATTGGTGCATCTTGTGGAACGTCGTAGTATGTAGCAAGAGAGACCGAAACAACTTCTTGCTTGTTCTGTCTCACATTCAACGACGTTTGAACCGAAATAGATGTCAATGTCAATGAAGGGGGTGGTGGTGGGGACTTGGTAATTGGAGCAATTTGAGTGGGCGATTCGACCGCAACTTCGATTTGACAGTGACTGGTGTTTTGTATAGCATTAAAGTCACCATTGGAAATCTCCAACCAACAGGGTCCCATGATATTTCTCTGCAACACAAATGCCTCAAAGATATTCGTATTGGTACCAAAGACTTGACTGAAAGTTTGGCCTTCCAAGTTCGAGGGCATGATCATGTGTCTATTCTTGGGTGTCTTGAACGGTAACAACACCTTCAAATATTCTGTTTCCTTGGGAATACCAGGAAACTCAAATGCATACTTCATTTTCTGTGGTTTAGCCTTCAATTGGTCCAAATCGTAATTGCTTAACAAGAGAGGAGCAATTTCTTGGTGCACGTCAAGAGCTCCAACGGGGTCACTTTCATCTTCATCGTCTCCCACTTTTCTGTATTTACGTGGAAGAAAGTATAATTCACGGGCCAATCCTCTCACTTGAACCACCCCAGACACAAGTTTGTTGTCACGGGTAAGAATTTTACCAAAGAGAAGCAATGACGAATCAATCTCGCAGTAATCAAGCCAAAACATTTTGAATGTGGAGTCGGAATCCACCACCAATTCTTGATCCAACTTCTCGGTATGGCTAACCAAAGAATGAGCAGTTGGTCTGGAAGGTGATGATGAGATCTCACTGGTTTTAATAGCAGAGAAGTTGGCGACGTTCTTGTTGGGAGCAGCAGCTCGTGGACGTCTAGTCACCACAACGTCATCGTCCGAATCATCACATTCTTCCTCTTCTTCTGCAGCTTTATCTTCATCTTCTTGCTTTATTTCTAGTTTGGGTTCTTCTTTTGGTTGTGGCGTTTCTTGTTCTTGTACTATTTCTTCCGGTTCGTTTTCTTTTTCGCTTAATTCCTCGCGTTTTATAGGTGATGAAGGTTGATCTAAGTCTAGTGATATGTCTTCTGCCTTAACTTTTGGCTTTCTAGCAGAGGTAGAAAAGTTGAAGGTCGATTTGACTTTTTTCTTTGTATTAGAGACAGACAGACCAAACGGCGTTTTCTTTTGCTTTTTCACCGGCACTGCATCATTGAAGTCGTCAAGAATATCGTCAATGTTGGCATCAACCTTTGGTTTGGGCACTGGAATCGATGTCGTGGCTGGTTTGAAGAATGAGTTGATCTGTGCTGTTTTGACCACTTTGATGGGTTTGGCATTTTTCTTTCGTTTTCTGGACGGAGCGTCTTCTTCGTCTGAGTAGTAGTTTGGACGGGTACTATCGTCCCATTCATCTGCCCCATTATCGACGTAACCTTCGCCGTCGTCGTCGACAATGAAATCGTCGTTCATGAGCTGGTCGCGTTTGTGTTGGCGGTATGTGTCTTCATCAACCTCGTCGTAGATTTCAGTCTCCACATCGTTGCTGTACTTGACACTGGAACCGGCTTTACGGGCTTCACGGAGCTCCTTGAGCTTGTCACGTCTTGCTTTGGACAGCATGGGAAGAAGAGTGTGATGAACACGCGTTGTTGAGACGCGTGCGAAAAAGCGCGAATTTGTGCTGATAAGATGAGGAAACTGGGAATAATCCTGAGAACAGTAATTGACGAAAGAAGTTATTAATTTAAGAGACCGTCGAGGAGAAAGAGAAAAAATGGATTATAAAACAAAAAGAAATAGAGGAAATGACATTTATGTGTATACCAAGTGTTCTTGGGAACTTTCAGATTCAAACATGGAAGCTTTGTTAGCGTAATCGTGTCTCTTGTGATTTGTAGAGTTAACCCGGTGGGAAAACGTGACCTTTTTCCCACAGTACCAAACCAAAAAGTTCATGTCGTTTACACATGTCGTTTGTAAACTATGATCCGGAAGCCCAGCTTGCGGCCAACGAAGAGGCTCCTAGTGAGTTAGATGGGATAATCAGTAATGCATCGGCAAAACTCCAAAGTTTCGGCACGATGGTGTCACAATTTGACCGTCAACGGCGGTCGCTTGGGTCAAAACGGGATTCGGTCGAGTTGCGGGACGACGTCGATACTCTTGGAAACCGTATAGAAGATATGGCGTATGCTATTGACCAGCTTATCAGACTGATCTCGCAGTTGGTTACCAGCAGACAAAGCAATGTCGTGTCAAACCGTCATGTGGTGATAAGAGACCGGCTTGTATCTGAATTCTACGAGCTCCGCGACCGGTTTCAACGGTCATCGCGGCTTTATAACGAAAGAAAGAAGCAGCAGCCGATAAGGAATACAGTTCCAAGTACTGAAACTACGCCATTACTAGAAAACGAGACACAGCAGCAACAGCAACAGCAGCAATTACAGACACAAGTAGAGACCTTAGACGACACAGAATTGCAGTACCATGTCATGTTAACGGAGGAAAGAAATCGGGAAATCGAACAAGTGGCGCAGGGAATCACCGAAGTAAACGCTATTTTCAAGGATTTGGGCCAATTGGTGTCACAGCAGGGAGAACTGTTGGATACCATTGAAGATAATGTACTCCAACATCACGAAAATACGCGGCTGGCTGAGCGCGAACTTACCAAGGCCAACGAGTACCAGAAACAACGCGGCAAATGGAGTTGTATTTTCCTCGTGGCCATTTCGATATTCTTGTTGGTGGTGGTGTTAATCGTCGTAAGTTAATTCATATCAATATATATAAAATGTACCCTAATCTAAACTGTCTAAGTCCATTTCGTCGTACTCAAAATCCGTTGAATCTGGGGTTTCTGGACCTTCGCTGTCACTATAAGCGGCATATGACGTGGTGGCACCGGTAGCTTCCCGGATCCTGTCCTCAGAAAGCTCACCAGATTCGTAAACGTCAGAATATTGGACATTTGCTTGCTTCATTTTGTCCAAGTGAACACGGCAAATATCCGCGCCGCGCTGGAGCGCTAGCTCGGCTGCCTCCAAAATCTTCTCCTTGTTGGTGATGACCGCAAGAGTTGCACCCGTAAGTGCACCCACGGCCATAGCAACCTTTACCGAAGCAGGTACTTGATTGTTAGACTCGTTTGTCATCAAAAAATTGATGTGGGGATTATAACTCTGGTTTACTTACTTAAAAATGGCATACAGTTCAGGGGAGATCATTCACAACTCGCCCACTTGGTAAATGTACAGGAGACGATAAGAAAAGTTCATATCTACGTACAGTATTTTCCACATACAGGAAGAGACACCGAAAAGAAAACAAAAAGAAAAAGGTCAGGGTGTCCAGTCCCTTAACAACAGCACCTCCTATTTTCTGAGTCAGGCCCTTCACCTGCACACAATGGTATTGGCCTTGAAAACATTTCAGAGGAAATGGTCAGCTGACTGGATTAGGAAATATCTAAAAAAAGACTACTTAGAAATTTGCGGCACAGCAACTTCTCGGAAATAAAGTAGCATGGAACCTTGTTTATTCCAGGCTTTCATTGTTTTAGTTAAATAGAACACTTCGAATAAAAACCTACAGGATATCTTATGTGCCTGTTGAACCCACCAAAACAGAGAATTCATTTTTATCAGCCCCTTCTTGAGTCTCCGCACGTTTTTTATTCTCTTCTTTTGTGATCTGATGCTTTGCTTTTGTTTATTTTTAGTCCAATTTAATTTCTTTTTTCCAGCAAGAGTCATAAAGACTCATAGGGTAACCCGGCAACAGGACAAAAGCTCGGTTTTTGTATGCCGTAATTATGGTTGTTGGCAAATTCCGGTTTGGTGTATGAGTAACGCCGTATATATCTATATATATAAATACTTGCACAGCGCCGCCGTGCATCCAGAATCTCTGTAGACATGGTTGTAATTGAAAGACCATTATCCGATAGCGAGCAGTTTTACCGCATGCGGACGACCGCCGGATTTTACAATAATTTCCAGGTAACGGCCACATACTCACAACGCATCACTGACCTCAATCTTTTGTACCGCGCAGTACGTAAACTCATCTTGGATTACCACATTTACATTTGCGATGTGGTTAGGGATGATGCTCTTGGACAGTATATGTTCAGACCAATTGAACACGTGAAATTTGGAGATATTGTCGAATTCCACACCGATCCACTGTACTTGACTAATGGACGTATCAACGAACAGTTTATGAAGTTCGTCAACGATGTCACATTTCAGCTCGGTTCTGGCAAACCTCTCTTTAAGCTTTTTTGCGTGGACGATCACACTTTGACAGCAATTTTCGAACACACTGCAGCCGACGGTGTTGTGGGCTACCTCACCCACAATATCTTATTGGATAACTTTGGATACTTGGTTGATCCGGCAAATGATGCCGATTTCGATGAAAAGTACGGCACTCTAGGCGACAATATCACATTGGATACTCCGTTATTTGATTTGGCGCGGGATTTGGTCCGCATCACCAACTCGTTACCTCCACCCATCGAACCGTTTGTTGAAGATTACCGTCTTCCACTTTCCGACGATCCAAACCATTACAGCAAGTGTCCTCCCAAGGGATACACTCAATGGCCTGGACGGTACCCAAGCAAACATGGCAACTCAATTGCATTCAAATTGATTAGTCTCACGCCAGAAGAAATGGATTTGATCATTGCCGCATGTAAAAAGAACGGCGCACGGACCACGGCGTACCTCCAAATGGTGTTCTCCTATACTGTACAACCAATTGTAGGTTATGACCACTACATTTCTAACAAAACAGCCGTTGCCATTCGTCGTCACATGAGCTTGGAGAAGGCACCACCAGAATACCGTGACATTTTCACCAAGCCCAATTACTATATCTTGGGATCGCTGGCCCTTGCCTCGCTGGCAAAATATCCTCCAATTCGCGATTTCTCATGGGATCTTGTGAGATTGTCCAGTGACCGGATTGCGGACGATAATAACAACACCCGTATTCTTAGTTTGATGAAGCCTGTGATTGATGCGTTTAAACTGGGTGCAAAAGATGAATTCTTCACCAAGCTTTTGGGCAAACCCACAGCAGATACCCTCAAGATTTCCAATTTGGGATTGGTTAAGTTCGCTGATTATAATGGCATGACAGTCACCGATTTGGTGTTTTCCCAGAATATGATGGGTCCAGCCAGTGATTTTGTTCTTAACATGGTTGCAACCAAAAAGGGTGGACTTCATATTGTCTTCCTGCACCAAGACGACTCGTTTGATGAAGGACCTTACGAAAATTATGACGAATTTGTCACTTTATACAAGAAAAACTTACTCAAATTTGCTTCTTTACAATCTTCCAAGTACTAGAATCCTATAAATATTATTTAATGCATGTTTGATTTAATTTTATGGTTAACAATCGCAGCGGAATATAAAAAATGAAAATCGACACGTGAGTAAAAGAGAAATTCATTAGTTCTCCATATTTTAAAAATCATACTTCCCATGTCTGATCCACAGACGTCAGTACGAAGCCGAAAAACAGGTTCCTGGATCAATCAGGGAGATATCAATGAAGTGAAACGATTTAATGATTTTCGTACGGTGGACTGGGTTCAGAATGAATTGGACGAGCATAAACGCAGACTTATCAAGAACAGACGGATCGTAAGTCGAACCGCATCTTTGAAGGAAGTCTTCTTGTCTTTCTCTCAGAACTGGTTGGTTCTTGCATTAATTGGAATAACAATAGGTTTAATTGCTGGTATTTTGAACATTATCACGGCATGGCTTGCCAACATCCGATTCGGACACTGTTCCCATAACTTCTACCTCAACAAATCTTTCTGCTGCTGGGGACAGAGTGAAGATACGTGCGAGAATTGGATCGAATGGTCTCCTTACTCTGGTCTCAACTACATCGTGTATGTGTTGATTTCTCTATTCTTTTCATTTACTGCCGCTATTCTTGTCAAGTACTACGCACCTTCAGCCGCAGGATCTGGGATCTCGGAAATCAAGTGCATTGTCTCCGGTTTTGTAATGGAAGGGTTTTTGGGATGGGCCACCTTACTTATCAAGAGTTTGGGTTTACCGTTGGCCATTGCTTCTGGCCTAAGTGTTGGTAAAGAAGGACCCAGTGTTCACTACGCCGTGTGCGTGGGTAACTCCATAGCCAAACTTTTTCCCAAATACCGCAAGAGTGCCTTGAAGGCAAGAGAATTCTTAACAGCAGCTTCGGCAGCAGGTGTGGCCGTTGCCTTTGGATCGCCAATGGGAGGTGTCTTGTTTTCCATTGAGGAAATCTCATCGGTATTTCAACTCTCCACCGTGGCTAAATCATATTTTTGCTCCTTAGTAGCCGTGGCAACCTTGGCAGCAATGAATCCATTTAGAACAGGACAATTGGTTCTCTTTGAAGTCACATACGATACCAATTGGCACTACTTTGATATTCCAATCTATATATTGATTGGAGCATTTGGGGGTGTATATGGAATTGTGGTATCAAAGCTTAATATTAGGGTAGTCTCGTTCAGAAAGAGATTCTTAGCCAACCACGCGATCCGTGAAGTGTTTATTCTTTCTTTACTTACTGTTAGTTTCTGCTACTTCAACGAGTACCTCAGGCTCGATATGACTGAAGCCATGCAGATTCTTTTCCGTGAATGTGGCGCAACTTTCGAGCATCCAATCTGCGATCCTAGCTCGAGAAAAGCATTGATTATCAGTTCCCTTTTGTTTGCCACTTTGGCCAGAATGGCATTGACAATTCTCACTTATGGATGCAAGGTGCCTGCCGGGATCTTTGTGCCTTCCATGGCTGCAGGGGCTACTTTTGGCCGGGCTTTGGGTGTTTTGATGGACTACTTTTACCAGAATCATTTTGATTCAAGTGTATTTGCAACGTGCTCTGACAATAATACAAAGTGTATTATACCAGGTACCTATGCTTTCCTTGGTGCTGCAGCCGCCCTTAGTGGAATCACGCACCTTACAGTAACAGTGGTTATAATTATGTTTGAATTGACTGGAGCTCTTCGATTCATTATTCCCACAATGATTGTTGTTGCAATCACTAAAAGTATAAATGATAAGTGGGGTAAAGGGGGTATTGCAGATCAGATGATCAGATTTAATGGGTTACCCTTCATAGATTCCAAAGAGGACTTTCATTTTGGAACCACGGTGGAAAGCGCCATGTCTACTGTCGTGGTTACTTTCCCAGTTAATGAGATTGAGACAATAACAGTTAAGCAACTATATGCAACGTTGGAAAAGACTAGTTTTCGTGGTTTCCCCCTTATCCAATCGTTTAGTAACCCTCGAATAGTTGGGTTTGTTTCTCGACATGATATCGAGTATACTCTACAAAACTACACAGGAGTTTCTGATGACACAAAGTGTAACTTCACCGAGCAGCCCATGTCCAATGCCATAGATTTCAAATTGTTGGTGAACCGTGCTCCGATGTTGGTTAACATAGACATTTCCTTGGAATATGTACTCGAAATCTTTGTCAAATTGGGACCTCGAGTCATCCTTATAGAGAAAGATGGAATACTAGTTGGTATAATTACCAGAAAGGATGTGTTACGGTACGAATACACCGTCCATTCTCATCACAATGAAGAACAGGCAACTCGAGATGCTACCTTCGAAAAAAAGGTGTGGGAGATTATGAACCATTTTACAGTATCTGCAAAGAAGAACTTGGGAAAATTACTATACAATGATGCTAATAGATTTTTATAGACGTCTAGTTGTCTTTCCATTTACCATGGTCCTTATAATTGGAGTACAACGTCTTATAGTATGTTTTTCCAGGGATATCCAACGAAGCACTGACAAGTTGTAACTCGGTCTGTGACATGACATCGAACACACTATAGATTCCGGTGATAATCTCATCATTGACAACGGTCTGGAAATTAAACTTTAAGTTGAGGTAGATATAGTTAACCAAAAGGACAGGCAAGTGTTTTCTCAAGGCTCTCTTAATCAATGCAGACGATGTGTTGAGAGAGTTTGTATCACGGGAATACGTATTTGGAGGCTCACACAAATTAGTCAATAAACGAGAAAATGCAGAAGCTGCCTCTTTATCTTTAGCCAACTGTTTGTGGTCGTCGGATGACAAAGGTTTCAAAAGAGATACTAAGGCATTGATGACAAGATGGTGACGAGTGCTCAATTTGTATCTGTGAAAGAGCAAAACATGCGAGAGAACCTGACTAGTTTCAATATAAGCTTCCGTGGTGTTAGTTTCCATGGTACCAATCTTGTCTGCAGCCTTGGAAACAAATGTAATGACCGATTCAAGAGCATACTGGTCAAAAAGCCATGCTTGGTTGCTCAAGGCATTCTTCAATGTTCTCAGAACAATAACCAAAGACTCAGTATCAAACTTTGTCAAATGAGTAAGGGTTTGTGACAAGAAAGAAACCACTACCTTTCTATCGTGACTCTTTGTCATTACTGAAATAAATGCAGCAACAATCTTGACAAAGATTACCATGTTAGATTTGTTAGAATCAGAGAACGATGTCAAAATAAACTTGAACAAAGATTCAAAATCAGTTGATTGTGAAAGCCGGTTCAAAAAGTTTGTAAGCTCAGGAGTAAGATCTAAATCATAGGATGATTGCAAGGCAAAGCACAAACTTGATACGTAAACACCATCTTGTACGGTACTTCTTTCTGAAACTACCTTGAATAAATTACGGTATACCTCGAGTAATTCAGATGTCTTTTCAAGTGGAACGAGCCTCTTACCTAAAGAGTTCACTAGTTCGTCGACATCTTTGGTCTCTGTCTTTAAAAACTTCAAGATCCAATTAATAGCTTCAATATTTAACGTTTTTGATTTCACCAAATATTTCAAGGTGGATTGTAATGCTGGAGTATAGCAATCGTCAAGACCACTAATAGGTTCCTGAATGCAAGATGTAAAGATTTGAGCAATCTCAAAGTATGGGGAGAGTTTATTCTCCGGCTTGTACGATTTAAAGTACGTGATCAAGCGCTCGATCGTCTTGTCGATATACAACTGGTCTTCGGCATTTCCCTGATTCAAATGAGCGATTAAAATCGCCTTGGTTATATCAAATGATACCAGTTTAGAAGCAACCGTTGATGTTTCCAAGAGGTTTAGTAAAGCATCGAAATCAGTTTCCAAAGTCGATCTGAACGAAGGTTGGCTGAGCATATGGAGAATAGATTTTCTTGCGCTATAATTGACACTCTTATTCTTGGTTTTAATTGCCTTATCGTAAAGCAAATCAATAACTGTCTTCCTGGTTAATCTACCATAGCACTGGATAGGAATAAGTTCGACAATCTGGGATGTTTGATCGTTCAAATTTTCAGTAATGAAAAATATTACCCCATTAATAAGTTTCTGTTGTTCATAAATCATCACAGAGTGTTTGAAGTAATCAAGAAGTTGCTTGGACTTGAGAGATTCAAACATTAAGCTTACAAAGGAAGCAATTTGTTCTCTCGAGAAGAAATTGTTGATAACAATTATCCATCTTTCAAGAACAAATGGAACCAACTGGGTGTTTTTCTTGAGGAACTTGAGGAACAGATCCTGATATTTCTTATGGAATTCATCTGAACCACCAAGTTCGATTAAACGAAAGATACTATAGTAGTAAAATTTGTTGGAAACATCTTTAAACTTGGAACCTTTCAATTCTAATATATCTCCATTCAAAATGAGGACAAAGTAATTGAGTTCCCACTCCAAGTCACCATGCTGGTAAAATGCTTCTTTGTTATCCAAAATGAGTGATTTGACGGCATCGCGCTTGGTTGACGAACTTGAAATAAGGCCACGGAGTCCTGCTAGTATTAAGTAAGGGTTCTTCAAGGTAAAAAGCTCGGTAAAAAGTTTGATTAGTTGGTTTGATGAGAAAGAGTCAATACTGTCTGCTACCAACTTGATGAAATCGGAACTCTTCCAAATTGAGTCTTTTTCTATGGCAGCAGGCCAGATTTTGACAATAAACTCGTGCAACTCTCTTCCCTTCAAATATGCTTGAATTATGCTGTTTCCGATATGAAGAACCAATTCTTTGTCGGCATTGGATGATTGTAATTCGAGAATAGAAGTGGCGTTTTCCATGGCTACCTCAATATCTAAATTGAGTAAATTATTGACCAACTTCCAGGTAATTTCCGTTTTCTTTTCCACCACTTCGTTGGTGTAAATAGTTTTAAAGAATTCGTTCGACAATGTCTTGTTAACTCTGGCGAGGACAGAGAGTAATTGCTCGGAAAGGTTGTTGAATTTTGATGTGTTGGTGATGGAAATGTACAACTGTTCACAGGCAGTGATATCGGCGTTCAAGTTTTCCATCGATACTTCAAAGAGATACAAGACAGATTCGGAGGTAATTTGATCCAATTTCGACTGAAGTAAACTGTCGATATTGGACTTGTAGTAAGCAAGAACATCCTCAGCAAAAAGTCTCTCTACCAATAATTGACGTAACAAGAGGGATTCGTTAAAGCTCAAGTAATTGAGAAGTGGCGGCACACATTCTTGGACATATCTCGTATATGACTTCTTTGAGTTATTGTTAGTCAAGTTGGGTAACTTGTATATTTCAGTGATGGCAGTGATCCAATCATCATGAGGAGCAGTAAATTTGCCTGAAGCAAGAGCAGATGCAAATGAGGCCAATAATGTAAGTGATGATGTATCGTCTATGTCTATGTGAGCGTCCATTCTTACCAAGTTGACTAGTTCCAAGAGTAAGCTATCGACTGGACCATTATTGAAGATAAAAACTAAGAAATCCACGAAACGAACTCTTTTGAACATCTTATTCCGTGAACTAGGTTCGATATCCTTCCATACTTTGATACAGAGCTTCCATGTGTCTGGACTATACTTCCATTGCTTGAATGTCGAATTATCATTGAATCTATCGCACAAAAGATCAAACACAAATTCGCTCTTATTGGGCAAGTAAGTATCTAACAGACCATCCAATAGCTTGTTTGCCTTCTCTATGATCTCATTCAATGGACCCTTTGACCGGAGAAACTTGGTGATCTCAGCAGACATGTTTGGTGAAAGAGGATATAAAGTCATCTCGCGAAAATTTGAGATGGTGATGAGTTCGACCACCACCACCACTAAGTTAGAAAACGACAATTAACACATGTTCCACCCCCATCCACAAATCGTATTAGCAGTTGGACAGTGTAGCAAGTTTCTACAGTTTTGAATCTGCCTGAGGTACGATTCTAGTTTATAAATATTCCCGTTCACTTTTATTGTTACTATACACCTAGATTAACAAAGTTTCAATCTTGTCCTTGATACCGTAGATTTGGTTCTTGATGGAAGAAGCATCGTTGGAGGTAACAGAAGCAGCAATAACTGGTCTTGAAACACCACAAGCTCTACCTAAAGCAGCCTTGGATGGAACGAAAACGTATGGAACGTTCTTGTCTTCACACAACAATGGCAAATGCAACAAGATTTCAATAGGTTCAGTATCAGCAGCCATGATGATAAATTCAGAGATACCTCTGTTCAAGGTCTTGGTGGCTTCGTTAGCACCCTTCTTCAATTGTCTCAAGTTTTGAGATTGCTGAACAACGTCCAAGATTTGTTGGGTCAAAGCAGAGTCAGCCAATGGGAAAGCCTTTGGGTTTGGAGCAGACATGATAGTTTTTCTATTAACAGACGGTGATGTAAAGTGGAGGTTCCTTGCAATAGCTCACCAGTAGATGAAGAAAGAAGAGGTTCCCGGTCGATAGTGAAACTTTTGCGAGGTCATCGGGGCACGCACGCACGCAACGGAGAAAATGACACAAAAAAATACACGGGATCAAAAATTTTAGTTAGTGCTGAAATATACAGTAGGTAATTTAGTTTTATTATTATGCTTAGGGTAAATCTGAGCTCACGCGCTAATTCGATCAACGAAATTCATCCAAAACTTTGCGTACTCCTTTAATTTATCTTATCTAACAGTACTTTTTCATCAATCCATCAACAATGTCTGACTTATGGTATGTACAATTAGTATGAGTGAAACTTCCCGGTTTAGATCATTTCATTGGGAATCCAAATGGCTGTTCTCAATTCCGCGTTCGTCAACTGACAGCGAACCAATATCGTCTAGCTCTCCCCTACGCCTCGTGTCCTACTAACACCCAATTTTAGCCCAGTTTACGCTCCATTCTTTGGTTCCATCGGTTGTGCTGCCGCCATCGTTCTTACCTGTTTTGGTGCTTCTTACGGTACCGCTAAGTCGGGTGTTGGTATTTGTGCCACCTCCGTTACCAGACCAGACTTGTTGGTGAAGAACGTTGTTCCAGTTGTCATGGCCGGTATCATTGCTATTTATGGTTTGGTTGTCTCTGTTTTGATCACTGACTCCCTTGCCCAAAAGCAAGCCTTGTACACTGGTTTCATCCAATTGGGTGCCGGTTTATCTGTCGGATTGGCTGGTTTGGCTGCCGGTTTTGCCATTGGTATTGTCGGTGACGCTGGTGTCAGAGGCCATGCTCAACAACCAAGATTGTTTGTCGGTATGATTTTGATCTTGATTTTCGCCGAAGTCTTGGGTTTGTATGGTTTGATTGTCGCCTTGTTGTTGAACTCCAGAGCCAAGCAAGACGTTTCTTGTTAAGCATCCAATCACACCTTCACTTCTTTCGAATGCCGTTTTGACTAAGAAGGAGTCGTATTGCATGGCTTGTGTGTCGATACTTTCCGCCGAGATCTCTCATATACATTCTTTTTTTGTTTAATTCCTAAAAATAGATAAATCAAAAAGCTTTTTATTGATCATTTTATTTAATACATATTCACCAAACATGTAGAAAGTTCTATCGCCATCCTATTGTATATAAACTTGGCCTACCTTGGCTACAATCTCGTTTCTCAACCTCTTGTTAAGCTCCTTCACATTCTGTGGTGTTTTGATCCCGTTCTCTTTCAACAATATCCTCCAGTCATAATCGGTGGTCTCAGATTCAATATGGTTGGTAGCGTACTGGTATAATTGGTCACCCTCCTTCAACTCTTCTGCAGTTGTATGGACTTCATAAAGATCAATCAATTCAATGATAACAATCAAATCAGGAAGTTGGAAATTATACTTTGAGTTAACCAAAAACGGTAAGAACTGACTTAACAAAAGTGGATAAAACTTCTTAGGTAAATGGTTAAACCTCAATAAATGGATCAACTTGGATAACTTGGCTGAGACGGCAAAGCTGGAATTTTCCAATGACTTGAAAAACTGTAAGAGCACAGCATATGGTGAAAGGCATTGCCTTATGACTGGATGGATATCAAATGTCTCGTCAACTTGATTGCTGACGATATTATTAATTAACTCATCCTTGACTGGTCTATTATTGATCAAACTATCTTGGAATATGAGTTCCCATACTATATGATGGACCTGTTTCATACCGTCGTTATTATTATGTTCACTTAATGTTGTTGGATCGAAGCAATTGACAAACATATTCAACGCCTCATAAATGAAGCCATCCTCAAGAGATTTTAATCCGTATACGTAGTATAGTTCTCTGGCGGTCGATACAAAATTGAGTTTCGCACAAATCGTCAAACCCCATTCCAAATCATCATTGGTTTGACATTGAAATTTAGGCAAAAAGCTGGAGATAACTTGCTTATTATGCTCAATGGAGTTTCTTGAAGTCGAGATATCGTCATTCAAAAGCATACCGATCCCAACAGGAACCAAATCATGGATATTCAAACATTCGTATGCATGAATCACCAAAAAGTATTCGGAGATAGTTCTCTTGTTAAGAACATTTTCAAGATTCTTCGTATCGATATCCACTCCGTAGTAACTATTCAATGAACCCTTGAGCTCAAGAAGCTTGGAAACAAAAGCTGCTGTAGCAGGATCCAACTCGTGTAACGTTTTCAACACCTTGAGGTAGTTATCTTCCAAGACATCCAAGAAGCACTGCTCAGCAATTTGATCGTAGTCTTCAGAATCGGTAAAAATTGCAGGAGGCTTTTCTTCGGTGGCGACTTTAAAGAGGTCGCTGTAAATGTCATCGCTGTCTCTGATTTGAAACAACGACAAGGCGTTAAAAACCTCGTACCAGTTGTTACAGAAGCTGGCAATGGTTTTGGGAAATCCCGTGATTATGGATGCAAGGTTGTATAATTGGTTGGCGATGATTTGATGATCAGTTATTGTTCCCTTGATCTTTGCAAAGGCATCTCTGAACTCACATGCTGCCAATTTCCACTGAGGGAACTGGCCTTTAAGTGCAAAGTTGTTGTATGTTGATATGAGGCTTTGAAAATCGGATATAATGGAGTATAACTCAGGCGATGTCCCATGTAATTCATCGTACTTCGAATGGGTCAATGCTTCGCTGGCTGCATCAAATAAACCTCTTGTTATTAACTGAGTTAAGTACGTGTTCCAGAATTCGGGGTGCAAGTATGGTTTTGGTGTCTGAATCATTATTCTCTCGACCAAATCGTTGTCAGGTTTAGGATCAAATCGGTTGACCCAGCTGGAAATCAAGCTTGGTTTCTGTCTTATATCCATGTAAAACACATTGGCTTGAAGACACTCTAAGCAGTACAACAAGGTGTGGAGCTTGTCCACTTGGTATTCTTCGATATTGTCATTGTCTTCATCCTGCAAGTCGTCAAGTAAATTCTTAAGATTCTCAATTAAGTCAGAAAATGCACTATCCACTTTTCTCAATCTATTTTGTCTGTCAGCAGATGCGCCAGTCGAGCTCGAGATCAACCCGATTTGCTCTTCTTGAAATTCCATTCCTATTCTTTTGACCTCGTTGTCGGATAAGGATTCGAGCAACTTATACAATGCATTGATGTAGCCGATATATCTCGTTGAAAACAAATCCTTAGATTCCAAACTAAGCTGGTAGTCTTCTTTGCTGAATTGGAATTTGAGTTGCTGTGATGTTTCCAACCATTCATGAAGCTCGATGTATACCTTTCGCGATGTGAATAGAGATGGACTGAACTTTTTATTAGATTCAAGAGACAGCGTTGAATTGGAAATTCCTTCTGTATCAGATGAAACGGATACATCGTCAGGAATCTCCAACATCTCAATGTCATCGAAGTTTTTATCAAACGCCATGATGGGATTGCTGTATCTTCTCTTGTACCAAAACAAATATTAATTTTTAATTTCGATATTTAGTCGTGCGCTATCCTATTTTGTTCAATTTTTTTAAAATTTATTTATGCATTTGATATTTGGTCGCCGTGGAAAGTTGCAAAAAAAAACAAAATGCTTAATTTTGCATCAACATACATTCGAAATAGATTCTTTCTAAAAGCCGGGAATATTTGCTAGCTTCCCTAAGGATATTACCAGAGATTCCCTCGTCGATAATTTGATAATTTGTTGCACGATAGTCGACTTCCTTCAAAAATAGCTTAACCAAGGATATGTCAATAATTCCTGAACAAGGCTGCGTCAAAAATAGTTTGCTTGCTCCGGCCAGTAATGTTTTCCATGATAATTCATCAGGACCATATGGAGAATTCAATTCCCACAAAAGTTCTTGACATGATTCAAGAATTTCACCAATTTCCTCTTCATCAAGCTTACTGATTTTGTATAGTCCTCCACTGACAGTCCCCACAATGGCCACCATTTTGACTAGTCGAGACGAGTTATGGTTGGAATTCTTCAATGTTTTAATAACATTGACTTGATCCCCTATATTAAACAACATCTCGGTTTTCTTATTAGTCAAATTGAAAATTGAAATATTGCCAAACGAATCGCCAGTTACAAGTTTATCGCAGTCTTCATCGGTGAAGCTGTCAACACTAGTAATAAAACTATGCCTTGTCTCTGTCTCGACTCTTTTGAAAGGGGACAACTCGAAATCTTCATTTACCGTACTCTGGTATAAACCATTTGTTACATCACAGTAAATCACTGAATCCTCCAAACATGTCTGCCCGAGAGACTGAACAGGTAACACGGTTACGTTGTCTCCAACTTTGGTCCAAGTATATTCTAGAGGATCAAATCGGACTAACAAGTTAACATTTCCAGTACATGCAAATAATTCTCGTTCAGCATCAAACAACGAAATAGATTGTAACTTCAAGTCCAATTCCTCATCTAGTCCTTCAATTTGTGCTGTTTTAAGTAGTGTAATATTTCCTTCTTTCACTTGGTAGACATAAAGACTTGAGGTGGTGTTCGATAACCCAATAAACAAAGAATTCTTTGACATTTCTGATGGTACTGGGATAATATCAATGATGAAAACATTGGCTCCATCATCTCTTCTACTGCCAACTAAGGCAGTGCAATCTTTCAACGTTGAACAGTATTGCATATCTCTCAAAACCACCAACTCGGTAGATCTGTTCATTTCAACATCTAAATTATGAACGAGTAACACGCGATAATTCGTCTCTGGTATTCTAATCGACTTCAAGGTCAAGCCTTTATAGAGTCTTGATTCTTCTTGTGGGTGAGATAATTCGATATTGTATTTTACTAACAGCCCAGTTTCAGAGAGGACCCAATAGCCCTCGCTGTCGTAAGCAATTCCAACTGCCCCTTTGATAGAAGGGACATTGAATGGTACAAAAAACCTTATGTGTATGTCATACCGGAGACCATGAACACCTCTTGAATTATACAAGAGAAAGAATTCATTCAGGACACAAATATTCAATGGAAGTGTGCTTATTTCTAGGCAGATCAGCTTGTACCTGACAAGCTTCCCTGCTAAAAGATCCACTTGCGTTTGAAACACGCGACCATCTAATAACAGGTGTATGATATGAGCAGTTTTTTCTGTTACCTTAGTAAAGCTAGAAGAAAAGATGTTCATCCATTCCAACTTTTCTTTCAATATGATTTCAAACAGTTCATTAGTATACTTTTGAACTGTATAACTGCCATCACACCAGCTGATTAAAATTAAGTAGTCTTGATTATATGTAGTCCACTTTACAGAACATATTTGCGACTTATTCTCAAGTTCCAAGGGTATAGATGGCTTACCATACTCGTAAAAGAATAATTGGTTTTCTGTAGTAATAACAACGAATCTATTCTCACTTATCAATACACCATGTCTGCACTCTATTGGAATTGATACCTTATCATCCATAATGAAACCTTCCTTGGTAATAAAACAAATCTTGTCATCCAGGGTTTTGGCTGCATCGAGTATCTCTCCTGGGATAAGATGCCGTGTGGCAATTCCTTTAGAATAAAGCTGGTTTTTGTTGTAGGTTGGTACGATAAAATCATAACTCTTTCTAATCTGTTTGATAATTCTTCCAGAATGATCTGTCGTTTCTGAAATCATTGAAACTTCCGCATTTATGTCCCTATGCCGAGTAAGTTCTCCGCTGTAGTATCCACCCAGACAGGTTATAATATCTATTAATGAGCCATTTCTGTCAAAGTCAATGTCGAATATTGGTGGTGAAGATTTGCAGAACTTGGTGATGGCAATATATGGAGGTTCTGGATGTATCTTAAACATAATTGTCCGAGAATGTTTCGAAAAGAGAACAAAAAGGTTTGTATGGATATGATGAAGACCATTCTGAGCGGGAATAGTTGATAAGCCAAGTTTGACAAACTGCATACCCTTGAATATTGCATTGAACATGCTAGCTTTGCCATCAAAGTAAAGCATATAGGTTGCTCCTGTGTTAGCCACAAGTAAAAATCGGTGATCGTCGATCCTTGTATGGGCTACGAAAACGTTCTGAAGTTCTGTGGAATCAGGTTTTAGGGGTAATATCGCAGTCTTGACTGGGTTCAGCTTATCCATGTAGATCTCAGAATTTTCTGCCACTTCAAGGTAAGTTGTATACTTTGGAAGCGGGAAGAATGTAATATCCATGGCAGAAATGACCAAAACACCCCCAGAAACCAGTAGAAGAGTGCTCGGAATAGTCTTGAGTTCAGGCGATTCCCATTCAAGAGCAACTTTACTCTGGACTGAATAATAGCGTAAATGGTATTTGAAATCGTAAGTTCGGCAAAGTATGGCAAAACGAGTGCTACTTATCATTTGCATTTTCAATATAACTATGTTTCCAATCGATGAAGTTTCCAATTTCCAGCTATCCTCGTATCTAGGTCTCTTTCGGTAATTAGGTTTTGATTCCTCATTACGGAAAATGTGCACATACCCGTGGAACGAATGGACAAGAAAGAATTTGGATGAAGGATCCACAAGGAGAAACAGTTGTGAGTCAACTGAGAACTGATGTCCATTAGTACTAAGACGCGTAATTTCTTTGATTCTGACACCATGGGTAAAAAGGGAGATCAATGACACGGTGAATAGTTGGTCCATTACGATCAAGTAGTCAGTTCCATCAACGGTCATTTTTGCAAAAGCAAGGACATCTTTCCTTAGAGGGATTGTTCGGTGGCAATGTATCTTATTATCAGACACAGAATGGATCTTTAGTAAGCTATTCACGTTGGTTATTAAGCAGGTTAGGTCATTGAACGTTGCGTAGAGTGAATGGTTCGCTGCTTGGGGACTTAGAATCGTGGAAACTAAATACATCACAAAAGAAAAAGAAACAAAAACACAGTTTCAGGATACATTAAATAAGACTGTGGAGCTTGGAATCGTGCAGTCTTCTCCCTAAAACGCCTGCTCGCTGCACCTTAAAACTAGTAAAGTTGCAAACGTAGTAATTTTTTTTTTCCTGTTCCTTTAAAATCGTAAAATTTATTTTTTTAGTGTTTGTGGCTATGATTCTATCGTGTGCCTAACTCCTAAACTCCTTTAGATTATATCTTTTCCAGACTCCCGAAACATTTGTGGTAAATTTTGACAATAAGTTTCTTTGCTTGTTGCGATTGGGTTAGAGTCATTACGATGTTGCAACAAAGCGCCAGTCTTGCATCCTCTTCCCGGGGTGCTCCAGCTCGGCGGTTATCTGTCGCGTCTGACGCGAAACCTGATCCTGACACCACAATCAACAAATGCCATTGCTGTGGAACAATTTTATCATATTCCGGTGAAACTTACAAATTTAGATGTTCGGTGTGTGATACAAGCAATATTTACGGCCCTCCATCGCAAGATGAGGAAATCCACACTCTTTCTTACAACCATGTGCGCAAATTGGTCGACTCGTGTCTACGTGAGGCACAAATTGACCAGTCAAAAACCCTTCACCAGGCGCTTTTGCCTGTTTGCAACTACTTGAATAAGGGCTTTAAGTCAAGATCCTGCTTAAACAATTCGTTCAAAATAAAGAAGACCAGTAAACATCTCCACTATTCATCCTCAAACATCAACCTGCAGTCAATTCGCGACCTTTTTGATTTCCTTGTGCAACTTCCAACGAAGAGACCCCTCTACAGCGCGCTTAGTGGATCTTGTGAAGGCCTTAGACGGTTTCACATTGTTTCCGGTGATAATGATGATCCACGACTGTTTCTTTACATTCTTATACTATTGGAAATTCCATTTTTATCGAAATGTTTGGTACCAATAGATGAAAAAGCCAAACCAAAGTCAATGGTTGATATCCCCGAAATTCGAGCATTGTGCTTTGACATTTTAAAGCGCAGCTTAGGAATCTTGGCACAGTCACAGACTGCCAAATTAAATAACTACTATGCGAGCTGGTTCTCCAAGTATTCCAAAGAGGAATTCACAAATAAAGTTGACCTAATTAATCTTTACATAACTTTCCAGTTGAAAAGATTCTATTCACTGATAAGTCAACGTCCCAAGAACCGTGAGGCAATCCGGTTCCAGATGAGTAGTCAACATCCCACCGATAATGAATACCGAGAGTCGTCACTCAAGGATGACTTGGATGAACCTGATGGATGGGTTGCTCAATCATTTCCTGTTAGATCAAAAAATAGAAAGCAAAAGAGCCAAGCCAAAATCAAAATTAGTCAATACGGTAATGATTGGCATATTAAGACAGCTGCAATAGTGTTGTCGACATTTTTAAAATCCAACACAATTCGGAAATACAAACATACTGTCAGTGCCTTTTACAATTCATTAGTTGATTTTGTTGACATCAAACATGATTTTGACTCGTGGCAGGTTGGGAACAAAAGAAGTCATATCAACAAAAACCCGCATATTGCCGATTACCAAACAGTTATAGAATACATCCATGGATCTTCAAGGAAGCACTTTGATAGTGCTTCCCTTCACTTTTGTCAATTCCCATTTTTGATCTCATTGGGAGGCAAGATTACCATTCTTGAATATGAGGCCCGAAGGCAAATGGAACGTAAGGCAGAAGAAGCATTTATAAACTCTTTGGATAAGCGAGTTGCTATTGATGTCTATTTTAAGGTTCGTGTTAGAAGGGATCACATAGTTCAAGATTCTCTCACTTGTGTCAGGGCAAATTCCAATAATTTGAAAAAGAGTTTGCGAGTTCAATTTGTAAATGAACCAGGGATAGATGCTGGTGGCTTGAAAAAGGAATGGTTCCTAATTCTCACTAGGGATATTTATCATCCACAGACAGGTATGCTTTACAATGTGGATGATTCAAATTTCCTTTGGTTCAACATTAAACCCATTGACAACTTTGAGATGTACTACTTGTTCGGAGTTGTGTTGGGCTTGGCAATTTATAACTCGACCATTCTTGATTTGAATTTTCCATTGGCATTCTACAAGGTATTATTGGGAAAGCCACTTGAACTCTCAGATTACCAACAGTTGTTCCCGCTGTCATTTAAACATTTGATGGACTTGAAGACATTTTCTGATGAAGATTTACTGGCATTAGGACTTACTTTTGAAGTCAATTACAAAGATGTTTTTGGTAAAACCCACACAGAAGAATTAATACCGAACGGTGCCCGTACGAATGTAACAGCTAAAAACTTGAGGGAATATATTGACAAGTATTGTTACTTTTTTTTATGTGATGGAATCAAGAGACAGCTACAAGAGTTTACTGGAGGGTTTGCCAGCGTTGTTGGTGGCAACGGATTGTCCTTGTTTTTACCTGAAGAAATTCAACTTCTCCTCTGTGGGAGTGAAGAAAAGGTACTCGATATCGAGATTTTGCGGTCAATTACCAAGTATGTTGGATGGGAAAGTGTTGAAGAAGCTAGAGATTCTGCAGTTGTCCAATGGTTTTGGGAATATATTGAACAGCAGACGCTTCAAAACCAAAAGAAAATTTTGGTGTTTGTTACTGGTTCAGATCGGGTTCCAGCAACAGGAATTCAAAACATGAGTTTTAAAATCAGCTTACTGGGTCTGGGTAAAGACATCAACAGGTTACCGGAAGCACATACATGTTTCAACGAGTTGGTAATTTATAGATATGACAGCCGGAAGAAGTTCTGGAATAAGTTGGAACTTGCGGTCAACGAGAGTGCCGGATTTGGAATTCGCTAAGTGATTGTTGCAGCCAAATTATTATTTTCTTGCTAAAGTAGGAAAGTTGAAGGGTACAGAATACGGATTTTGTGCGAAATCCACCAAGAATAAACCTGAAATATTTATATGCATTCTTTTTTCGTGTGATTGTTTGCAACCAATAGAATCACACTAAGAAGTGTAAGTGAGTGAAGCCAATAACCGTACATGTAATAGAAGAATAGTTATTAGTTTACACACAAAAATTTCCTTCATTTCGAGACGGATTGTAGTATGGTGTGTGTACTAATTGCTTTATTAAAGGAGGCTATCAAGATTATTCTTTCGGAGTGATTTGATTCTTGTATGTAGTATCCGGGTAATACCCTTGTAGTCCAATCACAACGCGCCAATATACCATTAGAAAAACAGCGGTTGAGGACTCAAAATCCACGTGATCTCTACCAAATCATTTTGAAAACATATAATTAAAGCGGAAAATTTTCAGTATAGAGGTAATCTTAATAGAAACAGAAAGCCAACAATGTCTTCGCTTGCCTTTAGATCGTTGAGAACTGGTTTGGGTAAGGGTATGTTACGCATTGGGTGCAATGCATCCAAGAATGAATTGTCAAATTTACCAATTTTGAATGTTGTTACTAACCTAGCAGGTTCCATCAGAGCCTTGTCCTCCACCACTGGTGCTTTATCCAACTACCAACACCCAGACTTCTCGCAATACTTGAACAAGAGATCCGAAGGTGCCAACAGAAACTTTACCTACTTTATGGTTGGTTCCATGGGTTTGTTATCCGCTGCTGGTGCCAAGTCCACTGTTGAAGCTTTCCTTTCTTCCATGGCTGCTTCTGCTGATGTTTTGGCTATGGCTAAGGTCGAAATCAAATTGGGTGCTATCCCAGAAGGTAAGAACGTTCTTGTCAAGTGGCAAGGTAAGCCAGTCTTCATCAGACACAGAACTCCTGATGAAATTGAGGAAGCTAACCAAGTTGATATTAAGACCTTGAGAGACCCAGAAACTGACGCTGAACGTGTCAAGAAGCCAGAATGGTTGGTTATGTTGGGTATCTGTACCCACTTGGGTTGTGTTCCTATCGGTGAAGCCGGTGATTTCGGTGGTTGGTTCTGTCCTTGTCACGGTTCTCACTACGATATCTCCGGTAGAATCAGAAGAGGCCCAGCTCCATTGAACTTGGAAATTCCTGTCTACGAATTCACCGATGACGAAACCTTGTTGGTTGGTTAAACGAACCTCTATGTTGTCATCTCACTAGTGGGAACCACCAGTAAGCCACAAACCGCTGTATAAACTGTCCCGTCATCACGTACATCCATGTCACAAAAGTTTGAATCTTCAAGCTTGATAATTATTACATCTTTATATTTAAAAAATAACGATATTTACTGTCAATTTCAACTGTAGCACAGCTAGATGTATTGTTAAAAATATGATTCTAACAGATTTAACTTCAATTCGAAGAACCCTGACTATGTTGATTTATAGAAGAGTCGAACTTTATATTTGGGTGGCAGAACCGCAATACTTATCCTCGTACTGAAAAAATTTATGTTCGTTTGGGCTTAACAACCTTAGGACAACAATTATCCTGCTTCTATGAACAGAGTAAAAGAGATATGTGTGAAGCTATTATGTTTAGAATAATTTAAAATACACTGATGATTTTAGCTTGTGTATCAATTCAGGTAGATAAGCTGGTTACTGGACTAGACTATAGAAAAAAAAAACTTTCGATAGAAACTCGCTTCAGTAAGTCGTAGATATATTCCCATCAGACCAAGAAACCCTAACCAATGGTAAATGTGAGTGCTTCCAATATTCATGGATATTTTCCGGGTTTAAAGCAATAGAAAGGATTTTGGGATAGTAGGAATAAACCTCAGTAAACTTTAAAAAATTAATGAATCAAACTCCCGGTTGGATTGATAAAGCTATCATGAATGTTGTTAAGTCTATGTTTGCAACTTAACCATGGCTGGGAGGGTGGTAAAAAAATGTCGACCTATTAATTATTTTGCCAAGTTGCTTACACTTAGTGAATATTTTCAGAATATTGTTACTTTTCTATTTTGAGGTGAGGTGTTCTATTTCAGAATATTCACTTATTGTGTTGCGGAATCTTATTTTACATCTCGAAATCTAACTCCATTTTGCCCTCAAGTCTATGAAATGGTTGGTTCTAAGGTTAATTATGGTTTGATTATCAGAATATGCGTAATTCCATTTCATTTCATGTCACATAATTTCTGACGTAGGCAGAATTAGTACAAAGTTCGATAAAGAGAGGAGAGACTTTACATTATAGAGGCTAGTTTACTGGGATTTGCAATTGACTGACAAAATAAGAGACCCATATTTTGCACTTTGTATCTAATGAAAAAATTTGGTTGTCCTGGTGCTTGGTCAATGCTTCTGGTGAAACGGTAAATAAAAGAATGTTGATTTATCCTGTTCGGGATCTGCTCAAGAAATATATTCCTTGTTATCAATCTAACCTCCTAACCGGAGTTAGAATGGACTTTAAATTTTATAACATCCTTTCGAGTAATTCCGGTCACAAATGTTGACAATCTCACACTTTCGTAGAACTCCGAAGAAATTGTCGGAAATAAATCAGCATATTACTATCTTTTTAACTAGCACTCGAACTTGTAGAGCAGTTGATCAATTCATGAATGGAATATAAATAACTTTTGAATTTTATAATAAAGCAGCTCTTGGTTACTCTTATTCTCCTGCAAAAATATAATGACTACTTCTGCTTTTGTTTCTGGTGCCTCTGGTTATATTGCACTTCATATTGTTAAGCGATTGCTTGCAAAAGGCTACAAAGATTTTGGGTATGTCCAATCGGAACAAAGGGGCCAAGTCTTGAAGTCCAGATTTGGTAAGGATTTCTCTTTCGAGGTTTTTAGAGAACTTTCAAAGATGGTGCGTTTGAATCCTTAAAAGCACATCCTGAAGTGAATGTGTTCATTAATACTGTTTCAAAATTTACCTTAGATGTCACCCACGTTGAGAATGACGTCTTGAAGCCTGTTAGTATTGGCTGTCTCAATGCTTTGAGTGAAATTCAGAAATATGCGCCGCGAGTTACTAGAGTTGTCGTTACATTGTCTTGCGCTGCTGCTGTTCTTTCTGCACTTAAATTTGGAAGTGCAACTACTGTTGTTACTAAATTGAGTTGGAACCCAATTTCTTGTGAAGGTAAGAAACATTAGCTAACGCGTATCTTGGTTATTTTGGCTCAAAAAATCTTCGCTGAAAGGGCTGCTTGGGGCTTTGTGAAGGATAACAAGCCGATCTGTGAGTTGAGCACCATTTTACCATCCGATGTATTTGGACCACAAGTTTTTGATGAAGACGTTTGTGAAAGCTTGAACCTTTTTTTTTGAAGTTATCAACAATATTTTGAAGTTCAATCCTGACTCACCAGTAGCAGGGGCAGCTGGTGGTGCTGTTCACATTGATGATGTTGTTGAAGCCCATATTAAAGGATTTGAAAATAAAAACACCAAGAATCAAAGGTTAATCTTGTCCACATTTAACTTCACTACCCAGCTGGTTCTTGAGTCTATTCGCAAGCAATTTCCTAAATTACAGAAGGACTTAGATGTTAGAACTCCAGACGCTCCAGGCTTTCTCAAAAATGCAATGTTGATAGACAAATCGAAGACCAGAGAAATACTTGAAATCAAGTTTTCCCAATGTGATAGGACAGTTCACAACACTGTTGCGCAAATTTTGAAAGTTAGAGCTTCAAAGTAAGTATTAAGTAAACATTTTAAATTTTTCAGGCTAGAATCCAAAATTCGTGGTTTTATTGCCATTGTATTTGCTGGCTTCGCCTTTTTTGGTTTCCTTGTTGGATATATTATGTCAATGGAAGAGAGAAATTGTCATCCAGATGCTATTCTGGGATTCTTAGACTAGCCTTAAGAAGTTTCTTGTACCTTACAACGGGTTTGAAAAAAATGCAATGAATGCAAAACCAAACTCCTAAATAAATATTCATGAGAGCTTACATGGCTTGCTTCCAAAAAATTCTGTTACATCTGGAGATTAGGGATTGTTTGATTTAATATACCCAACCACTTCCTCAATTTGCAAGCTCTGGAGAAATCTTGACAAAGTTCGTTTCAAAAGGTTTCCGGCGTTATTGATGTTGGCATCTTGATGGCTTCGAATTAAGTAATTGCATGTGTCATTCCCAATTGGGGTCTTGTTGCACTTCCATATTGGGGTACAATACCGCTTATGTAAGCGTTGTTTTTCCTCATTCAATTTATTTTGCTAGATATTTGCTGTTCAAGTAGTTTGCAGAAGTTTCCGGTATTTCGATTACGGGTTTATTCAAAGATTCAATTAGACGATTATAAATCGATTTAGAATCTACAAATGAGGATCTGCTTCTAATAATTGCGGTAATTCATCTCGTATTTGATTCCAAAACTTTGCACTCCAATCGTTATTCAATTTTTGAAAGGTTAAGTTGGTGCAGTAAGCTAATACCTCTTCATTAAATATTCCATGTTCGTTTAATACTGTCACTTATGTCCGAGATTATGGGGGCAAGTTTGTTGGCTTATAATCTTTGACAAAGTGAAGTCCTTAAAAAACACTCCAGTGTAAATGGCTTAGTAGTGAGATTATCCGCCTCTGGCTGAAATTAGGTATGTATATGGTGTACCATTTTCCACATTAGTCCTCTTTCTTATGTTCTATATGTAAGGGCTCGATTAGCCACCAAGCTAATGATGCAAAGAGAGACATTTGCCCGCGATAGTTAGACCGTTTGGTGGAACTCTCTGGAAGTGGAATATTGCTTTCAGAAATAGTTTAAGACTCAAACTGCGGTGCAATGTTTCTGGGAGGTGACATTTCAAGCTGGCACCTTATTTCTTCCGTTGTTAGTTTATTTTTCCTTTCTCCACAACTCAATTGACGTCTTTATCTTGCCTGGGGATTACTTAGTTCAAGTGGGTCGTGGTGGCAACCAAGTAACCTCTTTACAAGCGGCAGCTTTACATTGAAATTGTGAATGGCACCAACCTTGAACTTGACGTTAAATTTAATTGCTTCCAGTAACATACAGCGGAGAGGAATATCAGATAGTAAACCTCTTTGATCCAGAGACCAACCTTCACCACAATCACCATGGTTACCAGGAAAGTATAACTCTATCGTGTCTAGTGGTGGGATATTTTCTAATCTGGTGTCATTTCTCTTAGCGAATACTTGAAAAAAGTTTGCAATGCTTAAAAAGGATGAAGAAATCAGTAAGCATGAGCTTACGGTACTAGGTGTGTACTCTGCCTTTTTCTCCAATGGTGGCACAAATAAGACCTGTTTGAACTTGTTATGACGTTCAGAGATGCTAACTGCATGTCTAACATGTTGTAAAATTGAACTTCGTGCAGTGTAAGGGAACATTCTATCTCTGAATATTCTAAAGGAGTTCACAGTGTCCCAGAGGCCCATGAAATGAATATGAATTCCATCTCGAGGGAATTTGTTTTTAAACACATCCACGAGTCTTACAGATTTATCATCTGCCGTTGGTTGTCCAGCTTATTCCCAGTTTCAATAAAGATCCCATGCTGCCGGTGTCATACCTTCTAAACCCTTGTTTAGAAGGCCAACCTGCTCAATCATTCCAGCGAGGACTCTGGCAGTAAAACTCCCACGGCTAAAATGTTGGAAAGCCTGAAAATAGACACTCTTAAGATTTGTTACTTTCCTGTACCCAAAAGGGTATATTCTGTCATTTTCTTCGTAGTAGCGACAGAGAAATACGTCGGCGGTTGGCACATGCTGTTCCAAGGTGTACGCAATCATAGCATCTAAACTGTTGAAAAACGGTTAAACATAGGACTGCATATTCTTGAATCAGATACTCTGCTAGACCCGGTCTTAATGTTGGCACCTATCCCAGACTGGTAGTAACATAGTTGGTGAGAACTGTGTTTGTTCAACATCTGGAAGAGTTTCAAAACGTTGGTCAATGGTAGGTTACCAAACTCATTTTTCAGTTCCGTCCAAGAAAAGTACAAGATTCTTTGGTGGAATGCTGGGTATTGCTTTTACAGGCAAATCTGTATTGAAAACCAAACCCTATATAAAAAGAACATAAACAGAAATACGTACTGGAGAAATAAAAAAGAGAGAAAAAATTTAAAAAGATTGAGGTCGCACCCAAAATTTTGCAGCAATGTGAATTATGCGCTAAAAACCTCAATCTTGGCCGAAGCACCATTTCTGGCGGTAACAACACAAAATGCAGCACCATCACCAGTAGATGCGGGCGATCCTGTAATTTCATTAAATCCGTTTTTGGAGGGATCAATTTCACACAGTAAGCCATTGCAGTCAGCTTCGTTATCACAGACAATTCTGACACCGAAATTGGGTAAAACATTGGCAAAGTCATTAACGTAAATAGGGTTCCAGCCAATCTTGACATAGGTGTTACCATTTGCGTCCATGTTGACACCTGCAACATAGGGAGCCCAGTTTCCTTTGGGCTTGCTACTGGATCCCCAGATACAAGCGTCTGAGGTAGATGTGCCAGGAGCATTGATATAGTAATGAGCGGAAGTGCCTGCCCAGTAAGAGGAACCTGGAACGGCAATCACTTGGGTAGAACCAGTATTAATTCCGTTTGGAATAATCATAGCCTCATTACCTGGCAAGACAGTTTGGCAAAAAGCAACTTCTCCGTTAGCTTGATTGTTGACAGAAACACTTCCTTCGCCATCAACACAGTAGTCAGCTTCTGGAAAAGGCTTGGAGACAGTCCCATCGGGGTTGCAATACAAGCCACCGTTTTGAGACTTAGGGTATGAATAAGTAGTAGCAGAGGGGTCCCATTGGGCTGGGACTTTACCTGGAGGACAGGCGTAAGGGCAGTAATTGCCTGGGGTGCATTGTTGGTCTGGACTCATAGCCCAACCACCATTTTGCAGATTTGAAGTGATAGAAACTAAGCCGAAGTCAGTAGGAAAAGTGCAAGTGTTAGCTCTTTTTGAGACAGGAGCAGCAGCAACTGCAGTTAAGATAGAAATGATAGTAGCGAGGTTTGCAATCATTGCGAAAAAAGCTAATAAATTTAATGAATGTAAAGATGTGCGGATACAGAGTGTAAGGAGTGGATGGACAACGGCTTAGGTTGTAAAGAAAGGAATGTGTGTTCAGTAAAGAACTAAGAGAAGGCTACATGAATATTGGCTTCTATTTATATACTTTTTTTGCCACTACAGTTAATGTATAGTTAAACAAATCTAGAACTGAAAAAGTTTTCACCAGTCCTTAACTTTAGATCTGTCAAGCCACTAAGACGTTGGAGTCGTGGCTCGTAACGTGTGCATCGATATTACATGAGTGTAGAAAAATTTCCCCTTCGAGGAGGCGATACCATTTCATTATGAAATCTAGACAAACGGAATCGCGGAAATCCATGGCCGTTTCATATCAGTTTTAGGAATCACCAGGTCAGATCAAGGCGGGTAATCGGGTAATATACAGATGAGGATGCAGAGTGTACTCGAAGTTAATGTATGTCTATTGACGCACTTATTAACTATGATGGTGTTCCTCACCATTTAGAATTAAAAAAGGGGTTAGTTTCTTTTAATATTTTACTAACTGGTCGAGAGAATAGACCAGAAGGGGTTGACACATTGTTGAGCATTTGGAAGTTGGAGACCGGATTTACAAAGCATACTTTTCCTCTTTGGATCTAAATTGACATATCGGCCTATTCTATGACTGCAAGTAATGAAATTTTCAACTTACGATTTCGTTATTTTAATGTATATGGAACTGACGACTTGTTTGTAAGTTGAACCTCCTGTCGGTATTTTATCGGATGTCGGAATGGCTGATTTTGGTTTGTTCTTCATTATTTGAAATTCCATTTTTTTTATCTTTGTGTTGAATATTCTTCTCGCAGTGTTTTTTGTAATGTGCATACTTTGGTAGAATCGCGAAAATTGATAACGAAAACCGTCTACGCTTTATCCTAATACCCTAAGTCTCTGCCCCACAAAAAAAATTTAATATGAGTGGCTCAATTGTAAGGGCTTTACAGTGGGACAATGAGCATGAGCAGCAATTCTTAGCTGTGAATCCCATTGGAGATGAGGTGTTGCTCTATCAAACGAACCGTAAAGATCCAGGTGTTGAGACCAACGACATGATCAAACTAAACACGCGTTCAGGCTTTGAAAACATTCAGTGCTCATCATATTCCCAACAAAACAGAGGTATTACTGGTGTTGGTTCCATTAATGGAACGATATCTATCTTCGATATAACGTCAGATACCTCTTCTCTCCTCATGTTACGCCCCAAGCAAAATAGACCATGTAATGCTATATCGTTCAATAAGAACATAGTGGTGGCTGGTTTTGACAAGAGTCGGCAAGACAACTCACTTCAAGTGTGGAATGTCGAACATTATTCGAGAAATAGCACCAATGATCACATAAAACGTCCCGTTTCGTCATATCTTCCTAACGAAGCCGTCTTGTCAACAACCTTCTATCCTGGCAAAGAGAACAATATTCTCTGTGGCTCGTACAAGTTCCTCCGTGAGATCGACCTACGTCTGGACCAGCCTGTTTTTCAAATGGCAAGTAAGTATACCCTTGGTTTGACAGTCGACCATTTCCAGAATCATTTATTTCAGTCCTACAGTGAAGATGGCTCGTTGGCTATTTGGGATGAACGTAAACTCTCTACAAGTACAAAAGGAAAACTACTGGCATCGGTCACCGAGACTCCAGTGCTCCAGTTTAACAAGCTCTTGATGGATACGTCGGCAAGAAAAAACCAGAGTCCATGTGTGAGGTATTCTACCATAAGAAGAGGTGAATTTTCAGCTGTGTTTAATGGTGACTTGATTAGAAGATGGCATACAGGCTTGATTCCTCCAGCGACGAATCCAGTGTTGACGGAGACAAGCGCGAGAACAAGATCTACCAAGGATTCTAGCATCTTACAGAGTTTGAAACAACAGTCAGCTCAATTTTACAAGCCAAATGAAGAGTCTGTTTTTGTCTCATGTGTTTTGGATGTCAAAACAGATTATGAAAGAGTAATCTCGTTTGATTACTCGCCTGATGTGGCCTCAAACACTTCCACATATTACGTGTGTATGAGACAATCAGGTTCAGTGTTTCGGATGCCGGTTGTTGAATGCATTGAAGGCTTAGATTTTAACTCCTACAATGAATTCACCATCGCGGGACCCGAAGGTACCATGTCACGGTTTGTTTATGATCGTGACCCATTCAATATCCAAAAAACAGGAACGGATGGATTGCCAGAAGAGAACGGGAAAAAGAGATCAGTATCTCGGATCGAAGACCTTATGATCAGCGATGACCTACGCAAATATAGTCAAGTCTCAGAACTTGAGTCCACAGTCGATGATGAAAGCGTCCTCAACGAGCAAAATAATCAATACAATCCTGATGAGTATGATTTCATTCCTTTGAATAAGTTTCTTGATGCCCTGGATGTGATTAATAATGACATATGTTGCACAATTCGCAAGAGGGCACAAATGGGTTACGGTGTTGATTGTGATAAAAACACTAGTGTGTTGGAAAACTTGGACACCATAGACAATCAGCTATTCTTGAGAAATACCTGGAAATGGTTGAGTTTGGCGAAAAAGTCTTTAGATAAGGGTACCATGATTTCGGAAGGCATTGATTTAGGTTATCTTGGCGTTTTGGGAATATGGAAGGGTATAGACGAGCTCCAGAACCAAAATAGAACAAACTCGGACGAAGATGTTACTGAACGATGGTTTTCCTCAGCAGTTAAGTCTATTGTATCATCCAAGGGTAAGAAAACTGCTGGAATTACTATCCCTGGTAATAGTGAACGCAAAGTTGCCCGTAAACTTTGTTTGATTGTTTCAGGGTGGTACTTAACTGATGCTGAATTTGAAGAAAAGTTGAAAATATTGATCTCGCTCGGTTACACAGAGAAGGCCGCTGGTTGGGCTGTTTTTCACGGTGACATTCCTAAAGCCATTGAAATTTTGGCCAACGCACCAAAGGAAAGATTGCGGTTGATGTCGACTGCAGTTGCTGGTTATTTGGCTTATAAGGATTCCAATGTCAATAGTCCATGGAAAGATCAATGTCGTAAAATGGCATCAGAGTTGGATGATCCGTATCTTCGTGCTATTTTTGCCTTTATTGCTGATAATGACTGGTGGGATGTATTAGATGAACACTCGTTGCCACTTCGCGAAAGATTGGGAGTGGCTTTGCGCTTCTTATCAGATAAAGATTTGAATGTCTATTTGAACCGCGTTGCTGATGCAGTTGTAAGCAAGGGTGAATTAGAAGGCTTAATTTTAACTGGTATCACTCCAAGAGGGATTGATTTGTTGCAAAGTTTTGTTGATAGAACTAGCGATGTGCAAACAGCAGCCTTGATTTCTGCATTTGGGTGTCCCAGGTATTTCGCTGATGATCGTGTCAAGCACTGGGTGGACTGTTACCGGAACTTGCTTAATAGTTGGGGGTTGTTCAGTGTGCGAGCCAAGTTTGATGTAAATCGGACGAAATTATCAAAAAATTCCGCTGGAAACCTTACGTTGAAGGCCACATCCAAACAGGTCTACTTGCAGTGTATCAGATGTAACAAGAACGTCTCTAAGGCCCGAGGGAATAATCATTTTGCCAACAATACCCAGGCGATGTTGAAACAGTTCAACAAGATGAATCATCATTATCACAAGCAAAAGAGCGAAGATATTAGCATTTGTCCTCATTGTGGAGCACCTTTGCCTAGATGTGCAATTTGCTTGCTCACTTTTGGCACACCTCTACCTCATGAATCAACTGACGGTCCAGCAGACTCAACAATCGGTAGTAAGATCGAAAACCGATTCAAAAACTGGTTCAGTTTTTGCTTGAGCTGCAACCATGGATCTCATGCTCACCACGCTCAAGAATGGTTCTCCAAACACTATGTTTGTCCTGTTCCTGATTGCAATTGTCGGTGTAATAGCCGATAGTTGGTTTATAGTGTAAACTATGTAATGTAACATTTTTTGACCACGTCTGAAACCGAATTTCCAGCGTTGTAAAGTTAGCTCCTTGCAGTCTTAGGATAAAGGGGTGGTGGCTTCTCTATTTTGACAGCGGCTGCAAATCTAGATCAGTTTTTGTGTCCCGCACTACTTCCTCGTTTTACCTATTTGTGGAAAAATCGTCAACAAATCTGATCATGCTGGCAAAGTAGACAAGGAGCTCAAGAAAGAATTCCTATTTATAGCAACAGTGCCAACGTGGTGGGTTTTCAGAAAGGAATCGAGAATACTATATTTACTCTGTTGGGGAATATTGCAGGTGCATAACCGTTTAGATTTTTCTTTGTTGCATTATCGTTGAATCCATATAATATGTCCTCTAAAACAAACCAAGATGTCTTGAACGATATCCGTGGCAAGATTGATAGAGAGGTTAAACTTATACAAGGATTTCAAGCTCTCAAGAAAAATACCAATAATGCTGAAGTTATCCAAAGATGTAACACCCAGATCAGAGAAACCCAAAGCAACATTGACTACCTCCAAGAAACTTTGACCAAACTTAGCTTGCAGCAATCACAGCCTGCTCCCAATGTCTCTCAACGCAATGTTTCGACTATCTCAACCAGTGACAGACCAGTCTACTCCCGTTTCGATTTGGTCAAGTATGACTGTCCCTCTTTGGGCCACAAGATCCAACACATGTTGCAACAGTTACAATTCAAGCTCCAGGTTGAGAATCAGTACCGTGAGGCAAATGAAAAGATCTCGAGGTTATATCTTATGGATGGGGACAAATCGTCGAGTAACGCAGCGGAAGGGGGAAGAGTTGAGAGTGACCAACGTATTCAGTTGCTCAACAAAGCCTTAAGGAAGTATCAAAACATGAACATCAACGTGGAAGACGTTAACCGTGACATGGAAATTATGAACTCTCCTAAACACGCTAGAAAACCACTCTCGGGTAAGTTAACTCTCAGCGTTACATGCATCAGAGACGTTGACCACATTGCTTCGCCTATGTTTTCTAAACGTCCAGCGTCATTAGTTGTCATCAAAGTTGATGATGTTGAAAAGGTTAGAACCCGTGGTTCCAGAACTGGAAAGTGGAACGAGGAGTTTACCTTTGATGTCGATAAGGGTAATGAGTTAGAATTGGCAGTGTTTGACAAATCAGGTGACAGCTTGGTGCCAGTCGCCGTAAATTGGCTCTTGATTTCTGACCTTACTGAAGAAATCCGTAAGAAAAAGGTAGCCAACGAATTAGGCTCCAGTGGCTGGCTTTCGGCATCCAACTTGCCCAAAGGCGATCTCGGCTCTTCTAATCAACCATCAAACCTCTCTACCGCTTCTTCTGGTACGACATTACAGGCATCTACTGACAACTTTTCCAATAATCAACAGCAGTCAGAAAAAGTTGAAGCATCGCAGGATGGTCAAAAGATCGTTATTAACACTTGGTTAAGTTTGGAACCTGTCGGCCAAATCTTAATTAGTATGAGCTTTGAAAAGACCACTCAACCTGGTAGGCAGTTCATGGGTGCCCTTGGTCGTCATGGTGCTATCCGTCAAAAGAAGGAAGAGGTATTTGAACAGCATGGTCACCACTTTGTTCAAAAGCAATTCTACAATATTATGTGCTGTGCACTTTGTGGAGAGTTTTTACGTTACACGGGATTCCAGTGTCAAGACTGTAAGTTCTTGTGTCACAAAAAGTGTTACCAAAAAGTTGTTACCAAGTGTATTTCCAAGTCTAGCAGTGGTGATGATGATGAAACAAAGTTGAATCATCGTATTCCACATAGATTTGAACCAGTTGCCAATCACGGTACCAAATGGTGTTGCCATTGTGGGTACATTTTACCTTGGGGACGTAAGAATGTCCGTAAGTGTACGGAATGTGGAGTTATGTGCCACGCTCATTGTACACACTTGGTTCCTGATTTCTGTGGTATGTCCATGGAAATGGCTAACAAGATTCTCATGACCATTAAATCAACTAAAGCACCAGCCAAACCTAAACAACCACGTCAACGCCAAGCAGCATTACCAAGGTCCTCGCCTACTAAATCAATTGAAATACCTCCTACACCACCTTCTGATTCTGGATTCAAACCTTCTGTATCGCCAGATGACACTCGCCGCGAAACATCCGACAGCATTTCCGATGATGAAGCAGAAAAGGACTTCAACTCAAGGTTGCCAACTGAAACAGCAAATAGACTTCAGGAACCAGTTTCATCGCCATATGCTAAATCATCAGCTAGAGTTAATAAGGAAGTACCTTTGTTACCTTCTCAAGCACAGCCACAGCCACAAGAACATCCATATCAGCTGTTGCAACAGCAACAGCAACAACAAAGATCGCCTCAACACCACCAGCATCGTAGTCAACTTGATCCTTACATCCAAAACAACTATCAGCCAACACCAATAGATCAACTACGTCCATTCTCCAACCAGCAACTGAAGGAGGAACCAGCTACTGATCCATTCCAAGATAAACCAAGGCCGCAAGACGAATTCCAGAACTTTAATTATCAAAACGAACATACTCAACAGTTCATTGCACCGGAAGTTGTTAATGAACCTGTCCAAGAGGTCAAATCTGTCGATACCAACTTAGTTTCTCCTCAAAGACCTAGACGCCGTCGGAGAAAGGTTGGATTGGATGACTTCCAATTTTTGGCTGTGTTGGGTAAGGGTAACTTTGGTAAGGTCATGTTGGCAGAGTCAAGACACACGCAAAGTTTATGTGCTATCAAGGTTTTGAAGAAGGATTTCATTGTTGAGAATGACGAAGCTGATAGTGTTAAGTCTGAAAAGCGTGTCTTTTTGACCGCAAACAAGGAACGTCATCCATTCTTGTTGAACTTGCACTGTTGTTTCCAAACTGAAAACCGTATCTACTTTGTCATGGAGTACATCTCTGGTGGTGATTTGATGTGGCACATTCAAAAGTCTCGGTTCTCTGCTAGAAGAGCGAAGTTCTATGCTTGTGAAGTGTTATTAGGGTTGAAATACTTCCATGACAATGGTATTGTATACCGTGACTTGAAGTTGGATAACATTTTGTTGACAACAAAGGGTCATATCAAGATCGGTGATTATGGTTTGTGTAAGGAGGATATGTGGTATAAGAACACTACTGGTACTTTCTGTGGTACTCCGGAGTTTATGGCTCCAGAAATCATTGCCGGAAAGCAATACACCAGGAGTGTCGATTGGTTTGCCTTTGGGGTTTTGTTGTTCCAGATGTTGTTAGGTCAGTCCCCGTTCAAGGGTGATGATGAAGACGAAGTTTTCAATGCTATTGAACATGATGACGTGAGATATCCAATCAGTATGCCACGTCAAACAGTCTTGGTGTTACAGGCATTGTTGACCAAGGATCCTGAAACCCGGTTGGGTAGTGGTGAAAGAGACGCTGAGGAAATTATGGAGCATCCGTACTTTTCCGACGTTAACTTTGACGACGTGCTTAATTGCAGAATCCAAGCACCATATATTCCCGAAATTTCATCTGAACATGACTACTCAAACTTCGATCAAGAATTTACTTCAGAAACTCCTAGATTGACTCCAGTTGATACTGTTCTTACTTCTGAGATGCAAGAACAATTCCGTGGATTCTCACATATTGCAGAAAATGCTGCAATCTAGCTAAGACATTTATTAATATGATAATAATAATAATAATATACAGAAGATGTTGATTATAATGCGTTATTGTTGTAGTAACTTCGATTCGTTAATTGAATAGTTTATCACCAACGGCTTTTCAAAGAAGAGTTCCGATTGGAGACACTTAAGAGCTAGTGTAGAGTTCTCTACCGAGTCCATTAATACATGTGCCTGTCCTCGTTTATTGTTGATTATTTGTACGACATCGCCGTACGTTGAAAAGATGAGGTATAGGTTCTGTTTGATTAATTTTGGATTGACCTGGTCATTGAGGTTCTTTATGTAGAGTGTCTGTGATGGTTTTAGGTTTTTTGGGTCTAGCTTAACTTTCTTCGGTGAGGAGCTGTCAGGGTTCTCCAGTAATCTTTTATCTGGAGCCATAATAAATATGGTTGATAAGTGAAGATGGATTTCGTTTGTTTCCTGAAATCACGAGCACCAGGAGTTCTTACGTGATGATTATTCTGATTGACTGAACTTATAACAAATTCCGATATAGTGTAACGGCTAGCACGGTTCGCTTTCACCGAGCAGACCCGGGTTCAACTCCCGGTATCGGAGCTTTTCTTTTTTTTCTTCTTCAATGCATTGTTTACAAGGAGCTTAAAAACAAACCTTGCGGTATGATACTTGATTACACTCAATTGATTCCAGATTACCATGTGGGACAACCAAGTCTACATATCGGTTGTGCTGGAGATGGCAAGGCATCATTAATAAATGGGGTGAGGCTGCTTCCCTGTTATTTTTTAGGCGTATTTGCACACGTGCATTCCAGCTCAAAAATTTGATATTATATCAAAAGTTGGCGTGGTTACACTTTATCAGCTGGCTCAAATAGTAGTTTCGTTTTTCTATCCTAATACCTGTTTCTTTCTTTGAGAGATAGAGAGATACAAGAGACAAGTATCTCAGTGTGCGATATATCACATTCCCATTATTGTAATAACATGGATTTATCGCCTTCGCGCACTCATACCTCATCTACACCCCAGAATACTTTACTTTTGAGAAGTTAATACTACGCTGCCATCAAGCACTCTATCTTCACATACTCGTACTACGTCTCAACCAGAAGATATTGTCTCTGACTATTAATACCGCATCACCACCCCTTATATTATCCTAAATAATTGCTGATTTCTCATCGCTACCCCAGAACAATTTTTTGTCAGCCGTGCCATGAAATTTGCAAAGGTTTTAGAACAAACCCTCATTGAGGAGGACATTCCAGAAGAATGGCTCGAGGCTGCTATCCAGTACAAGTCCTTGAAAAAATGTATCAGTAAAGTCGTCAATGAATTGAAGTTTTTGGGCTTGGACCAGAACTCGATTAAGCTTTTGATGGAGGATACGGCCAGCTCCGAGGTGGTGGAATTGGATAATGACGAAACTAGTCCTTCGAACCCAATTATTGCCGAATATACTTTGACCAAATCAGGCTCTGAGGGACATATTGAAACTATCCAACCGATGCTCAAGCTTACCGTGGATTTTCCCAATTCCAGCTACTCGGAGGATGAAGTTTATGACCTTTGTGTCCAATTGACAAAGAAAATTGAATCCGTGCTTAATACAGATGACGACTCTGAGGATGTCCATGAAGAAGAAAAGGTGCTTGAAATCAAGGAGGAAAATGACGAATTAGTTATCACCCCGGTAACATCTCATTCGCGAGAAGGTTCAACAACACCACCGCCAGGAGCAGGTAATATTGATGAAACCATACAACAGCAGCATAAAAAGAGCGAAATTTTTATTAAATTGAACTCAGATACCAAGTTTTTCCTGATGTTAAATGATGAATTGGAAAAGTTGGACTCCTTAAAGCGAAATGAAGAAAAGAAATTGATCGAAGAAGTTGAAAATATTGGCCAATCTGTGAGTGCATTGGCTAATCTCAAGTTTTCTAACTCGGATATATACCACTGGCGTGAATTATTCCGCATATATTTGGATTCAGAGGTTTATTTCAAGTATAACGAAACAACTGTACCCGCAAGTGAACGTAATAGTGATCAAATTAAGAAGAATTTGCTGGAATTCATGGCCAACGTTGAAAAGTCTGGGATTTTAACTGAATTCAAGAATAAAAAGAGCATAGGTGCATTCAACCAGTTCTTAAAGATGAACTATCATTTGTTGAAGGTGTTACAGTTTCAGTCGATAAATAATGAAGCATTCAGAAAGATCTTGAAGAAGTTTGACAAGCGGACTTCTTTAGGTATTAAATATAAGTTCCCCAAGTTGGTTTCCAATGAGCACATTTTCATCACGGGGAGTTCACTTGCTCAGTCAGTCTGTTTCATAATTCAAAACTCGGTTTTGACCCTTATTCCGCAACTAGATGACTACACCTGTTTGATTTGTACCTCCATTGCATTTAAACCAATCAGATTGGAATGTCTGCACATGTTCTGTGTGCGCTGTTTGGTAAAGTTGAAACAACAGGCCAAGAATAACTGTCCCATTTGTCGTTACCAAGACGCAATCTTGTTAGCAGATGGATCTAATCTTGATTTGGAAACTATGGATTTAATGAAAAGATTCTTCCCTAGAGAAGTCAAAGAAAAGTTAAAGGATCGTGAAAAGGAACGTTATGATGAAATTAAGGGTAAAGATAGAAAACATCACGATAAATGTGAAGTTGTATAGTAATTGCAAAACTTTGTTCAATTCTAAATTTTTAATATATTATTAAGTATCAAATTAAATTAAAAGCATATTCATCGTCAATAAATGTAAATATTGGCACCAAGAAGTTAAAGAAATGATTACCACTGTGAGTTGATAACAATTTATGAATAACAGGCTTTTTCAACTTGTTTACTGATATTTTAATATGTTGCGGTACCAACCTTTTTTTTATTTATTTTTTGATAACTCCAAACATCAGGACCTCTCCAAACTAGATTTTACAATTGACTGATCTTCCCAATAGAAGAAAACCTCAGCTCAAATCTCAGAAGACCTATGCTAACTTTTTATTGTATATTACAATGGAACTATTACAATAGCACGCTGTTGCTGTATGAAGTGTATATAGTTACATTCTTATTGTACGAATCATTACTAGTCGGAATCATGGAGAATTTTATCTACGGTTTCCTTGGTATTATCCTTCTCCGATGACTTAGCTCCTTGTTTAGTCTTTCCTTCAGCTTGGGATTTTCCTTCAGTTTGAGATTTTCCGTTAGCTTGAGCTTTCCCTTCAGCTTGTTCCTTTCCTTCTGGTTGAGCCTTTGCAATTTGCTGGGATTTTCCAACAGGTTGGGCTTTTGCCACTGGTTGTTGAGCAGAAGCTGCAACAGAGTCTTTAGTAGCCTTGTAGCCCTTTGCCGGAGGAGTAGCGGCGGCTGCAGTACCTTGCTTACTTTTCTTAGAATTCTTTCCTGTTCCGATTATCTTGTCTTCATCAGACCCCACAATAGGTGCTTCGTTAGCAATGCCACCCTTAGGAGCCTCTAATACCACTGCCTTGTCTTGCTTTGAATTTTGTGCGATTTGAATGTTCTTTCTTTCGTTTTCAGCATCTGAGTTGACATCGTTGAGCATTTTCTCAATAACCGGATCGTTGGCAACAATCTTTTTAGTATTTATATCACCATTAGTAATGCTGGATCTATCAATTTCGTATGTGATTTCAGGTCCCTGTTTCATATCTTGACTAATCCAGTAGATACACGAACCAAAGAAGAATAACATGACCACGTATCCCAAGAACTTGCGTCTAGCCGAGTTGAAGAATACCACCGGTCCGTTGAGTTTGTCATATGGTGAGCGTCTCTTAGAAGACGGTTTCATATAGTATGGCCGGGGTAACTCATTCTTCTTATAGGAGCCTTGCATGGTTCTTTGTCCGTGTGACTACTATTTTCGAGTGGTTTCGATTTGTCGCGGCAAGAAAAAGCGCCTGGCCGGAGTTAACAGAACTTTCACCAATTTGGGTTGGTAAGCGTGAGGCCTACGATTGCTTCATGTGCGGAAGTAGTCTCGGGTATTTAGTACACATACCTACAACATATTTAAGTTTATGAAGAACAATCTAACGATATGGTGCCATATATCCCAGTCTTCCACAAGATTTCCATCCACTTGATAATGGGCCTCGTATTCGCCAGACTAAAATACCCGTTGATCTGCATAGTAGTACTCAAAACCTATAATGGATCATCCGATAACAGATTACATACAGGAGTGAAATCTTATCACTTTCAGAATCCCGCCCAATGCCAACATCACTTATAGTGTTTAATACTCAAAAAGATATCTATTATGAAGCCACAAAGAGAACGTCAATTCTCTGAATGTAAAAAAAAAAATCTAAATTTGTAAAATCATTTTTGACTAATAAGCCAGAGCCTTTATAAGAGACCGCAGAGGCTCAGACTGCGTCTTTAGTTTCTTGTTCATATTTTCAAGGTAACAACATCCTGGAAGTTAACAGCAGTACCTGCTGCTGATACAATTGCCTCAGTCATTATTTACATGTGTAGTCCTGCCCGATGGTAGGAAATTTTCAGCATGATTATTCTGCCAATCTGGAGCGAAATTTAGCATATGTTCCTTTTTCCATTGAAATAGAAGCAATACTGTTGCGTGGAATGCTGACAATCCCAACTTCTCGTTTATGGAGATTTTTCGGGTTCAATTTATCGATAGACGTTTCCCAAGTTTCTGCCAATAACAAGTTACCAAATGGGTCAATAACAGTCAAAATCCCGTCCAAAGTCCGAGAATCCTTCAATTCAACATGTAAGTCGTACCCAATGAACTTATCTGGTGTGACCGTCATCGTCGGATTCGAGTTTGGGGCTCTACTAATTACATTGAAAAATCGTAAATTTAAAGAAGATCAAATGAGCGCCAACATTACCCGGCCACAAGCCAATTCCTGTCACTATAAAATTGCCAGTAGTCCCGCAAAATTGTTTGGTTCCTCAACATCAATCGCGAATTCATTCTTCATAAAGGCTTGCACTGTGTTTCAATATGGTGTTGGCTGGAGTTCAAAGGTGAATATAAGCGTAGAAAAACCTTTTTGGAGCACGTTTCTGGGCGCCTGGTGTTGACATCTACGTGGAACACTGGGAATCAGTTGTGACTAAATCTTTTCTTTTGTAGCTGGTACACTTTTTTTTTCTCCTCTACATTTTCGACGCATAATTAAGTTAGAACAAGACGATGCTGTTCCCCAGTAGCGAGCTTGCGACAATCTATAGCGAATACCACTCGTTCTTCACGGTTTGTGAGTTGGTGCCAGAAGGTAAACCAACTCATCTAAACATTGTGACACTTGAGGGTAAAAATATTGCAGTTTCAGTGCTGGTTGCCGGCTGGTTTGTAGTAGGATCGACTGACACTCGTTATGAGACATTTGAGGCTCTTATAAACTCAGTTTCACCAGGATTTAATTCTAGTTTCGGGTCTGCACTTGTAGCAAGACTTGCTTCACTACAATAGGATGTACTTTTAATTTTGTATTAGAAGAATAATATATACAAGGACTTTTACTGGTTCTTCTTGTGCTGACGCTTGATGAAAGCTTCGACATCGTCGACATCGAGCTTGGTGTTTCTGATGTAGTACTGCTTGGCTCTTGGCAAGTACGTTTCGGGTTTATGAACAATCTCAATGTTTCTGAGCTTAGGACTGAAAACAGGGACTCTGATTTCACATCCTATTCTATTAATCTTGTTTCTGATCAAGATATTCGTTCCGACATTTCTTTCACCTCTTTTGATACCAATGACACGCCCAACAACCTCAGAACGGTCAAGGTAAGTAACCTTAATTATGTCTCCAGCACGTAAACCGGTCGTGGAATCAACCAATGCACGTCTCTTACCAGTAGGATCGTACTTGGTCAAAAGTTGTTTGTTCAAGTATGACAAGACATTTTCCCCATTTCTCTTCTTTGGTAATGGTTCAAACACGGTTGGAACCGCTTTTTTTAATGGAACAAAGGTCCGAATGCTCTGCAAAGCCATAGCAGCCGGTACAACCGGTATTCTCTTCACGCCGAGTCCTAACATTTGATGGGGAGCTGAAGGTTTCAAGGTTTTCAGATTTTTTTTTCTTCATAGTCCAGGACCGCGAGAAACCAAAGTGTACTGAATTTTACGTACTCCAGACCACTACTTACGCCAAATTTCGTTAAGCTTTTTTCTATGTTATTAAAAAACCCACTAATGTACATGAATGCAATATATTTATCAGGTTACTAGAACCGCGACCGTCTCTTTCTACCGGTGAACTTCGAGTCGTGAGCAACATTACGCCCTCTTCTTCTCATTGTTTCTTTCTTTCTGTTGATGTAGTCCTTGTTAGATTCCATCTTTTTGAGAGTCTTCTTATTGACCTTTTTCGTAATAGTAGGAGCGTCCATGACAGCACCAGACAAGTTAATTGATCTTTCTGCAAGACCAGCGGTCAACACTAAGTAGTATTTCTTGTGTCTTTTCGATTCAGGTTCGTCAATAATCAAACCACCACCGAACCCGGCGACTTTAGCAGCGCTCAAGATGGATTCGGTTTGTGAATCGTTCATGGGGTAGAACTGGGCAACAAACTTGCCTCCCCTCTTCAACGATGCATATAAGGAATTGAAAAATGTCATTAATCTCTTCTTGGGGTCCACACCTGCGGTATCGGCGTTACACAACCACTGGATCACTGAGATCGAAATGGCAGCGTCAAATGTACCGGCTCTGAAAGGCACTCCGTTCCCAATATCGGCTAAGAACAAGTCGCCTTCTACCTCACGGTCAAGACCAGTGGCCAACATACTAGGAGCAATATCCATTCCAATCCAGTTGTAACCTTCTTGAGTAAGGATTTCGCCTGATAACCCTGACCCACACCCAACATCCAAGACAAGATGGGGCATTTCTTTCTCCAAGTTCAAGAGCTCAAGCGCACGAAGCGACATTTTCGCTTGAATATGTTGCACACGTGTCGAAGACGTGTATTTGTACGATTCAGTATCATTATAGAACACCTCTGGAGGTGCAAGCTGTTCTGGTCTCGACATACTGGCGATGAGATGATTTGATAAAAAACTTGCTTCGCGATTTTTCGCACATACCAAGATAGGTACAGAAAAAATTCACACCCAAAGGCTGACCAGATATGAAAAATAGGTTTTATATGTTAATGTATATGATAAATAAATAGTTATTAAATTAAGTATAAGAGGATATTAAATCATAAGCAGCTTAGAAGCGAAACTCGTTATCCGCATTAGGTCTCTTTTCGGCATCAACTCCAGAATGGTTTGGTGATGTAAACAAAGCATCGTCGCTGTTGGTATGCGAAGTAGACTTGTATTCTTCGGTGTTGAGGTCATCGTGTTCACCAACATTAGCTTCTTCGTCTTCATCATCAGTGATATTAACGGATTGCTCAGCAGTGATAATGGATCTGACCTTCTTTGGCAATCTGTCTGGTCTGTAGAATCTCAAGTCAACTCTACCGACAATGTAAAGGGCATTGATGATGAATTCAAACAAACCCCAAACAATGTACATAGCAACTGGCTTACAGATTGGACCAGCATCCTTGCTGTATTTGTGTTGGAAAACAGCCACAGCTCTGCAAAGAGCACCAACAAAAATCAAGATAGTGGTGATTGTGATCAAGATGATGGAGAAATTGTGTTCCAAAGAACCTCTTTCCTTAGAAATACCTTCAACCATGTTGTGGTGGTGGTTAGTAGCAGCAATGACACGAATGGCGTAACGATGGTTGTGGCCTCTCTTCATAAAAGTTTCTTCAGCTTCACGTGCAGCGTTCTTCTTGACAAAGTAGGTTGGAGCAAAAGATTCAATCCACCATGGTTGGTACGTGTACAAGTTTTCATCCTTGTCGGTTGGCTTAAAGAGGTAAGCCAAAGAAAGCAAAGCAATAGAGGTCATCGAGTATAAGATTACCAAAATTGAAGTAGCTTCTACCGAACGAATGTAGTTCTTGTAGTTGGATTCGGACAAGAAGTATGCGTAAGGACAGGCAGAAGCGACAATGGTCATAACGACTAACCCGGAAACAATAACGTACAAACCAATCATGACACTCCAGAAAGTCTTACGAGAACCACCAACAGGGTGTCTCCAGGTAAAGATACGTTGGGCCAAAACCAAGTTGAACGAAACAAGGAAAACCGAAGGAAGAATTAAAAACACTTCATTGGCAATACCCAATTGGGTCCTGGTAATGTCCTGGGCCCAGATAACACGCAAGACCCAACCAATGACTCTCAAAGTACAGTAAAAGATCCAACCAATTGATAACCAAAAGTAGTGGCCTCTAGACTGGTTAATAATGAAGATAGCAGTGTGTAAAAGCAACAAAATACCGAATACAACTGCAAAGATGATGGATGGAGCACGGTCCAGATGGGAGGGGTAACCACCAAAAAGATTAATCTGGTAACCGGAAGTCCAGTCAATCATCACTTGTGGGATTTTAGGACCTAACAAGTTGTGCGCCTGTTTGACCATGACGATGATACCAGTTCCTTTCGCTGGAGCATTGTTTTGGTACAGTAACAACTCCATGAAGCCATCGATGGCTGAGTTGATTGTTGACATGATGTACAATAATTGTCGATGGGGGGGAAGACAGTATATAAAAAATCGAATGCTTTCCTGTAAGGGAAGAAAAAATGAGTGTATTTGTAGGATTAGGAAATTTCCGAATAACTTGATCAGGTCAAGAAAAATACTTACGAGCCTGAATAGGAAAGAAAATTTCTAGTGAAAGTGGCACTGGTGGTGGGGTAGTGGAATTGTCCGAAAATCTGAGGCTATAATTTTGAGATGAGGAGAAAAAATTAACACAACACAACAAACGTTGCCTAATTAGGCTGAGCGAACAAAATATGCGTCGCCCGTTTCGGACGGGGTAGCTGCACGGCTACAAGGACTTTCCGTTTACAGGCATCACATGCCTAAGCATTTGAAGAGGGGAGGATATGTATCCCCACACCCTGACCTACTTTGTGCTTACCTAACGCATACAATACAAATATAAGCGAGCGAGCCGCAGGAAAGCTACTGCCACGTAAGATTTTTATTTTAATTCAATTTACTTTGGAAGCCGTTATCCCTAACCTTTAAAAACGCTTTCGTGTCCATGTCACTGTTGCATTATTTTTTTTTTCTGGGTGGTTGATTGGAGCAAGAAAGGATTTTTTTGTTGAGCAGTGACAATTTTTCTGCGTCTATCTCTTTTACCTTGAACTTTTCTCGTCACCTGAGATTATTTTAAGCTTTCTGCAGAGAAAAAAAGATTGTGGAGTTGGCCAGGCTCCCGTATGCCGAGCCAATTACAAACGCAGAATCCGACCCGCAGACCTGGATGATTACCACCGATTACTCCGCACTTTGAAATCTGATGATCTCAGAATCCTTGCCAGTGGTCCTTCGTAATTTATGCTTCCATAATTTTTCCGGGCTGATGCAACTCCCTGAAATGTAGTCAGAAACTAATTGGAAAAAAAAAAACAAATCCGTTGGGTATTTTAAATATTTCTTTCATGGTCTTATACGGTTAAGTAAAGTCTGACTCAGCAGCCAGGTCGAATTTGTAGAAATTACATACGAAGGAGAGCAAAAAAAATAATTATTGACTAGGATTAAAGTTGTTATCGTCGCCAGCAAGTGATGCCGTCAGCCACTATTAACTGTGAACCTGCACGAACCGCTATTGAGGGATCTTCTGATGATGTAATTTCAACTCCTTTTGGTTTGACTGTACTAGAAATTCAGGGGGAGTTAAATCTTCCGACTCTGGCGCCATCCGGCTCGGTGATGGCGGACGACATCCGCGAAGCCATCAAGTTTGGTCGCCTTGAGCTCACTCCTGGTACAAAAACTGTTACGCTTTACATTAGCAATTCGCAACGATTGCTAGGCTCAATTGTCGACTTAGAAACTCCATTGGCAGTGCTACGTATTCCCCACACTCCTGAATCGGAGGTCACCATGGTTGATGTGATAAGGAAAAAATTAATTTTTAAACGGAGACCGTTACCGATTATGTAGAGAGGTGACAAAGTGAATGGCAGGAGGGAAGGCGCTAGATTTTCGCACGGTGTTCCCATAAATGGCCAGGAGTTGGACCTTTATCACCTACCACCAAATTGTGGTAGATGCGAACAATATCGTCGTGGGAGAATCCCAATTTTGTCATGTAAGCAACAATTCCGCCGTATTTATCGTTGAACAACTCGATGGTTGCCAACATGGCCTCGCTCCGCGAACTCATCAAGTTCTGGAACCCGTCTTCCTCCACCGTCCAGCCCGTGCGTCCCTGGGCAATTACTTGTTCAATATCCATCGTGTCGCGCATCTTTTCCTTGAGTTTTTCGACGGTTTGGTTGAATTTACCCCGCAAAACCGGGTGCTCTGGTTTCAAGCCGATTGTCGTCAATTCATACTCCTTGGCGATCAAGTTCTTGTCGACGCCTGCCAACAATAAAAGTAACATTCCCATGATTCCGGTACGGTCCTTGCCGGCAGTGCAGTGAAACACAAACGGCTCGTTCACGTCCCTGATCCACTCGAAAATGGTGCGGAACGCACCCTGGCCAAACTCCAATATATTGTCATAGACATTCACGTAAGTGGACCAACTGGTCAACAAGTGTGTATAGCGCTCAGCAATCGACTGTGGCGAGTAGTCATCCTGGCTGAAAACCGGCGCGTGTATACGTCTAATGCCATAATGTTCCAACCCCTCAGCTATCCCGTCCTTGACGCATTCGCCATCGGACCGAAGATCAAACACCGCTTTGATCCCTAAGTCGCGCACCGTCTCGAGTCCAACGGTGGTTATGGTAGCAAAGTTAGCACACCGAAACAATAAGTTCGACCGCACGTAGTAACGCATCTCAGACCCAAACCGGGGCAGCTGCACGTGCCAGCCACCCATATCTCTAAAGTTGTTTACGCCCTCGACCAGTTTCCAGCGCGGCAAAGTGCCGATATCGTGGCACGCCGATGCAAATCGCGTGAGTTCGTTCGCCGTCGTCAAAAACTCGACAATGGATTCTGACACCACGGAGTTGTAGTTGACAAATCCACGTTTTGATACCGGCAAGGTTGGATGGGACTCAGTTTGCTTGGTGCCAAAAAAGTTATGGTCGGCTTCCGGCACCAACTTGAGCTCGTGGGTCCCTGGACCACGATTCAACGTATTGGCGTAGTATGCAGCGTCTTCAATGGGAACAATGGTATCGAACAAGCCGTAAATACTCAAAACCAGCGTTTCTGGCAGCAATTGGCGCAACACCGACAAATCGGGAGCCGCAAGTGATTCGACTTCTGCCCGAGGAATCATGAGCGGCACGTACTTGCCGTAACGCAAAGCCTGCACCGTGATATCTCCAGGGATGTCCCGGTAGCGGTCCCAGACCGTGTACAGATGGAACCTGGCTGAGCAATTGACCAAGTTGGGAACAATAATGGCGCTGGCACTGGTTTTGGGCGACTGAGCGAGGTTTTGTTGCTGCCACGCCCACAAGAACATGGCCACGCTTCCACGAGAGTGTCCTACGATGGAGGAGACCGTGAAGTTGATGTTTAGTGGGTTTTTATCGGCATCTCGTAAGAATTCGGCGGCGTGCTGGATATCTTCGATATCTTGGTCAAAGGTCCGAGCGACGCCTGCGTTGTCGGCCGAGTCGCCGCAGCCACGGAAATCCAAGCGGAGCGAGTAGATACCCAACTCTGTTGCAAGCCGGTGGGCTAAATCTTTCTGGTAGCAGTAGTTGCGGTGGCCGGCCTGGCCGTGGAGAATGATTGTGGCTTTATGGGTGCGAGGTGCAAACTCGAACGGCGAGTCTGCATCGACTGCCGGTGGAATGGCAAGTGTGCCCCGCACACCAAGTCCAAACGTCACTTCAATCTCTCGAGGAGTCATTTTAACAAAGATTTCAGTGGAGGAAATCACAAAAAGTAGAAGAGTTGTGGATCTAGAGAGAGAGCGGCTAGGAAAAAATCCTACAGTATATATAAGACATTGGATTCGCATATGATTTACAAGAAGAAAAAGAAGAAGAAAGACAGAAAAATTATGGATCGGGACGCTTATGCGCAGTTGGGCCGATCGCTTGAGGACCGGCATGCCGGGCATGTTCAGACTCAGCTTGCGGTGTTGCAGTCGGCGCTTGTGAACTTTGCAACTGAGCACGGAACGGAAATCACGCTGAACCACGAGTTTCGTACCAAGTTTAGTCAGATGTGCCATGCTGCTGGCGTCGATACGTTGGAGCTCTTGCTTGCGGCCGAGCGCCACCGCCGCCGCGATAACTTTGTGCTGGCGCTCGCGGTGCGGATTGTGGAGGTGGGCGGGGCAACGCGCGCGGGAAATGGCGGGCTTCTCGCTGTGCACGAGCTCCGCCAGATTTTGGCAGCACAGTCGCCGGTGCAGCTCGCAGTATCCGACACCGACGTCGAGCGTGCGGTGGGAGTGCTCCGCGACTTGGGCCATGGAATCGAAATTATTCGCATTAATGATAAACCGTGGCTCAAATTCAGTGTTGCTACCGACGTGTCGCGCGACCAGCGCCGCATCTTTGAAATGTGTGGGTTTACTGGCGGCTACGTGAGTTATCGTCTTTTACGCGATAACTACGGCTGGGACGCCGTAAGAGTTAAACTGGTGGTGGACGAGATGATTCTGTTGGGCTTATTGTGGGTCGACAAGGGAGAGGAGGAACGGTTCTGGGAACCGTCATGGGAATAATTCTTCTTCTAATAATGATTATGTCTAATGTACGTTGTATTTACTCACATTGTTCCTGTTCCAACCGTGCTTGTTCCTTCTTTTGTCTCTTTTTTTCTTTCCATCTTCTGTTGACACTCTCAAAACTCTCGCCCAACTCGCGCGCCTCCACTGGAACATAATTGGTAAAGTTACGACCGCTGCCATTTCCAACATTAACGGCGCCACTTCCTGCCTTATGTACGATCCGACTCGTATCTTTCATGAAGAATCCTTCCATGATACTCGAAACCTCTGCCTTAATCTGGTAATCCAATAAAAGCCCTTTGAACGGCGTGTAGTTCCGCCAAACCTTATTCTTGTTCTCAAAATCCATCGCGGTAAGCCACTCAAGCCCATCGTCGTACTTACAGTCATACAAAATCAATGGAATATCGTTGGCCATCTCAAAGTTGGGTTTACACGGATACTTCTCCACGTCCAAAAGAGTGTCGATAATCTGCGGCTGCTCCAACTTCTGGCCCACCAAAAAGAGTATCGCCATCATGCACCGTACCTGGTGCCAGAGAAACGCGGTTCCCTTCAAGTCAAAGTACCATATATCGTCTCGGAGATGCTCAATCCCCGTGCTGTACACCTGACGACGGTAATTGGTTATCTGTTTCGACCCGTCAATCTTGCAGAAGTTACGGAAATCGTGCGAACCCTCGTACCGCTTGGCGGCAGTGGCCATCAACTCGATGTCCAAACCTTCTTTTTTGAAAAGGTAGCGATAGTGACGGTACTTGCAGCTAAATCTGGCATTGAAATCGACCGGTGGACGCAAACACACCGCCGTCATGCGAATATCGGGCGGAAGCAACGAGTTGAGGATCGTGATGTATGGAAGCTCACGATTATCGTTGGAACTATCGGCCTGCTCTTCCGGCAGCAAGCTAGACCGGACCGTTAAGTTGATCACTTGGTTCATGGCACTCACTCCCCGGTCAGTACGTCCACATCGACTGAACTTGCAAGAGTCGGGATCCGGCAGCGCGATCAACCGCGAAAGCGCTAATACCTTGAGGATCTCGTTCTCGATAGTCGGCAACGGTGTCTCCTCGTATTGGTACGCCAAACCGGAATAGTTCCAGCCCAAATACGCAAACTTGAGAGCAATGGTCCGTTTATGATACTTGTTGAAGTCAAACGTCTTCACCTTTTTCTTTGGCGGCGGCTTGGTGGAACTGATGGTATCGGTACTGGCATTGTTGTTGGATATTTCAAGATTCACTTTTTTATCACCACTTGCCCCCTTTCCTTCCAACTCTATCACTTTTCGGATAAGTTCCTCCTTTGACCACGATTCGTAGCGGCTCATATTTCTGCAAAACGTTCGTGCTACTCGCAACATATATATTTATCAAGCCTGAAAAAACCCTCATCTCATCTCCAGAACGAAACTTTGATTTAAAATCACCGAAATGGAAACCAAAAAGGGATCGCTCGAATGGAGCAACCTCAAGTACGAGTTCCAGCCATGGATCAAGGAAGCGATTTCTTCGCTCGGGTTTCCCACTATGACGCCCGTCCAGGCATCGACAATCCCGCTTCTCTGCGGTAACAAAGACGTTGTGGTCGAAGCAGTGACGGGATCAGGAAAGACACTTGCATTCGTGTTGCCGATTCTCCAACGCCTCTCGGTCCGTCTCAACGACCGGGACGAAGAAGGACACCGTGAACCTTTTAAACGGGGCCACTTTTTCGCGTTAGTTTTGGCTCCCACGCGTGAATTGGCCAGCCAGATCCAGTCAGTAATAGGTTCCGTATGCCAATTCTTACCGGAAGATATGGTTCCAATAAAGACCCAGTTACTTGTGGGCTCGTTACTGTCTGTGAGAGACGATTTGGACCACTTTCTCAAGCATGGACCCCACATCCTTATAGCTACTCCGGGGAGAATGTTGGACTTCTTTTCATCACAATATGTCAAGGCTCTGGCATGTGAGATTGCCGTATTGGATGAAGCCGATAAGTTGCTTGATATCTCCTTCAGAACCGATGTGGTGCTGATTCTCAAACGACTCCCCAAACAAAGAAGAACCGGACTCTTTTCTGCCACGATTTCGTCCGCAGGAGATGCTATTTTCAAAACAGGAATGAACAACCCCGTCAAAGTTTCGGTAAAATCAAAACATACGGCAGCTCCAGTCTCCCTTAACCTTGCATACATGCCAGTGAAACCTAACGAAAAACTCTCGGTGTTGTTCAAGCTCTTGCACGAGTATCGCTTCAAGAAATGTATTGTCTACTTCCCAACATGTACATCGGTGAAATACTTTTATCTGGTATTCCAGACATTGGATATCGAGTCCGATGTTAAATTCTACTCGCTTCACGGACAACTACAGACAAAGGCTCGTCTCAAGACTCTCCTGAATTTCACCGATGGCGATGTGTCGGCAAACAAGCACGTTTTGATGACTACAGACGTGGCAGCAAGAGGTATAGATGTTCCTGACGTCGATTTGGTGATTCAGCTTGACCCACCCACCGATCCTGACGTATTCTTGCACCGGTGTGGCCGTACGGGACGTGCTAACAAAGTGGGACAGGCTATAGTCATGTTGAATGAAGGTAGTCGAGAAGAAGACTATATCGATTTCATGGAAGTCCGGGGAGTTACCCTTAAAGAAATGGAGCTGCCACTGGTGCCCAAGCATTCGGAATTGCAACAGCGGTTCCGTGAGTATATTCTTGCTGATCGGTCCCGTCATGAACTTGCAGTCAAGTCGTATGTCGGGTTCATCCGCTACTACTCGAAACATATGGCATCGTCGATCTTTCGTCTCCAGAGTCTCGATTACCTCGGGATTGCTCGCATGTACGGTCTCTTGAGATTACCCAAGATGCCTGAAACCAAACACATACCACAGGAAATGATGCCAGAAAATGGTTGGTTGGCCGAACCAATCGATATGGATAATTACAAGTTTTCCGATGAACAAAAGGAGGAGTCACGGATGGCTAACTTGGAACAAGAGAAGGCGAGCCGGATCCTTTCCGCCAAAAGAAGAAAGGAGCTTCGTATCAAAAACGAAGCATGGTCTTCAAAACTGGAGAAGAAGGAATCAAAGCAGGAGAGACGTGAAAAGATGAAACGGAAACGTGAAGCGATCGAGAAGCAAATTATGGAAGAACTGTCGGACGACGAGGAAACACAACAGGACTGGAAGGAAATTGTCAAGAGCAACAAGAAAAAGCAAAAGAGTAACATGCAAGGCTCTTTCGATTTATAGAAAACTTTTAATATATTATCTCTAGCTAATTTTCCATTTCTCACTAATGGAACGTATACCATCAAACACAAAGAGATTGTCCAATGGCGTATACTGCGACGTGGCCAACTTTAACACCTCCTGACTGACAATGCCTCCCATCAAACTGTTTAAGTTGTGGTAGCCATTGACATTGTGACTCAAGATTTCCCGGAAGGTGGAAGTAATCCCTCGTTTGAGTTCTTCCTTTAAGTCAAACTTGTCAATAAAGAGAGCATGAAACTTTTCATAATCTTCGATACTGGGTCGGCGTCCATATTCTTCCACAAAGGAAGCGAATGTTAGTATACCAAAGTAGATTGCAAGGGTACTGTATGCGGCACCGTCGGTAACCTCCTCTGCAGCAGCTGCATCCAACATATCTTGCACCAACGCCTGGCTATATAACTTAGTTGAGCCTTGGGTTACGTACAAAAGCTGAGAGTTTTTGCAGAAACTAGCGATGGACTCCGAGTTAATTTCCAGAAGGGAACGTCCAACGCTTTCCAAGATCTTGGTGACTTCCGTTGTGAAAAGTTCCTGATCTCTCGTGGACCGTTCACGGTAGATCGTCTGGAGCTTAATGTAGCTAGCCGTATCTGAAGCCATGTCGGGCAATTTCCCTGGGAGTGGCAACTGATTGTTATTAAGGGCCACAAAATTCTTTAATGCTTTGATATATATCCAAAAGATCGATGTTGACCTATCAATATTTTCATCTTGTATGTGAATGTGTTCAAACAAGTTAAGTACAGTCTTTGGGATCTGAGTCACTTGCAATGCGCGATGAACCAAGCTGGATGCTTCGATAAAGTTAGTTTCGTACTGGATATCTCTCGAATAGGATTCAATTAATTTCCGGAACTCCTTCTTCTCGGTATAATTTTGTGGGGGTAAGTCTTGATGAAGAAGCTTCCATTGCCTTAAAGCTTTGATGAAAACCACTATGTACGGGACGTGTGCGTGTTCTGTGTCGTCCAAGGCATCCAAGTCTATGGAATCGACGTATTCAAGTAACTCGGGCCATGGTTTATCGATTCGGAGATCATAGAGTCGGGACGGATCGTGGGTCTCTATTACCGTTACCTCGTTGCATATGACATTAAGTGAGCCATAGAAACCTATACTGTTTACCACGAGCAACGGGATCTTTCTTTTCCAGAGGATCGATGTAATCTGGGGTAGTTCCGCCACGTAATCACTCATGACCACCACGTTGAATTGGTCCCAGAAGTCGACTGGCTTGGTCTTGAGAACTTCAACAAGCAGAATGAGGAGTGCATGGCCCTTGACTTCTGTGTTAAGTTCGTTTAGGTTTCGGGCGATTGATTCGGCTTTCTTGCGACCCAAATCTTCCCGCTTCAAAAAGAAGTTGGCAGAGAAGTCGTGATTGGTGACATCGGTACTGTCGATGATGGTGAACTGGCCAATTCCTGGAAGTACCAAGTTCTTGAGGATTTCAGAGCCGGTGGCTGTTGCATTTATGAGGCAGATATGCGTATTTTCCAAGCTGGTCTGGCCAGACGCGGCCCAGAGCCTCAATTGACGGTCGTATCTTGTTTCTTTGTCCATGAATATACGGCTTAAGGAGTGTGGTAGTGGATTCAAAGGATAGTAAGGAAGCAAAAAAAGATAGAAGTAAATAAAGTCAACAAAAGGACCGTGTGATAGGAATGGTATATTATTTACAGTGTGGTGAAGTGGCACATTAGACGATAGAACAAAATGCACGGAAAAGTTTTGGGCCGCACTCCATGCTTGTTTTCACAAACGGGAACTGAGAGCTTAACCGACGGGTTTAGCTACTCTTTTTTCGGCCCATGTTTTCCCATTTGAGACACGGAAAGCCGGGCCACAATTTTACATACTAAACGTCTATCACAGTAGAAATGATTACCTGAATATACAAAAAAATATATGTTAATATATATAATTGTAATATAATAATAATTAATAAAATTAAATCGGTTTTTCCTAGTATTATCCCGTCTAACTTGGAATTTCAATTTCAAATCTCATTTTGTACCACCACAAAAAGATGATCTGGCTCAATAGTTCAACAATAATTTACTAAAATCAAAAAACACCCCGTGAAAAAATATTATCGTAAAACAATAAGATAACAATACCCAAATCGGCGTGCGTCACCCCAATAGGAAATGGAAAAATACGACATTCTGTTTATGCGACATTGTAACTGAATGATAAAAGCGACATTTGTCTACTACAACGTGTCCCTCGAGAAAACTATTGTCCGGGTAACCTTTACCCGGCCCACCTACGATAAGCAGGATAATTTCTTTTGGCAAGCTATTAACAGTAGGAAGCAGAGAGGATAATAAAACTGGTATCTGCACGTCCTTGCGAAGAGGTGAAAATTTTTTTTTGCATCATTTCCTTGGGATGCCCTGTGATACTAATGATCCCAGACCCGAGGATGCCTTGTGCCTTTCTGTTTCAGGACATAGTAACCTATCAACAATATTTATCTACCTGTTTTACATGCTTTTTATTAGTACAGAAAGACCTTTTGAGTGTAGGAGAACGTATCATTTCTCATTAGTTGCGATGGCGTTTCCTTTCTTTTTTTTTCTGTAACTAAATGCAAATTTTTTTTTTATTTTCTTTTTTTTTTTCTGATCAAACATTATACCCTTCAGCTTATAAGAAAATTTTTCCTCTTTTCTCTTCTTCTTCTTTCTTTACTACAACATTGGAAAATGTCTGCTGACAGTGAATCTAAATACTCAGTCGAGGTTCTTTCCCAATTATTGGAAGCCTTGAAGGTTGCTGAAAACAAGGATGAAGCCGCTGCTAACGTTTCTTCTTTCTTGAACTCTTCCATTGTCGAACACGATGTTCCTCAAGTGTTCTTCGATGAATTGAAGAAACAAATCAACAACAAGAAGGATACTGCCGCTGCCGTTGCTGCTTTGAAGGCATACTCTCATATCTCTTCTGCCAACGCTTTGTCTCCATCTGTTGAGCCATTTGTTGTTGACTTGGTCCAAGATGTTGCTGTCCAAGCCGGTAACAAGGACAAGGCCATCCAAGTTACTGCTGCTGACGCTTTGTTGGCTATTTCCGCCGCTGTCACTCCAACTGCCATTAAGGTCATCTTGCCAAAATTGTTGGAAAACTTGTCCATCTCTAACAAGTGGACTGAAAAGGTTGCCATCTTGGCCGCTATCACTCAATTGGTTGACACTGCCAAGGACCAAATTGCCCTCAGAATGCCTGAATTGATTCCAGTTCTTTCTGACGCTATGTGGGACACCAAGAAGGAAGTCAAGGCTGCTGCTACTGCTACCATGACCAAGTCTACTGAAACCATTGACAACAAGGATATCGAAAAGTTTATCCCACAATTGGTTCAATGTATTGCTGACCCATCTTTGGTTTCTAAGACTGTCCACTCTTTGGGTGCCACCACCTTCGTTTCCGAAGTTACCATGGCTACCTTGTCTATCATGGGTCCTCTTTTGTCCAGAGGTTTGGTTGAAAACGACACTGCCATCAAGCGTAAGGCTGCTGTTATTGTTGACAACATGTGTAAGTTGGTCGACGACCCTCAAGTCGTTGCTCCTTTCTTGGACAAATTGTTGCCACCTTTGAAGGCTTCTTTTGAAACCATGGCTGACCCAGAAGCTCGTGAAGTTACCTTGAGAGCTTTGAACACCTTGAGAAGAGTCGGTGACGTTAAGGAAAACGATGTCCTCCCAGAAATCTCCACTGCTGGTGACATCCCAGTTACCTTGAACGAATTCCAAAAGTTGTTGGAAGGTAAGACCATTGCCCCAAGATTCAACCCAGCCATGAACTATATTGCTGCCATTGCCGGTGACTTGATTGACGAAAGAGACATTCAACCAGAATCCTGGATCAAGAACATCTTGCCATTCGCCACCATCTTCTTGCACGAAAAGGAATCCAAGGAAATCATTGAAGAATTCAGAAAGAGAGCCATTGACAACATTCCTCAACCACCATCTTTCGAAGACGAAGAAGATGAAGGTGAAGACTTGTGTAACTGTGAGTTCTCCTTGGCTTACGGTGCTAAGATCTTGTTGAACAAGACTCAATTCAGATTGAAGAGAAACAGAAGATACGGTCTTTGTGGTCCTAACGGTGCTGGTAAGTCCACCTTGATGAGAGCTATTGCTAACGGTCAAGTTGAAGGTTTCCCAACCCAAGATGAATGTAAGACTGTCTACGTCGAACACGACATTGATGGTATTCATGCTGAAACCTCCGTCGCTCAATTCGTCCTTGACGATGGTGAAGTCGGTTTGACCAGAGAAGTCGTTGAAGAAAAGTTGAGAGAATTCAACTTCACCGAAGAAATGATTGCCATGGACATCCACTCCTTGTCTGGTGGTTGGAAGATGAAGTTGGCCTTGGCCAGAGCTGTCTTGAAGAACGCCGACATCTTGTTGTTGGATGAACCAACTAACCATTTGGATACCGTCAACGTCGCTTGGTTGGTCAACTACTTGCAAACCTGTGGTATTACTTCCATTATCGTTTCCCACGACTCTGGTTTCTTGGACAATGTTACTCAATACATTATCCACTACGAAGGTTTCAAGTTGAGAAAGTACAAGGGTAACTTGTCTGAATTCGTCAAGAAGTGCCCATCTGCTCAATCTTACTACGAATTGGGTGCCTCTGACTTGGAATTCAAGTTCCCAGAACCAGGTTTCTTGGAAGGTGTTAAGACCAAGCAAAAGGCTATTGTCAAGGTTTCTAACATGACTTTCCAATACCCAGGTACCACTAAGCCTCAAATTCGTGACATTAACTTCCAATGTTCTTTGTCCTCCAGAATTGCTGTCATTGGTCCAAACGGTGCTGGTAAGTCCACTTTGATTAACGTTTTGACTGGTGAATTGTTGCCAACTGAAGGTGACGTTTACGTCCACGAAAACGCCCGTATTGCTTACATTAAGCAACACGCTTTCGCTCACATTGACTCTCACTTGGACAAGACCCCATCTGAATACATTCAATGGAGATTCCAAACCGGTGAAGACAGAGAAACCATGGACAGAGCTTCCAGACAAATCTCTGAAGCTGATGAAAACTCCATGAACAAGATCTTCAAGGTCGAAGGTACTCCAAGAAGAGTTGCTGGTATTCACGCCAGAAGAAAGTTCAAGAACTCTTACGAATACGAAATTTCTTGGAACTTGGGTGAAAACATTGGTATGAAGAACGAAAGATGGGTTCCAATGATGTCTGTTGACAACACTTGGTTGCCAAGAGGTGAATTGATGGAAACCCACTCCAAGATGGTTGCTGAAGTTGACATGAAGGAAGCTTTGGCTTCCGGTCAATTCAGACCATTGACCAGAAAGGAAATTGAAGAACACTGTGCTATGTTGGGTTTGGAAGCTGAATTGGTTTCCCACTCTCACATCAGAGGTCTTTCTGGTGGTCAAAAGGTTAAGTTGGTCCTTGCTGCTTGTACTTGGCAAAGACCTCACTTGATTGTTTTGGATGAACCAACCAACTACTTGGACAGAGACTCTTTGGGTGCTTTGTCTAAGGCCTTGAAGGCTTTCGAAGGTGGTATTGTTATCATTACCCACTCTGCCGAATTCACTAAGGACTTGACTGAAGAAGTCTGGGCCGTCGTGGACGGTAGAATGACTCCATCTGGTCACAACTGGGTCCAAGGTCAAGGTTCTGGTCCAAGACTTGAAAAGAAGGAAGACGAAGAAGACAAGTTCGATGCCATGGGTAACAAGATTGCCGGTGCTAAGAAAAAGACTAAGTTGTCTTCTGCTGAATTGAGAAAGAAGAAGAAGGAAAGAATGAAGAAGAAGAAGGAATTGGGTGACGCTTACGTCTCTTCTGACGAAGAATTCTAAGCTCTCTAGTATCTGAACTTATTTATCATTTTTTCTCTTTTCTTTTAGATTGTTTAATGTATATTTATATATAATTTTATTATATAGATATAGATGATTCTTATATAAATATAAAATGTCTGATAAAAAAAACTTTATAATATTGTAAGCATAGTTATTAGCCGCCATGTTTTATTTTGTTCTTTGCTTGTTTACTACTGTTGCTGTAACAAGGAGTGTGATTTTTGAATCACGATATTTATGGAATTCATCGTATGCTCCATTTACTGTGCCATGTCTGTCTGCTTCACTATTAAGAAAAGCTAATGTAAGTGACGTTTATTTTTGTTTCAAGAAGTCCTGTTTGTCTAACAGTTAGGGATTGTGTCCTGAGGAGCTTGAATACATACGTCATCGTGACAATGTAACTCAGTTGGACTTCATCAAGCTTTTAGCGGGCTTTAATATCACTAGTTCGAAACCAAGAATTGCCATTGCATTTCTGGGTGGTGGATACCGATCAATGCTTGTTGGAGCTGGAGCTCTAAGCGCATTTGATAGTCGTATCTCGGAGTCACCATTGGCGGGTGTTTTACAAGCCGCTAGTTATATTGGCGGAATTTCTGGCGGCTCCTGGTTGGTGATGAGTCAATTTACAGGTGACTTTGCCTCCATTTCTCAATTAAAGCAAGCCTGGAGTATTGACCAACCACTACTCATGGGTATAGATAGCTTTGATCCTCGTAAAGTTCAGGACATAATTCCTGAGACTCAACAAATGGCCAGCCCCAAGGGAATTTTCGCAGCCATAAAAAAGGCATTTGGAATTAATAAGTCTCGACCAAAATCGACTTTTGATGCCAAGCTCGAAGCATTAGCAAAGCGATCCGATTCGTCTTCATCTCTAATAAATACAATTGTTAGAATGATATTTCTGCCCAAGACTGACTCTCCCACAAATCCACCTTTAAAAGATGTGTTTAAATTTTACAAGGCATTACAAATAGAAGTTCGGCCCAAAAGGTCGCTGGGCTTTGACATTTCTCTCACTGATTATTGGGGCCGTGCACTATCAAGAAGAATATTAACAAATCGTGCTAAAGTCCCTGGTGCAACTTTGAGTGCCAGTACACATCTTCTATCTTTTCAATCTTATCAACAACCATTTCCCATTTTCGGGACTATAGAAACCAGTCCAGACAAAATAGAAAACAGTGAAAACTCTCATCTATTTGAGTTTACACCGTACGAGTTTGGGTCGTGGGATTCGTATCTCGAAGCCTTTGTTCCAATTAAATACTTGGGGACAAATCTATTCAATGGAGTAACACAACTTACAAAGAATAATGCTTCCTTTTGTACGTCAGGTTATGACAATATTGGATTTATTACCGGGACTTCTTCTTCATTATTCAACCATGTATTTATTCACATTTATAAACTAATGACCAGTTTAGATCAGGAATTATCTACCGCTTTGAAAAAGATATTGAATATTCTAGGGTTTAGTGGGAGTCTTGATGCAAACAAGAAACATGAGACCCATCCTGATCATGCCTTAATATCACCAAATCCATTCTATGGCTACAATGTTAGTGGTCGTATTGGTTCAAGCAAACTGATCTATCTTGTGGATGGGGGAAATGATCGACAAAATATTCCCTTCCAGCCTTTCTTGCAGAGCTCACGACAGGTTGATATTGTGCTAGCATTTGATAATACGGGAGATATTGACAACTTTCCAAATGGTACAACGCTTGAATACATTTCAAGACGCTATCGTGGTACGGATCGATTTCCTGATGTTCCTTCTCCGACTGAAATAGTAGAAGGAAATCTAAATAATAAACCAATATTCCTTGGTTGTGACATAGGCCGAGATTATCCTGTACAGACTAGTCAATGGTCGTCACCACTAATTGTTTATTATTCAAATCAAAATTATGGTTTCGCAGCCAATACATCTACATTTAAACTTGAGTATACCAACGAAGAAGTTGACGGAATGATTACGAATGGATACAATCTCGCTACTAACAACAATTCCACCAAATTTGCCAACTGCTTAAAATGTGCTATCATGAAACGAACATGGGATCGCCTTCATAGTCCCATTTCGGAAGAATGCAGGGACTGTTTTAGTAACTACTGTTGGCACAAATAAATGAAGTTGGTAATAGTTTGGTTTCTATTAATAAATACAAGTTGTTCTAGTGTAATACAAACTTCCATAGGCTGTAAGATCAACCCAACATTCTCATAGTGATTTCAAACACAGCGAACGTGGCACCGTTTGCTGGTGCAGCTCTCAAAATGGTAGGAAGGAACCCACGGTAGAAACCCTTGATACCGTTCTTGGCCCAGACGTCTCTGACAACATCAATGGTACCCCTGTACTTTGGAGATGTCAATGAATCAGTCTGAAGCTTTGATTTGATGACATCCACTGGGTAAATCCCGATCCACAAGGTGTAACCCGACAACCCACCAAACAAGCACAATTTCCAAGGAGGAATATCGGCACGGTTTACGTTTTTGTGCTTGATTTCACGGGCAATCAAGGCTTCGTAAGTAGCAAAGTAAATCCCCAAGCCAGTACCTTCTCTGAACAAAGTAGGAAGCAAACCTTTGTACAAACCACCCGCCTTGGTCAATTTTTTGGCACAGTCAATAGGACCATTAAAAACCTTTTCAGTACCAGTCTGTGTCTGTAATCTGATACGGATGTGTTCAATAGGCGAAGCCAAGAAACCGTTGGCAAACCCAGCCACAGCACCGCAGGCAAAAAAGTTGGCAAGCGACATTGGCTGGCCATTCAACTTGGACTCGTAGTGTCTCTTCATGAATTCATTAACGGAGAACTGAACCGAGACACAGGCACCAACACCAACCAATGGGGTTAAGGTACCCTTGTAGAACCCCTTAGGACCCTCGTTGAGCATCAACTTCTTGATGACATCCAAAGCGCCCGAGTAAGTACCTTCCGGTGCAGACTGTAATCTGACCTTGATGGTATCAAACGGCTGGCCAACCAAAACTTGGGCAATTCCACCCATCGTTCCACCTACCAAGTCCTTCAACACCTGGTTGTTGTCTTCGGTAAACGGAGGCTCTTCTAATTCGACAGTCATTACAGGAATGAGATGAGTAACTTCTGATGCACTGAAAAAAAGTCAACCCGAAACCGCACGGCGGTTATCGATCACCGCGGCGGGGATCGTTGAACACCGGGATCGATATCTCCTCATTCAGGGAGAAACACGGAATCAGTAAAACAAAAAAACAGGAAACACGTTTCGTAACCGTAATGGGTTAACATAACCACTAACTATAACTAATTGCTATTTGGCACCCGAGTCAACCCCACGTTGCTGAACTTGCTTACTTTATTGCGTATGGCTATTGGTCGCGATACTGTATTTGCGTCAAGATAAGCATTTTGCTAGCTACGAAATTTAACGGCTTCTTTTTTCTAATTTCTGGCCCTTATTGTAGTATGTTTTGCTCTTGCTGTTTAGACTTTATTCTATTTAGAATGGATAACTCTATATAACTAACTTTCTTCGTCCCGAGCCATGATAAGTCCATCAAATGGATTCATGCCATTCTTAGCAAAGAATTGGCCACTAGACTGAGCGGGAGCGGTCACGGGTGCCACGAGTCCTGGACTAACGATAGGACTATAGGTATTTTCGTGGTTGGTAGGCATGATCGCCTGTGCAGCAGGTCCCAAAGTTGCCACCAATGGAGTTCTTACTGGGGGAGGACCGTTTCCCAACAACGAGTTGTTGTTCAACTGAGACAAGTTCACCAGTGAAAGTGAATTGTTGCTCTGCAATGCAGGATGGGCACTAGCAGAAGACGTAAAAATGTTAGACACACTAGGAATTGCCAGCAATGGTGGTGGATGGTTCGATAATTGTCCTTCTGTAGACATCGAATGGTACGACGAAACTTCCAACAACAAGGTAACTTCTTTGGTAGTCTTGGTCAAACTAGCCATCGAAGCCCGAATATCGTTCAAGATAGGCAAGTCCTTCATAACTCCCTTCACCGAAGAAAATGTCTGAATGATAGCCTTCAAGAAGAGATTGATATCATCCCAGAACAACCGGCGCGTAGTCTGCAGTGGATTATTTCTGATGGTCAACAATTTCGTCGTCAATCTCTTGGTGATGTCCATCGAAGACATACAAACATTCATCAACTCCTTAACCTTGGTGGCCACATTATGGTTGATACCTGATGACGAAGTTGCACTGGCAATGGCACTCTTATTGATGGCCTGGGTCAATTCCTTAAACACCACCTGGGCATTCGATGTAGCAATATCAATGGCTCGGTAAAGCTTCTCGTCAACCTCATCACCTTCAAAGCTAATGTTCGTGTTAATCGAAAGTTTCTTCTGCTCAATTACTGCCTTGCCTGGTGTGAGAATCCGGTACGCATTCAACAACTCACTGAATGATCCGTACAACGTAAGGTAAAGCATTCTGATAAAACAGATATCAATCTTGAGCACAAATGCCGAAAAGTTCTCACTCAAAAGGTCCATTATCATCTTGAATGACGAAATACATATGGTCAATGATGTCAATATCTGGTCCAAGTTGTTACCTGTCTCTTCCATTGCCTCCAAGTTCTCTACAAGAGAATCAATGTTAGCTTTAGTGGTATACAACAAGGCCACCATCTTCATTGTAGTCTTCTTGTCAACACAGAACCCAGTAAAACGTCTCACCGATGAATGTAACTCACTGAAGGAGAAAAGAATCTTTCTTGAAACCTTAATGATGGTCGATGCATTAAATTTGCGGTTCGCACGAGATGGTGAAGACTCGTTCGATGGCAAACTATTGTGTCTTGTGCCGCTGGAAAGAACGTTGGGAGGAGACTTGAAACTCTCCTCTTTCGAGGACAAGTGAATGTTGGGAATCAGATGGTGTCTCTGAACTCCTTCGGGAATAGGATTTGGATTCAGATAAGTCAGTGGTTTAGTCTGGGCAGGAAGAGTACTTTCGTCCAGAGGATTTTCTTGTAGCGTTGATAATCTTCTAAAGTATGCTCCTGATTTATGCTCCGTATCAACATTCTCGTTCTTTTCCAATATACGATCGATTTCCTTTAAGGTGTTGGAACGATTACGGCTTCGATTGCTTAATGACCGAGTTAATCCAGTCGAGCTGCTCGAGATTGGAGTACTCGAAGCAGACAATTTTTGTTGAACTGGAACTGTAGATGGTGAAGAACTTGATGAACTGGTGACGGGATATGATGTAGATGTTATGGAGATTGGAGGAGGTGTTTCGACGTTAAACTGCTCCAATGCTGATGCAGAATGAGGCTGAATTGGCAATGTGTAATCCATTGACAGGTTAACTTCACTTTCCATCGAATCCATTGTGGTGTTGGGTCCAGAAGATGAGGGTTCAGATGGATCTTCAGGCTTTTTGATGAAGAGACCCATTCTCTTTGCAGCCTTGGAAGCCTTTGTACGAGTTTCTGAAATAGATTGGCTTCTGGCTATTGGAGGTTGCTGTTGTGGAGGCTTGGATGAAGCCTTCAACTCATTCTGTTCTAGCAACTTAGCCTCTATCAGAGTCTTGTTCGTCGTCAAGTAATTGTTTAATTCATACATCCAATTGTCAGGTCTCTGCTTCTTGAGCATTTTTATCAAATCGATTGATGGATAAACCAAAGGATTCTCGTTAAATTCGAGTACATTTAAGTTCAATTCTGCTAGAACTGGGGGAAGATACTTGAATTTGTTGTCGATAATTGAAACAACACGAAGTTGTTGGAGTTGGCTGAATGTATCAGGCAAGTTCCATAATTTATTGGCTGAGACATCCAAGATCTCCAAGTTGGGTAAATCCTTGATGCTTCTGGGCAAGTGAGTCAAGTTGTTGTTACAAAAATCCAAATACTTCAAGTGCCTGCCTATGGTGGGAAGGTTAGGTGGAATTTCCGCAAGTTGGTTATTTTGGAGTGTTAGACGTTCCAATTCCAAAGGCGGAGCAAATGACGAGAGAAAGACATGAATAACATCAATTACCTCTTGGAGCGGTAATTGTTGAATATGAAGCACAGAATTTAGCTTTATTGTCTTCTTGGACTGGATCTGGTCAACTTGGTCATTGAGGAGCTGGATGACTTGCGCTGAAAAAGACATGATTTATGGGTCGATATGGTAAGGAAATGGCACTCTCACTTTCCTGCAAAGAAAGGGGGTTGGGAATGAAAGAAAACAAATCTGGAACCAATGCCAGATATCTCTGTTTCTTTTCGAGCTGCTAGTAACCAGACTACAGCACTAATCCTACCCTGGGGAACCTGTCTATTGAGGGAGTGAAATCAAGAACTTCCCCTGGTGAATTTTTTGTTCCCTTTGGATCAATACTATTTTAGTCACGTGACAAATTAATTTGTTAACGCGAGGACTTACGTATCACGTGAATAAGGAAATTGAAGAATTTGCTGCATCTAGGTGGAACATGGTTGCATAGTTTAGTCTATTGTGTTTTATTTATCGTATTTTGGCTATTGTGTCAAACTCTCAGCAAGAATCTAAAATTAAGCGAAATTTAATAAAGGATTATCTTATTATATAATATGTTATGTAATCCATATTAAATATTGTTCCTTGGGAGTTTCGCAGGGGGGAGAACAAATTTGGTAAAGGGCAATACATACATGCAGTTGATATTGTTGGATACGAATCCTGTCTTGGTAAATGCATGGCGTTCACAGGCAACATTGATTCAGAAAGCATTCTGTCAGAACCAAATTTTGTTTACAGAGCCCCAATTGCACTTTGTTAACGGTACTCTCCACGATTCACTACTTCGGAATCCATGGGAGTTCAAAGGGAAAACAGCATGTATCACTCCAGGAAACTCATTAGCGTACATGGGAGATGGATTTGATAAGTATGTGGTAGAATTGCTTGGAGGACCGTCTGTAGCCGAGAGTATTCAGGAACACACCTTTAAAAAGTATCATGGCTACGTTCCCGTCGGCGAAATCAATGCAATTGATCTAGTCGATATCGTGCCGCATTACAAAGAGAGCGAATTGCATATAAAATGTAACTTGGAGCAGTTGGTAGTTGTTCCATCAATGGTTGTTCCCGAGCCAATGGAAGGAATACGAGCCATATTTAATTTGGTATGGAACGTCATGCATCATGCCAGTCAAACTTCACAGATTTCAAACTGGATATTGCCAGGAATTGGAACCGGTTATGGAAATGTGGATGTTTCTGTGGTTGCCCAAGTTATGATGACGGCTGTATTCTTGTACCTGATAGAAGCTGGCACTCGTATCGACAACTTGAAGAGATCAGTCCTTCTACTAAAATTCCTAGGCTACGATTATACAAAGTTTGGAGAACCTGAATTAGAATCGGTCATGTCCGCATATGGCAGGAAGACCAAGTGGAACCAAATCTCCGATATCGATGCCCTTTTACAATGCATAGAATGATGGCTGCGAAAGTACCTGCATTTTTTAGTATTTTTATTTTTTCATTTTGTAGGCGAAACCACGTAAAAAGAATACGCGTTCCATATCATCTCTATTGTATATACTGCAATGACTAATGTTAACAAGCTCAAATATACTATAGGATTTATTCATTGTCGAGAAACAAATGAAGTTCTTTTACTCAATCGACAGAAAAAGCCCTGGATGGGTCTCTGGAACGGTGTTGGAGGCAAATTAGAACCGAAAGAGTCACCCTACGACTGCATTGTTCGTGAGGCTTTGGAGGAAACAGGTCTTAATTTACCCCAGTTTGTTTCCCGTGGAGTATTCACTTGGGAAGTTTATAATGCTGAAAAGTTTATTGGAGAGGAAACTGGTGGAATGTATTTGTTCACAGCCGAAGTGAGTGCTGCGGATGTTGCCCAGTACAAGACTCCAGTGCTATCTGATGGTGAAGGCATACTTGACTGGAAGAAGCTCGAGTGGATCACCAATTCGCATAATACGGGCGTGGTTGAGAATATTCAGCTTGCTATGAAGTATATGTTTGAGTCTAACGAACACGATTTGTTCACTACCAAGTTTTCGGACGGAGCCATGATCAGCTGGGTATTCTACCCAGGACGCAATACTGAATATCCAGTCAATTACTAAATAAAAGTTGTACTTTTCTTCCACTTCTTTTTTGTTAATTTACATCTATAACTATGTAGTCCAGAGACGGGCTGTTCCGTCAGCACCGGCACTGAACAACCAGGCTTCCTTGGGGTGCCAGACCAAGTCCAAAACCCCAATTTGATTGATGACTTTATGGCCAGTTAATTTCTTCAAAGGAACCAACAATGGGTTTGTCATCAAGTCATCGTACACGGTACCGTGGAATACATGGATGGTACCGTCATCCGATGCCGAGGCAAACAATGGCAAGTTTGCCTTGTGGAACTTGATGCTTCTCACAGCCTTTTCGTGGTATCTCAAGGTCTTGTATGGAGTAGAAGCCAAGTCCAAGTCGTGCCACAACACACGCTTATCGTATGAAGAAGCCAACAAATTGTCACCTCTTGGATGGATATCGATATTAGACAACATTCTGGCACCAGGCATCAATTTCTTGATCAATACCTGTTGGGCTAAGTCGTAAATCTTAACAGTACGTTGTGAAGCAACAAACAATTGTGGCTTAAATGGATGGAACTTGGCATCCATAATGATTCCCTTCGACTTCTTGAATGGAGACTGTGACAAATGCTTAGATAATTGATGGATCAAAACGGCAGTGTTCTTAGCATCAGGAGATACAGTGACAAAGTAGTCACCCTTACGATGCCATGAAATCTTCTTGACCGTTTTACGGCACTGGATAACAGCAGATATACCCAATTTAGCCTGTTCTGCGTTGGGAGTGAACCATTTGGCGACTTCCTTCTTATTTTCGTTGTCTCTAGATTCTCCATCTTGACCATCATTTTCGTCGTCGTCATCTCCCGCAACCTTAATATCACCCTTTTTGTTGCCAAAAGTGTCGTAACCCCAACCGGCTTCGATCTTCAACTTACCCAAGTTTTCAATATCAAAACCAAAGATTGGTGGGACAATCAAGTATATGTTTTCACCAACAGCAACCGATAATATTCCGGTAGTTTGGTCTGGATGCCATTCCAAGCTCTCAATATGATCATCGGCGTTGTCGTCGTCAACAAGCTGCGCCTTATACACTTGTCTTCCTGTCAATATTTCCCAGATACGAACTGTGCCATCATCAGAACCGGTTGCCAACCAAAGTCCCTGAGGATCTATCGAAATAGTTCTAATCTTGTCAGTGTGACCACTGTAAACTGTTGAACAACGGATTGGGAATGGTCTCAAGTCCTTTGGCGATGGCAATTCTGGAATCAAACTGTCAGGATCAATGTTCAACTTGTTGTGACGGGCTCTTGGTGCTAAGTACAAGTCCAAACATCTTTCGAATCTTTCTCTGACAGATTCTTGGTAACCAGGAACCTTTCTGAGGGAGGTGTACTTTTGGGGCAAGTAGTTTCTTTCTCTATCTTGTGGGTCAGTTTCTAACCACTGCTTCTTTTCCTCTTCATTCAACAAGTATTCTTCTGGAGGGTTGTAGGATTCTTCATTGGTTGGTGGGGGTAACTTAGGTGCTCTTAAGTTCATGATGTGGTCAGCGACTTCTTCTTCATTGTTCCAAAGGTCAAAGTTCATCTTTTCTTCTTCCATCTGTTCCTTGGCCTTGTTGTGTGGGACAATGCGGCCCTCTCTGATAGCTCTGACAATCTTCATGATTCTCTTGGCTTCATGCTTCGAAGGGACGAATCTTCTCTTTGGTTCTGGAATGGCTGTCACCGGCATTATTTCTGTCTTCGACGTGAACCAGTCAATGTAAGGTTCGTATGGGTCAATGTTTTCTGAGGTATTCTCTTGTTGCTGAATCTTTCTGATCAATTCCAACTCTTCATCCAGCAATTTGAGACCAGCACCAGTATTCTGATCAAGCAAACCAGTCCAACCTTCTGGTAAGTCAATAGATTCTAATAATTGGTCTAAAGCAGATCCCTTGGCAGGTCTCATAATTCTCTTACCGTTGATATCGTAACCGAGATGGGGCATCTCATCGTAGGCAGATAATGGCACATTACCAATAGTGTTGAAGTTCTCAACATCACTATCATCACTGTCATAAACAGGGTCGATTTCTGGTTTGATGATTCTTGGTCTTCCATCAGAGAATTTGGTATGAATCACTTCTTCTTCAGCATCATTCGACATCGATCTAATCTTGACTCCAGACAATTTGTCAGTCAAAGAGACGTTGTCATCTCTTGGTTCATCAGAGAAGTCTTCTGAGTCGACATCAGAAACATCTTCTTCTTCTCCCAAAAGTTTGTTGAATTCTTCATCGTCGCTGTCTTCTTCTTGATCTTCTTCTTCTTCTTCTTCCTCTTCACTAGCCTCGCTAGCCTCATTATCAATTAATCCAGTAACCTGGAACTCATCCTCTGGTGCCTCTTCGACCTGCTTTCTCTTTCTACGTTCGGTGACCATGTTGATGGAGGTTAAAGTGAAGAATGGAATTTTTTTTATTGTCTCATCGCGAACTGCAGGTAGGCGCGATGAACCCCATACCAAAAACCATGAAGATAGAACGCCAAACAAACACCCAATGAACTCGATACGAAAACTTAACAACATCATTCAGAAAGAATTGGAAAACAACGTTTCTGATAATGCCTCATGGCATTACGAGTATCGTGACACTTCCTACATTTTTATTGGTGGACTTCCGCCCGATATTAACGAGACTGATTTGATAACCATTTTCTCGCAGTACGGAGTGCCGACACACGTTAACTTGATAAAGGACCGTGAAACCAAAAAGAGCAAAGGATTTGCTTACTTGAAATACCAGAACTACCGGAGCTGTGTCTTGGCCATTGATAATTTCAATGGGATCCAAATTCGTGAACGCACCATCAAAGTAGATCATGTATACTACAAGTTGAAGGATGGAGAGAGCGAAGACGACTTCTTGGTAGATTATAGTGAGATTCAAGTCAAACCAAAGGAAACAAAGTTGTTGGAAAATGAAGACGACGAATTTGCCGATCCAATGGCTGGATTTATCAAGGAGCGTGAACAAAGTCCAAAACGGGAAAAGAAAGAAAGAAGTCGTCATAGAAGTGAGAGACATCGAAGTGATAGGCATAGGAGTGACAGGGAAAGAAGTCCCAAGAAGAGAGATGACAGGGAAAGAAGTCATAGAAGTCATAGAAGTGACGACAAAGATTCACTTAAGGATGCTGAATCAACCAAAACTAAACCGAAGCTTGCTGATGTTCTTGGAGATCTAAACTAGTACTCGCTGGACTTGTACATAGACGTTTATTAAATTATATGCATGTATCTAATTTGTCTTCTTGACAACGTTGAAATCAAAGTAGTAATCGACAAACTTACTCTTTTGTTGGATATTGAGCGAGTCACCCACCAATTCGAGTCCGTTGATGCGGAACGAATCTCTGATTTCTCTGACATCCCATGAATCAAACTGATATACCTTGGCCTTGATGAAGTTGTACTTGAGATCAGTATTGGACAATGCTTCAAAAATGTACCTCCATTTGGATATGTGAGGAATCGGCAATGATAAATATCCAGGGTTAACTTTGGTCACTAAGGATTTAATTCTGAAGCTCTCAAGTTGCTGTTTAGGTGTTATGATGTTAAGGAATGGTAATAACGCCTTGTTGTTAGAAGGAGTACCCTCAGCTAATAAGAACACCACCTTGTCCTTGAACTTCGAGAGATCCTTGACAAGACGGCCTCTAATTGAAGAATCAAATGTGTGGGAGAACAACTGCCATACAGTGAAATGGTACAATTGACCCGTCTGATCTGGAATCAACACAGCCACCTTTTTCCAGCTGCCGGTAATAGCAGCATAAAAGAAACCGTCGATTGGACTAAACCAGTTCACCACCACCAAGTCTCCGACGCGTGGCAAGCTGGCATTGATCTTTGAAACGTTTGAACGTTTGACTCCATCAACCAATACTTCCAAGCGATTGAAGCCAAAAAGCACCAAAACCAACAACTTATTCAACACCGAAAGACCCGTGACATAATAGAGAGCTATCACGAGCAAGGCAATTGGAAGTTTCACGGTAAACAAAAGAACTTTGGCTAAACCAAGACCGATTTTTGAAACTCCTGATGCTTCTGTAAATGGGAATGATTCTGGCATGAAGGGAGAAATCCCCGTGCCCTTGTCACGCCAATTCGAGAACTTTTCCATTTCTTTGTTGGCGGTGATTAACAACGAGAAACTTTTTTATTTTGATCAAGTTTCGCAGCTTTCCATCCTCAATATTTATGCAAACATTTTTTTTCTAAAACTTTACATTCACATCTAATATACACAGAATATAAATATTCCAACGAATTAAAATTCCCCATTGCTTACAATTCTTGAGAGGCCTTTTCTGGCTTACCAGACTTCTTAGGCAACAAGTTTTGGTGAATGTATGGCAAGACACCACCTTGAGCGATGGTGACGTGACCCAACAACTTGTTCAATTCTTCATCGTTTCTGATGGCCAATTGCAAGTGTCTTGGGATGATTCTGGACTTCTTGTTGTCTCTGGCAGCGTTACCAGCCAATTCCAAGATTTCGGCAGCCAAGTATTCCAAGACGGAAGTCAAGTAAACTGGAGCACCGGAACCCACTCTTTGAGCGTAGTTACCCTTTCTTAATAATCTGTGGACTCTACCGACTGGGAAAGTCAAACCTGCCTTGGCAGATCTAGAAGTTGATGCTTTTTCGGACGAACCGGCTTTACCTTTACCACCAGACATTGTTGTTAATTATAATTTGTAATATGTTAAAACAAAACTTCTTCTATCATGACGTGGGGCAAGGGGTTGTTATTTATATTGGATGGCCACTACATTCCATGCTGACAATTACCCTTCATTCTGAAATGAACGCCTAAGTGCAGGTCCCACCGTTTCGCGACTAGAGTGACGACTTCCGTTCTGGTGTTTACTGCGCGCGACGCTATATAGTGTACTCATATATACGCATTCGGTGTGTATTATTAGTACCGATCAATATTATATTCCAATGTTAGCAAGGCCGACTTAGATAACGAAGTTCTGGATGTGTGGTATCAATGGCTACAGTATGAATAGCTTGTGATTGACTATCTTACTGCTTACCAAAATCCCCAAGGTCACCTCCATTTGCCCTATTTTCAACGGTAGTTCTACATTCTCCTCTTCTCCATCTCAAGTTGCGCGCGAGTTTGTTTGTATATTTTTCCGTTCGCGATCGCGGCCGGACTCACGCTCGCGGTAAATTGTCGCACGCTCTCCTCCTGCACGCCACGCTCCTGCACCAGACAAAAATACCTCTGATCATTTGTATAAATACAAACCATTTTCCTCCCTTCGCCTTTCTGGTTCTCCATATTTTATATATCTTTAATAATCAATCATGGCCCCAAAAGCTGAAAAGAAACCCGCCTCTAAAGCTCCTGCTGAAAAGAAGCCAGCCGCTAAGAAGACTGCTTCTACCGACACTAAGAAGAAGACCAAGACCAGAAAGGAAACTTACTCCTCTTACATTTACAAGGTCTTGAAGCAAACTCACCCAGATACTGGTATCTCCCAAAAGGCCATGTCTATCATGAACTCTTTTGTCAACGATATCTTTGAAAGAATCGCTGGTGAAGCCTCCAAGTTGGCTGCTTACAACAAGAAGTCTACCATCTCTGCCAGAGAAATTCAAACTGCTGTTAGATTGATCTTGCCAGGTGAATTGGCTAAGCACGCTGTTTCCGAAGGTACCAGAGCTGTTACCAAGTACTCTGCTGCTGCTTCCAACTAGGTTAATTTTATTTCGGTGTATATTAGTAATGGATATGATAAGTAAAAATATGTCTAGGTTTTAGGACTATTCTACGTCTTTTTCTGTATCCCCTTGGTGAAATACCACTAGTAACAAGCAGCATAACACGTTGAACAAGTGATGAATCCAGAAAGTATGTCTCACGCCATACACCAAACAATAAAATATAATGTAATTGACGTATGTTGTAGTTACCGGTATTCTCCAGTTGGTTTCGCCAAAAGAAATCTTGGGCATCTTAGTCATCTTGTTGTTTCTTTCAACAAGGATTAATATAGGCACAATTGACAAGAAATTGTGGTGAGAACTGAACGGAGTCATCCAATTGACTGTAAAATTATGCACAAAAACAATAAGGATCGGGACATTTATAGGTAAAATCCAGAGCATCAACAAGAATATTGTCATCTGGTAGTTGAAAAGTCCTGGTTCATTATTTCTAATCAATAACTTGACCAAAGTAATCGCCTGGACAACGACACACACAGCATATGCCAACTGATAAGGAATGTAAACCGGAATGGCTAGTATTAATAATGCAGAGATAATCAAACGGCGATGCGACCATAACTTCAGAATCAGGAGACTCTGATTCTGTGATTTTTCGTGAAGTTCAAGTGCCTCGGTTTTCTTAGGGGTATTTCTAGAAAGTATTTTGTTGACCAATTTGGTAGCTGAGGCAATTCCAATACCTGCAAAAAGAACGATGTAGAAGGTGAAGAAAACCAACCATGTTGTGATCAAGTAAAAAATGGGGCCGATAAACCACAATGATGTTTCCTCCAAGCCCAAGTAGTATGTGTTTAAGTTAAAGCCGATGTTACCCAAATTTAAAGAGATTTCATTACGGTCCCTTAACACAACTGGATCGATCAACGGAAGAATTTCCTTGACCCAAGGCATTTGAGTAAGGGGAGTCAAAACAACCAATACGGCAAATATTATAGGTAAAGATGGCCATGAGTTGATTATTGATAAACCATGGATAAAATTGGGGTACCTTTCAGTTTTAAGATAAGTTCTTATTTGTATCAACATAACAAGTAATACATTCAGAACACATCCACCGACCAATGCCAACCTATACCGCAACACAAGTAAACGCAAACTCTCAATCAAGTCAACTGATAAGTTAATTAAAAGTTCAGACTCTTGGGTGACGGTTGGATCGGTCCAAATCTCGATGTTGAGTCCCTTCTTTTCCTCTTCCTTAAATGGAACATACGGAGCTATTCCGTGCATTGTCAAGTGAATTTCTTGATATTGACGCAAATTTACGTGCCACTTGGTTTCGTAAGGTTCCTCAACCCACTGTCTTATGAACGGCACAAACGATTCGGACTTGTCTGGTAAGTTTCTCAACTTCAACTTGTAGGCCAATAAACTGCTCCATGCTCCTGGTATCTTGATACTGCTAGCCATTGCAAGGCTGGAAAGTGCTACATCAGCACCTTTCGTCATCAATGAAAATATATTACCGCCAAGCTCAATGTTGGTTTCCTTGGATATTTCTGCAATCACAAAGTCTTCTCCAGAAGATCTCAGGGCAACAATCACGTTAGAGTATTCGGTTAATATTGTAGAGTTTAACTCAATGGCAAAAAATGGCAGAAGATCACCTTCAAAGGAGGAGTCCCTTAAGGAATTACTCCGCAACGAAGAATGAGGAACGATATGGGCTTGTAAAGCAAGGTCAACGCAATCATAAACCAGAGAGGCAATTGTAGTTTCATCAGTCAAATCCTCATATTCTTGGTTTGTCGCATTTTCTTTGCACAACAATGCAGCTGGAGCATTGTCTCCATCTCTGTACTGTTTCCATAAACTCAATTGCATAGAACTTAACAAAGAGAAACGTTGTCTAGTCAGCTTGTCGATTGGAATTATCTGAAGTTCATTCGTTTCCAATTTGACCGCATTTGAGTGTGCAACTTTATTATTGTCAACCCTCACAGATATGCTGGTTTCCAAAGGAACTACTGACGCATACAGCTCGAATCCCAGTAGCAAATACTTCTTGAATATCTCCATTCTCTTGGGTAACAGATAGGTCTTTGAGGGACTGGTTGAATCTGCGACTTCGAGGATCGCCCTAGCAACCTGGCGACGAAGCTGTCCACACCATACAATGGCCAAGTGGTCGATTGGGGACCAAACCAGTGGAATTCCAGTCGAATACACCGTGAATCCGTTTGCAGGTGGAACAAGGTATCCAAGAGTGGTATAATCAGCCGGAAGGGTTTCATCTGACTGTCCACCTGTTATGGAGATAAGGGAAATATTGTGCAATCTCTGCCTAGCAATTGAGGTAACTTTGGAGTTATCGGTTGTTTGTTTGAACCCATCGTACCAAAACTTATCCACGGCGGAGTATATTTTGAGAAGATCACCATCAAATGTCAATGGAGAAGCTGCATGTGGAGACGCAAGCGTTACAATAGTATTGATGGAATCTTCAACGTAATTTGGTAAAGTTACCATCACTCTGGCCACAACACCTCCCATGGAATGACCCACAATTATTACTGAGGTTGGAGGAGTTGGTGTATTAGCGTAAAGACCCAAAATGAACCGTACAGCTTCATTTAAGAATTCTGCTTGGTCAAGAATGGTTCTGCCGTGAAATGCAGTAAAGTCTTCGTTAAAATCGGCAGCAAAGAAATCCAAATTCTTGGTGTTTGGGTTTGTATTTAGATGACTGTTCTTAACAAACTCTGAGTGGTACAACTCGGATGATGCTGCAGCAATCGAACGGACCTGGCGAAAGCTACCGGCGTTGCCAGGAATAAAGAGGACCGGGATGCCATCTAGTAAGATACCATCATTTTCATCGGGGATTTTGTCGTAGTCCTGCTCTCGATATAGATAGAGAGAGTATTTGGCTGCAAACTTGGTGTGTGAGTCGTCAAACGCCCTTATACGAGCGTACGACGGGCCCATCCATACCAGTCGACATCCTGACAAATCGGCACCTTCACGGATCAGAACGTAGTGATATCCAGTGAGACTGGCCAAAACAAATCCCAATGCCACAATAATGTACACTGTGAGACGTGAACGCTTCTCCATGGCAATATAGACCGGGAGGGATTCTGGTATGCTTCGATGGTTATGAAAGAGGTGTGCTTTGATGGATTTCGTGAATCGATTTTAGTACTGTATATTATCTACTATGTGCCTCGTCGGGTCTTTCAACATATTCTTACAATTACGAATGGTTGTGGTGATGTCCGTAAGGGTACTGGTGTTTGTCGTGTTCTTTGCTCTTTTCGACTTTGTTTCCATGATCTTTCTCTTCAATCAATATTTGGTCACCGCAATCTGTCGACTTAATTACTTCAACCTCTATATCACGGTTGATCAATCCCTTTTCTTGGGCTTTTTCCACCAATTCCTTGATTTCACTAGTAGAAAAGTGACCATCTATCGGTATTTTCCCTCTGGGGATCTCAAACCCATCTTCATCGTACGTTCTGCACTGCGTAGAATCTCCACCCAGGGCCTCGCACGCCAACTCTTCGTTGTCCTCAATTTCGCGTTCCTCCACCATTTGTTTCATCTTTTGGAGCGAATCCGAATGAGCCATCGGCTCCAGTTCTGGCTGTGTAACTAGTTCTATTCTATTTGACATGACTAATACATTTATATATAGACATCAGAGAAAATTCCACAACGGGGAACATGACTTTATATGTAATGTGCGTATGAGCCCCGATGGTTTCCTCGGGGGCGCGGCCGTCACTTATTTCGTTGCCCGCTCGTCATCAATTTCATCTTGCTTGTTCTTGTTCTGTCCCAAGTTACGTAATCCCTGCAAAAACCCATCGATTCCTTCACCACGGTAATCGTACTTCAAGCTCTGTGCAAGAAGGTATCCAGCACCGGTTCCTCTGCGTAATGTCTCGCTTAAATTCTGCTCCGCTTGCTGGAAAAAACCGCTGCGAAATACGTCCATAACGTCCTTCTTTGAGGGGTTTTTCGCAACCGATTCTGGCAACACTGGGCCATAGATCAGAGCAATCTCTTCTGAACTGAGTGAATCCAAGTGTTTTTCGACCAATTGAATGTCAAGAACATCAGAAATGGCCACAATGGGCAACTTGACCCTAGATTAGTTAGGATACATATGAAAACTTATACCATTTTTTTTCTTTTTTTATTACAACTTACTTACTCTTGACTAGTGGTGGTGGTCTTAGGTTCTTTGTTCTCTTGTTCTGGTTCTTCCTCTTCTTCTTCTTCCTCTTCATCATCCTTGATTGCAATCAAGTCCTGTACCTGTTGAACAATCTTTAAATCCTTTTCCGTCAACAATTCAGGTTGATCGATGTCCCCGACGTCCTGCAACCAGTACAAGTGTCTGGCCTGAGATGACAAAAATGATAATGCAAACACCCGTCCAGTTTTACATGATTTGACGTGCTTGAAACGCACATCTCCTGGAATAAGCAATAAATCGTCCTTTTCCACGGTGCCGCCGACCGACAAATCGGCCTTGGGCGACCAGTTGAACAGGAAAAAGTCCGGGTCCTCGCTGCTGGGCTTAATGACAACTACCCCTTTATGTGGCAATGGTGTACATCTCTTTGTGTCTTCGTCGTACTCAACCTTTCCTGCGTGGAACTTTATAGATCTCGACATGTTCTCCCAAGTTTAGTTGTGTGAGGCCGTTTCGTTGCCACTTTTCTATCGAAGCCGCTGCACACTACAAAAAAACACAGTGCGAAGTAGGAGAGTTTGTGCTTGTACACGACCAAACGTCTCTTCCCACACTACTTACACATTAAAGCAGGACCCGGAATCGCATAAATGGACTTCCCTCCTGAAGAAATACGCTTGTTGGTAGGCAAGATTGCTGTGTTGCTTAGAGAACGTGGCCAGACGTTGGCAATTTCTGAAGCAGCTTGTGGTGGACTTTTGTCAGCTTATATTATCTCGGTGCCTGGAGCATCGAACTTTTACATCGGAGGCAAGCTAGTGTACTCATTGCGCCAGAGACTCAAGTTATCGGGTTGGAGCGATGAGGAAATCCGTAATTACATGGGCCCTTCAGAACAAGTCGCCTTGAAGTTGGCCAGAACGACAAAGTATGAGTTAGGATCGACGTATGTGTTGTCTGAAACAGGGTTTGCGGGTCCTTCAAACGATCTACACTTGAATGATGAAGAAAATACCAAACGTGCCGACGTCGGGACAGTTTACTTGGGTTTAACCGGGCCGACAGGCGAAATATCTTGTGAAAGACAAACAGGCAGCCGTGAGAGATCTAGCAACATGACAGAGTTTGCCAGATTGGGATTGGAATTCTTGTATCAGGAGCTATCCAAAGGTATATAAGGAATATAAAACGTGTAAATAGTTGCTTAAGTGTATTTGTCTGTTTGCGGGAGGGACAGTGTGGTGGTTGAGGCGTTTATCATTGCGGTACGGGGGTAAAAAAAATTATATACTGCGGTCCATATGTTGCAATTAGTTAAAACACCCAAATAACATTCAATTAACAAAATTGCTTTCTATATGCATAAACATACTCTCTAAAGTACTGGGAAATCTTGTTGGTGTTTCAATAACCACTATTTTGCTTGCTTTTGCAACATTTACAATTAAAACTTGCTGATCAAAAAGGAAATTCTAAAACATTGCAAAATTAATAACGAATTACAAAAACACCCGACCACATTTCTCAAATATTACTATTACCAACTACCTTGAATATCAGCCACATGAACGATAACTTTGGATTACTGACCACAGCAATAGAGTACCCATTTTTCGCCAAAAGGAGGTGAGCCTAGATCACAGGGACTTTTTACTAACTCGGATCAGGTCACGTGATTGACACGTCGAAAATTTCCTCTGGGTCCACAAATAAACGAAAACAATCCACCGTCAAATAGCGGCTAATACACATATCATGACTGGTAAGTAGACATGGACATTATGATTAAGAATACAACTAACAACAGTAGAGGTAGAAGCCATTAAAGATTCGCTTCATCAAGAAGTAAAAATTATCAAGCGTATGTTGAACGGGTACGTTGGTTTTGCCAACTTGCCCAAACAATGGCACAGAAAGTCGATCAGAAGAGGTTTCTCTCTCAACCTTCTTGTTGTTGGAGAAAGTGGATTGGGTAAGAGTACTTTGATCAACACGCTTTTCAACCGTGAGGTGTTGACTGGGGATGATGATGAAGACGAAGACGCGGAACAAGGCGAAATCGTTGAGGTCAAAATCAAGAACCACAAGGCCGAACTTGAGGAAGATGGAGTTAAGTTAAAGTTGAACGTGATCACTGCCAGTGGATTTGGCGACTCAGTCAACAATGCTAACTCCTGGAAGCCAATTGTTGACGAGATCAACAGCAGATTTGATAACTACTTGGAAGCTGAAAGTAGAATAAACAGGGATGTGTCCAACGATGAAAGAGTTCATGCATTGCTTTACTTTATTGAACCAACCGGTCACTCTCTCAGGGCTTTAGACATTGCTTTGTTGAAGCAGGTCCACGAAAAGGTAAATTTGATTCCTGTTATTGCCAAATCGGACACCTTAACGGGCGAAGAAATTGCCCAATTTAAGCAACGTATCTTGGAAGACTTGCACCACCAGGGAATCAATATCTTCACTCCTAGAGAGCATGAAGGTGAAGATGAAGAAACCGTTTTGAACACAAAGCTGATCTTAGCCAAGTTCCCATTTGCTGTTGTCGGTAGTACCAAAGAAGTGGAGACTCCTGATGGTAGAATTGTTAGAGGTAGAAGATACCCATGGGGTGTGATTGAAGTTGACAATGAAGACCACAATGATTTTATAAAATTGCGTCAATTGTTGGTGAGAAACTTTTTGGAAGAATTGAGGGAACAAACCAACACTTTGTTGTACGAGAAATACAGAAGTGAAAAGTTGTTGGGTATGGGTATCCAACAAGACAACAATGTCTTCCGTGAATTCGATCCATTGGCCAAGCAGGAAGAGGAACGCGCGTTGCATGAAGCCAAATTGGCCAAAATGGAGGCTGAGATGAAGGCTGTTTTCCAACAAAAGGTTTCTGAAAAGGAGAAGAAGTTACAGAGATCTGAGGCTGATTTGTTTTCGAGACATAAGGAAATGAAGGATAAGTTGACGAAGCAAATTAAGTTGTTGGAAGACAAGAAAACGCAATTAGAAAAGCAAAAGACTTTACCTCAGGAGCCACCAGTGCCAGCCGCTGCCCCAGCCAAGAGCCGTAAGGGATTTTTACGTTAGGTTTTATTTTATTTAGTAATTTGAGGGAAAGTCGAGTACTTGCTACGTACCGGTCTTGTGATATATTCTGTAACAAGTAGTCCTTTTTTTTTTTTTTCTGAATTTCCAAAAACCCATTACAAAATCCATGTCAGAACAGACGCCAGAGAAGACTAAACTGGAGACTGATATTGTTGCCACCGTCAAAACACTCCAATTTGCGTGGTTTACAGGACATGTAGTTACGCTTTTGAGTATTTTCTTTTATTTGTTAACTTATTTGCGTATTGGCGCTAAATTTTACCAATGGTGGTATCATTTAGCATTGTTAGGTGTCCTTGAGAGTTTTGGGGTGTTAATTTATCAGTTGGTACAGAAGAAGGTGTCATATGTAACGATATTGAAGGACGATAACACTCAGTACTTCTTGTTGGGATTGGTACTTTTTATCTTGAGGCCTTACGTGTTAATTGTGATGTTACCATTTGGATTATTTTCGCTCTTCCATGTACTTGCTTACACCAGAGGTTACTTGTTACCATTAGCTGGCATGGACTCTCATCCCATCTCGCACCAGATTGGGGACTTTGTCAGTAAGAACAACACCAAATCAATCCAGTTGGCAAGTGTATTGGAAATTTATGGATTATTATGGTTGGTTTTAAGAGTTGTTACGTTTAGAAAAAGGTCCTTTTTTGTGCTTGTGGCCTACCTGGCTTTTATTAAATTGAGATACGAAAAGTCAGTGTTCACTCGCAATTACTTTAAGACGTTAGAGGTACAAGTTGACGTCTTGATTAACGAACACATTTCAGTCCCTGCGGTTAAAAGTGCGTGGATTAATTTCAAACAAGCGCTTAAAACAATAGGAGGAATTAAATTCGTGCAGGGCTCTGGAAGCAACAGCAACCAGACGTCAAAGGATCTCTAGAGCCTAATAACCCAGTGCTTCACTATTTCGCTCATCGATTTATATACAGGATAATATTTCATCATTTATGCACGTAATTTATTTCCATCGAGTTCGAATTGCTTCCATTCGCGCAAAAAAATTTTTAAGTTCTTAGAACGTCGTCGAAACTAGTAGAACAGGTGTGGAAATCGATACGGCCAAGTTTAAATATGGCCAATTCCCACCAATTTTCACTTTTCCTTTTCTTCTTCTTTCATAGATTATATTTATTCTATTTCTTAAACAATGTCTAAAGCTGTTGGTATTGATTTAGGTACTACCTACTCCTGTGTGGCTCATTTCGCCAACGACCGTGTCGAAATTATCGCCAACGACCAAGGTAACAGAACCACCCCATCTTTCGTCGCCTTCACTGACTCCGAAAGATTGATTGGTGATGCTGCTAAGAACCAAGCTGCTATGAACCCAGCTAACACCGTTTTCGACGCTAAGCGTTTGATCGGTAGAAAGTTCACTGACTCTGAAGTCCAAGGTGACGTCAAGCACTTCCCATTCAAGGTTGTTGACACCGCCGGTAAGCCAAACATTCAAGTTGAATACAAGGGTGAAACCAAGGTTTTCACTCCAGAAGAAATCTCTTCCATGATCTTGACCAAGATGAAGGACACCGCTGAAGGTTTCTTGGGTACCAAGGTTAACGATGCTGTTGTTACCGTCCCAGCTTACTTCAACGACTCCCAAAGACAAGCCACCAAGGATGCCGGTTTGATTGCTGGTTTGAACGTTATGAGAATTATTAACGAACCAACCGCCGCCGCTATCGCTTACGGTTTGGACAAGAAGGACGAACAAGAAAAGAACGTCTTGATTTTCGACTTGGGTGGTGGTACTTTCGATGTCTCCCTCTTGTCTATTGAAGAAGGTATCTTCGAAGTCAAGTCTACTGCCGGTGACACTCACTTGGGTGGTGAAGATTTCGACCACAGATTGGTTAACCACTTCGTTAACGAATTCAAGAGAAAGAACAAGAAGGACTTGTCTACCAACCAAAGAGCCTTGAGAAGATTGAGAACTGCTTGTGAACGTGCTAAGAGAACCTTGTCTTCTTCTGCTCAAACCTCCATCGAAATCGACTCCTTGTACGAAGGTATCGACTTCTACACCTCCATCACCAGAGCTAGATTCGAAGAATTGTGTCAAGACTTGTTCAGATCTACCTTGGACCCAGTCGAAAAGGTCTTGAGAGATGCCAAGGTTGACAAGTCCGCTGTTGACGAAATTGTCCTTGTTGGTGGTTCCACCAGAATTCCAAAGGTCCAAAAGTTGGTCTCTGACTTCTTCAACGGTAAGGAACCAAACAAGTCCATCAACCCAGATGAAGCCGTTGCTTACGGTGCTGCTGTCCAAGCTGCTATCTTGTCTGGTGACACTTCTTCCAAGACTCAAGACTTGTTGTTGTTGGATGTTGCTCCATTGTCCTTGGGTATTGAAACCGCTGGTGGTATCATGACTAAGTTGATCCCAAGAAACTCCACCATCCCAGCCAAGAAGTCTGAAACCTTCTCCACCTACGCTGACAACCAACCAGGTGTCTTGATTCAAGTCTTTGAAGGTGAAAGAGCTAAGACTAAGGACAACAACTTGTTGGGTAAGTTCGAATTGTCTGGTATTCCACCAGCTCCAAGAGGTGTCCCACAAATTGAAGTTACCTTCGACATTGACGCTAACGGTATCTTGAACGTCTCTGCCTTGGAAAAGGGTACTGGTAAGACTCAAAAGATTACCATCACCAACGACAAGGGTAGATTGTCTAAGGAAGATATCGAAAAGATGGTTTCCGAAGCTGAAAAGTTCAAGGAAGAAGACGAAAAGGAAGCTTCTAGAGTTCAAGCTAAGAACGGTTTGGAATCTTACGCTTACTCCTTGAAGTCTTCCTTGAACGACGAACAATTCAAGTCTAAGTTGGAAGAATCTGAAGTTGAAGAAGTCAACAAGGCTGCTGACGCTACTATTGAATGGTTAGACGCTAACCAGACCGCTACTGCTGAAGAATTCGCCGACCAACAAAAGGAATTGGAAGGTAAGGCTAACCCAATCATGGCCAAGGCTTACCAAGCCGGTGCTGCTCCAGGTGGTGCTGCTCCAGGTGGTTTCCCAGGTGCCGCTGGTGGTGCTCCAGAACCATCCAACGACGGCCCAACTGTGGAAGAAGTTGATTAAGTTAATTAGAAACGAAATTAATTAGATACGAAAATAAAAAAACGGTGATTTAAAATCCAGTTATAGAATATTAAATGTTTGTAGGCGCTACATTTTTTGCACATGTTCTATTTGGGCCAACAAGATTTTCAATGCGCTTTCTTGGGTCGGCTACCCAAAGGTGTGCGCAAAGGATATTCCTAATCGGGAGCGGAGGGGTAATCCGTCACCAATAATCTATCTAATTATGACAGTCGTCCCTGCACAGAATAGGATTCCAACAATTTTTTCTTCAGAATTATATAACCTAAGACGCCTGGAGAATAGGACACGCGCTTATTACTGATGTCTCTACTTTTGGTCTACCGAAGGGCATCGCTAACATCTAACGTGTAGAAAACTGAAGCTAATGAATCTTTGTGATTATTAACCTAGGGACTATGACCTGGTCAAAAATAAAATAAAAAATGGATTAACAATCCGAAATGTAGAACCAATTTTGTCTATTATTAGCCGCCGTCTGTGGTACTGGGCCCATAAAAGAGACTCTGAATCGCGTCAGGGCCGCCAACGGCCAACAAAAAAAAATCCAACAAGATCTCGTTAAATATCCTGCACTTGGCCTCGTAACGACACAAAAATCTTCCTTGGAAAATTCGCCTTTTTTATTTACAACCATTGCAACTTTCTGTTGGTTGTTGTTTATAATATTGATTACAAAAAATCGGTATGTTTTGAGAAATTTGGCTGGATATATGACTGTATGTGTTTCATATTTCCGTTAGAAACCAAATCCCGACTCCAATTGGTTCTTGACCACCAAAACAACTGGTATTCTCTGTCGTATAGACAGGAACGACCAACTTTGGTTGCGTTACTTTCGTTGATGGATGCAATTTTATTAAATATAGAAGCACAGCAAGATCAGAATATCAGTCAAAGCCAGCTATGATTCACTCAGTGATCCATGTACTAACTATACCTTTAGTAAAAAATGACTGTTAAAAACCATCAAGTGGTCCACGAAGCTAATAACGCGCCTCTTCGTCCTACTCCTAAAGAGTTCTTTGAAAGACAACCAAACCCTGGTCATATCAAAGACTTGAATGAATACCACGAATTATATCAAAAGTCCATCTCCGACCCAGAGGGTTTCTTTGGTCCTTTGGCTAAGGAATTTTTGCACTGGGACAAAGATTTCTCCAAGGTCAAGTCTGGTTCGTTGAATCACGGTGACGCTGCCTGGTTTATCGGCGGTGAATTGAACGCCTCCTACAATTGTGTTGACAGACATGCCTTTGCCACCCCAAACAAGCCAGCTATTATCTACGAGGCTGATGAAGAAAAGGACTCCAAGATCTTGACCTACGCTGAATTGTTGCGTGAAGTCTCTAGAGTCGCCGGTGTCTTGAAGAGCTGGGGTATCAAGAAGGGTGATACTGTTGCCATCTACTTGCCAATGACCTCGCAAGCCATTGTTGCTATGTTGGCTGTTGCTAGATTGGGTGCTATTCACTCTGTCATTTTTGCTGGTTTCTCTTCTGGTTCTATCAGAGACCGTGTTAACGACGCTTCTTGTAAGGCATTGATTACCTGTGATGAAGGTCGTCGTGGTGGTAAGACTGTCAACATTAAGAAGTTGTGTGACGAAGCTTTGCTCAGCTGTCCAACCGTTGAAAAGGTCTTGGTTTTCAAGAGAACTGGTAACGAAGAAATTCTCTTAAAGGAAGGCCGTGACTTTTGGTGGGATGTCGAAACCGCCAGGTTCCCAGGATACTTGGCTCCTGTTCCAGTCAACTCCGAAGACCCATTGTTCTTGTTGTACACTTCTGGTTCCACGGGTACTCCAAAGGGTGTTGTCCACTCAACTGCTGGTTACTTATTGGGTGCTGCCTTGACTACCAAATACATCTTTGATGTCCACAGTGAAGATATCTTGTTCACAGCTGGTGATGTCGGTTGGATTACTGGTCACACTTACGCCTTATATGGTCCTTTGGCTTTGGGTATCCCAACCATTGTGTTTGAAGGTACTCCAGCTTACCCAGACTACGGTAGATTATGGCAAATCGTGGAAAAGCACAAGGCTACCCACTTCTACGTTGCTCCAACCGCATTGAGATTGTTGAGAAAGGCTGGTGAACATGAAATCGAAAAGTACGATTTGTCTTCTTTGAGAACCTTGGGTTCCGTTGGTGAACCAATCTCTCCTGATATTTGGGAATGGTACAACGAAAAGGTTGGTAAAGGTCAATGTCATATCTCTGACACTTACTGGCAAACTGAATCTGGTTCTCACTTCATTGCTCCAATTGCTGGTATCACTCCAAACAAGCCAGGTTCGGCTTCTTTACCATTCTTTGGTATTCAAACCTGCCTTATAGATCCAGTTTCTGGTGTTGAGATCTCTGGTAATGATGTGGAAGGTGTTTTGGCTATCAAGGACACCTGGCCATCGATGGCCAGATCAGTCTGGAACAACCACACCAAGTACATGGATACCTATTTGAACCCATACCCAGGCTATTACTTCACAGGTGATGGTGCTGCTAGAGACCACGATGGTTACTACTGGATTAGAGGTAGAGTTGACGATGTTGTCAACGTTTCTGGTCACAGATTGTCGACTGCTGAAATCGAAGCTGCTTTAATTGAACACCACGGTGTCGGGGAAGCTGCAGTTGTCGGTATTAACGACGACTTAACTGGTCAAGCTGTTGTTGCCTACGTTGCCTTGAAGGATGATGCTGCTGACAAGATCAACGGTAACGAAACCAGCGATGAAGCTTTCGCCTTAAGAAGAGAATTGATCTTGCAAGTCAGAAAGGAAATCGGTCCATTTGCTGCTCCAAAGAGTGTTATTATTGTTGCTGATTTGCCAAAGACCAGATCTGGTAAGATCATGAGAAGAATCTTAAGAAAGGTTTCTGCTAACGAAGCGGACCAATTGGGTGACATCACCACCTTGGCCAACCCACAATCTGTTGCTGGAATCATTGATTCCTTTGCAGCACAGTTCGGTAAGAAGTAATCGGGTACATATTATCTGGTTGTTAATAGAAGGAATACTAATGTGAAATTATAAAACCAACTCGTTAATTTTAAAATTATGTAGATGCGCCCATCGCGCGCGCGCGTGTGTTTGCGTAGTTAAACGAAACCGATCTCCAACTTTGTTAGCAAAACATGCGAGCATTAGCGAAGATCACCACGGTATTTGCTGCTATCAAGGTGGCACAGTTGGCAATAGTCTACTGTACGCCATGTCAATTCGATACATCTTCACTGGTTCTATTTAACCAATATGTCAGCGACAAGAGGTTGCTTGTGGATAGGTACTGGTACTTGCCGGTGGATCATACCATCACCCACATTATCAACAAGTTTGTGGCATGGGACATGGTTCACTTTGCTGGATTGTTTGTTGGTGATCTCAAGTATGAGCACCAGTATGTATTTTGTCCACTTTGGTGGAGAATAATCAAGTACATACCAATTGGAGCAGGTAACTTCTACTCCAAAATTATACTTAGTTTGGTACTATCGAACCTTTGCCACTTCTTTTCAGCAATTGTGCTATACGCATTGACCAAATCTTATTTTGTCAAAAGCCAGACAATGGCATTGTTTGCTGCATTGCATCTCATCATATCTCCGGCAGGTATCTTTCTAACTGGCGGCTACAGCGAGAACTTGAGCAATTTTCTCAGTTATGGAACCATTTACTTGCATAATCTGGCATTGAATTACCAGGATTTTCGTCAGGTTAACTACAAATCTATAAAATCGCCATTTCTCTACTTGATGGCGGGCACACTCTTGGCACTTAACTACACAGTCAGGGCAAACACTGTGGTGTTGGGATGGCTATTTGTTAGTGATTTATACGAATTTGCGGTGATAAATAAAAATCGCAAAAGCTCGATACTTGCTCTCACCGCTGGTAGTCAGCTATTTGCCAGTATTGTATATCTTCATTGGGATGCTTATGTTCAGTTTTGCCCCACTCGAGGAGAATGGTGCGACAAAACAATCCCTCTGTTATTCAGCTACGCTCAACATCACTACTGGAATAATGGGTGGTTCAAATACTGGACACCTAATAATATACCCAACTTTATCATTCCACTTCCAGTGATTATCCTTAATATCTTGGCTCTTCAATACTACATAGAAGAACTTCCCAAGATCAAAAAGTTACAATCTCTCATTCAAGTCAATATACTATTTTTGGTATTGGGGATTTTCTACATGAATACCCAGATTTTGGTACGCATCTCCGGTTTTCTTCCAATTACTAGTTGGTACATTGGCCACTTACTAGCTAAGGGGCATAAACGTTCGAAATATATCGTGTATTATTGCGTGATATATAACCTTATTCAAACTTCCTTGTTCGCAGCATTTCTCCCTCCGGCATAATTGGGTGCAAATCTTTACCGAATTAGGATACCAGAACCAGAGAGGATAATTTTTGATAACATATATATATAGCAATTCACAACCCATTAGCTATGATGAAGACTGTAATCTTGACTCAACAATTAAGAAGACAACACCCCCTTGAGAAAAATGCAAAACCAAACTGGTGTTTTGATTTCGCTTTATCAAACCAATCAAGTTCCCAGTATTGCTGGGCTAGTCATCATACTAGGAGTATTAATTTTATTACGTCCCAAAATACTAGAAAAGAACTCTTCTAACAAGTTCAAGAAAAGTATTAAGAAGCAGGAGGCATTTGTAACACCAACTCCACCACCCTTTAAAAATTGGGACCCTGCTCTTACCAAACCACTTCCATACCGTGCCTTCAAACATAATTACCATGTTACTATGGGGATTCGCAACATGGACTGGACAAGTTGGTTGGAATTAGATAACCAATGGAGCAAGTTTCACGAGGAGAAGTTGAAGCGAGTAAAGGAACGTGGTAACGAGGTATATGGCACTAGTTCCAAGGCCGTTGAGGCTGCTTGGGAATTGTTGGAAGAAATGACTCGTTATTTACCAGCAAGATATCCCACTATGTTTCGAAGAACTGCAAATGGAATTGAAAACTTGGTTACCAAGGAGTTATTTAATGTGACTAACAGAGAAGAAGCCAAAGAAGACCCAATTTTGATGGCTGCGAAATTAGTCCAGGATGATTTGGCAATTATGGTGGAAGGTGAAGATGGTCAATACTCTCTCGAGTCAGGTGCTATTTTGCTAGCTGGATTCTGGAGATTTAGAGATAAGTTTCAAATGAAACTTAACGAGATCCATACGAGCGGTGATGTACCTCAATATAATGAAAAGTTGAAGGGTGGTATGAACCGATTTTTCACTAAATTGGCTGTTGACAGACCGGTTGTGAGAAACAACTATTTTATTCAGACAGATGATAATCTTGGTTGGTCCAGATCAATCGGCGACGAAGATAGCAAGGTGGTTGGTTGGTTTACTGCTGAAAAAGCCACCACAATTGACCAGCTTTATTTTCGAAGTGAAAGACAAAGCTTGCGTCGGTTACCCAGGAGTAAGGCTATTGTATTCACCATTAGGACATACTTTTTGCCCATGGTTGAGCTCTGCGAGGAGCCATATATTCCAAGAAGGTTGTTGAATGGAATCAACAGCTGGTCTGAGGATGTTGAGGAGTATAAAGGGTATGAAATGTATAAAGACGTTCTATTACCATATTTGGAAGAAATGGCAAAGAAACAGGAGGACGCTGGGTATTTGCCAGAAAAAGGTCCTAATATCTACCCGTGGTAATAAATTTCATACTAAAATATTCATTACTAATATACAATAAAACGAATTAAACCTAGGATCTTTCACCTCTCAATCTTCTAGCCAATTGGATGTCCTTCTTTTGGATAGTGACTCTCTTGGCGTGAATGGCACACAAGTTGGTGTCTTCAAACAAGGAGACCAAGTAAGCTTCGACGGATTCTTGCAATGCACCAATAGCGGAAGATTGGAATCTCAAGTCAGTCTTGAAATCTTGAGCAATTTCTCTGACCAATCTTTGGAAAGGCAACTTTCTGATAAGCAATTCGGTAGACTTTTGGAATCTTCTAATTTCTCTCAAGGCGACGGTACCTGGCTTATATCTGTGTGGCTTCTTGACACCACCAGTAGATGGGGCGGACTTTCTAGCGGCTTTAGAGGCCAATTGCTTTCTTGGGGCTTTACCACCAGTAGACTTTCTTGCTGTTTGCTTAGTTCTAGCCATTGTAGATAGGATACTATGATAAGGAAAAAAGTATTATCCTGGGGTACCTTCTGTTTATATATCGTTAGACCCCAATGTTTTGTTTTGGTTCGTAAGATTTACTCACACAGAGAGTAATTTACAGAACGTAGCCTTTTGTACACCCGAGACTCGTGTACAAGTGGACATTCTAAAAACTACGCGTTAGACTGATAAATACGCAGATATACAACTATGGATTATCAAAGCAACCAATAAGATATCAATTACAGTTAATGTACAATCTTTTAACAAGAAAGTGTTAGGAAAACCCATTTACAATTCATTGGTAAAAGAAAGTTTAGCAAATAAGTGCTTATTCACCTAAAAGTAGGACATAATTAGGAGACAGATTTGGCAGAGACGTTGCTGCAAAAAAGTATGAGTCTTCTGTACGATACAAAGGTCGCATTCTGAAAAATACTCAATAGAGAGTAAAATCCATTCCACAATATAATCGCTTTTTGTCACCCCTCAAGCGAGACAAGAAGTTGCCACTAAATTCGTTACCTGGAGGCTGCAAGTTTTCGGTAGCCAGGTCGCACCCGTGGACTGGCGCTCTCTTTATATAAAAGGGTATTTCCTTATCTTATTATAGCTTCCCTTTTTTCCTTACAATTAATTACTTATTATTAATATCTATACAATATGTCCGGTAGAGGAAAAGGTGGAAAAGGTTTAGGAAAGGGTGGTGCCAAGAGACACAGAAAGATCTTAAGAGACAACATTCAAGGTATCACCAAGCCAGCTATCAGAAGATTGGCCAGAAGAGGTGGTGTCAAGCGTATTTCTGCTTTGATTTATGAAGAAGTCAGAGTTGTCCTTAAGTCGTTCTTGGAAAACGTCATCAGAGATGCTGTCACTTACACAGAACACGCCAAGAGAAAGACCGTTACTTCTTTGGACGTTGTTTACGCTTTGAAGAGACAAGGTAGAACCTTGTATGGTTTCGGTGGTTAGGTTTGTATATTATATTAATGGAAAGTTTTATGAGATGTTAATTTTGCTTTGGAATTGTAGTGAGAAATATCTGCCGAGATTGACCCCTCCTGCCACTATGTGGAACTAGCATCTTATTGGTCAGAAAATGTAACGCTTGAGTGCGAACATGTTCCCGTTGTGAAATCCAAATAGCCCATTCGGGTAATAAGGGCGTAAAAATTCTAGCTCAATATAATGTGTGGCCCTGTCGTCTCATAGTTACCTCTCACCATTTCGCTCCAAAACCATAGTTTTTCTATGGCTACTGAGGTATTTTTTATTTGTCTGGCTCGCCAGGACAATCTTTGTAATTCTATACTATTTTTAATTCTAATCTATAGGGTATAATAAATAATAACTAGCTAGAATTCTTCTGCTGTCAATACCTCGCCTGAACTGCCTATTATCTCCTCTAATGCCTCGTCTGAAATACCATTGATCAAGATATGAATATGACTAATGGACCTAACACTTTGCAAGCTCTCCCAATTTTTAAACCAAAGGATCTGGTCCCAGGATAAATTATACTTTTTCACGAACGATTTCTCGATGTATTTGTTAATGAGTGTTCTAGTTTCTGCAGAGATATCGCCATATGGTGAGTTGGGATCTGCCACTATACGTATCTTTGACCAGGCACATAAGTGCTTTGTGTTTTTTTCAAAATAATATGGAAACTGATTGTAGATGATTTTTAAGTCTTCGGGGTTTTGAAGTAAAAGATGGTCAGGTGCTTCCGGCAGATCCCTGAGATCAGCAGAATCCCATTCCAACTCCTTGTTTAAAATGTGATCCAAGATACTGACCCCTTCTGACTTCAATTGCAGCTTGAATTCAATATATCTTTTAGTTTCGTCACGAGAACGTGCAAACAATTCTAGCTGATTCGAATTGACTATATATTTCGTCATTTCCCAGGTAAAAGGATCTTCTTTGATTTTGGATGCATTTGGCATTGTGGGAGACTGGACAAATTCGATATTTAATAGCTTATAGATTTCATCGAGGTTACTGGTAGGTGATGAAAGTCCAGTTTGGATTTTGGCTGAGGTATCGATTAGCGGTAACTTGGTTTTGCTAAATGTAGGAGTCGTTGGTGGCGTATTTAAGTAATCGAAAGTCATAAATGCAGGAAATTATTAACAAGTAAGATGAAAGTGTAACAAACAAATGGGTAAAAGAATTGAAGGAGATGTGTTGAGTGGAATGTAGATCGGCTTCGAGAAAGTGCAAGCTCAACGAACTCTTCACGTCAAAGGAAAAGGAGGCATTTTTCCGGGCGGCTCGGTGTGTTGTTTATATACGTGACAGATTTTTCTTCACTACATCGTTGCAACTATGTTGCATCGCCCAAAAAAATGTAACCCAGATAACGTGTGTCCGGAAAAACTGTGGGGATAGGAAAAAGAAAAAAACAACATATGAATGTAGTAAACAAAGTTAAGCTAGAGGTGTTTATAAATTGCATAGGATCTTGCAATCATAAATACCACTTTAAAAATAACTATGCTAACATAAATAAACATAAACAAGACAAATTAAAATGATTTTGGGGATTACTGGGCAGGCCCAACTTATACTCAATAAAAATTAGGGTTACGATGATCGCATATACCTGCATATAAATTTCGTACAAGGTCTGATTCCGCAATGACATCTGATGGTGGTGCCAGTCACCTCCTGAACAGACTTTATAGAAAGCCGGAGATGCACAAACTAATCATTCTTCGGCACGGAGAATCCCAATGGAATCACGAGAACAAGTTCTGTGGATGGATCGATATTCCATTAAGTGAACGGGGAAAGCAAGAAGCGCTCAATGCTGGTCGGCTCATCAAAGACAACCCCGAACTCAACCCGGATATCATATTCACCTCCAAGCTCACAAGGTCTATAGAAACCGGAAACATTATCTTACAGCATTTGGATAAGATATGGATTGATCATATTAAGACTTGGCGTCTTAACGAGCGGCACTATGGGCAGTACCAGGGGCGTGACAAGCACGAAGTATTCCAGTCATTGGGCGGCGACGAGGAAAAATTCCAATATATTAGGCGGAACTACCATGGGTGTCCTCCTCTTGTTGAAGGTGACGATCCATGTATCGACGAGAGATATAATGATATACTCAACCGGTCAGTGTTGCCACGGGGAGAGAGTCTCGAAATGGTGATGGATCGGTTGATACCATTCTTTGTCCATAAGGTGATGAACCACCAATTAATTCAATTGAACAAAACAGTAATGATTGTTTCTCATGGATCGGTGGTTCGGTCATTAATCAAGTACTTACAGAAAGTAAGTGACGACGATATATCGATAATTAATGTTCCTACAGGAATTCCTCTTGTGTTCGAGTTGAATGATAAGGGGGAATTGGTGCGGGATAGTTACTATCTCGACCGCGAGGCTGCCGAAAGGGGCATTGAAAAAGTAAGAACGGAAGGACTAAAGGCTAGATTCTAGCAGTGACTGGTACAAAAGAGTGGAAGTGGTTACGTGGACAATACAATCCCTTTACGTGTCACCAATGGCATGTGCATGATTGAGGATGTTATAGATTTATTTTTTCCATGCGCATTACTTTCTTTTTTATTTTCGTTTGAGAAAAAGCTTAAAACCGTCATTCGTAAGAATACCTAGTTAAGCAAATATCAATAAGCCGTACACAGGCAAAACTCACACCCCAGCCACAATAGCCGGGTACCCAACAATGTGAATGAATGTATACGAAGCCCCTAAAAATAAATATAAAGATTCGTAAGTAGCATGAAGTAAATGACTGTGTGCCAGAGATAATAGTAGTTTATCCCTATAATGACTTGGCTCCGCCCACGAGCCATAGCCATTATCTCAGCCGCGTAAACGATCCCTACACCGAATCTAGCGTATCTCCGCGTTGATTCCGTAATCCGAAAAATCAGTGCGAACTTCTGGAATTTTCCTTCCCTAGTGTGAGCATTAGGGGTAGGAGCAACTTGGGCCATGGAGCAAGCTGCACCCAACAGCAATATGAAATCGTGTCCTCTTCGCTGGTAATTAAATTACCTAACCCCTTTGACCAAACCCCTCCTTCTCGTAAAAGCAAGTTATAGATCGGAACCGAATTCGGTGGGGTGTGTATTAAATATGTGTCACGTCAGGGTTATAATGTAGTTTCAGTATAATTTCGGAGATCATCCGGCATATGGATATAAAATTCCATTAGTCACATTCGCACATTAATAAGCATCGCAAAAATCCACATATATATCTAACAAAAATTGCCTTCCATTTTGCCACTTATTGACGCCAACGTTTTTTGACAGCACCAATAACCAAATGACATCAATAGTTTTACCCTCTTTGAAGAGAACTATCACTGACATTATGGATGAAGAATTATACCAACTTCCCAATAGCCCTATCCAGTTAAGTACACACTCCCTTTTCAACAATTCCAACAGCGCCACTACCGGTAATACCGCACCTGCCCAGGCCGTTAACGCCACCGCCACTAATACCACATCCGCTATGTCGTCTCCTACCACTGCCCACTCACAATTGTATACCCACTCGTTTAACTCCAATACTGCATTAGCGTCATTCTTGAATCTTCCCAACGATACCACAGAAAAGACTCCTTCCACATACTCGTTGTTTGAAAACAACCCCAACCTTATGGAAGTTGAGGCTTCTGTACGGAGATCAAGCCCGTTCACAGACTATGCAAACCCTGATTCATCGCTCAACAGTAATACATTCATCACCCCCAACCAAGTTCACCCCACTCAATACCCATACTCCAGTCAATTCCCAACTTACAATGCATTCACCCAGAATAAACCCAACAGAAGAAGAATGATTACCACGATAGACGATGAACAGGATCCAAGTGCTAAGAAGAAAGACGAAGAGTACCTTTTGTACAACACTGACATACAACCATCCTCATTAATTAATAATGACTTGGACGACTTTTCGTTATTCGTTCCAAATAAGTTGGACGAAAATCTCGATGTGTTTAGAAACAACATAATACCGGGATATGAGAACGACTATTTGTTGGCCGATGCATTTGAAGAAGACGTCGAAGAAGACTTATCTGAAGACGAAGATGAAGACAATTATTTCCACATTGTCGATGATGATGAATTTGACGAACTTCTTTCCAATACTAGAGAAAACATGAATCCAATCGATAATGATGAATTTAACATGGATATGCATGAGTTCTTGAAGCCTACAGAGGTAATGGATGAAAGCAACAAATTGGATAAGAATGATGTTATGAACGGCGGCTTCCTTGATGTCAAGAGGCCTAAGGTTGAAGAAGAACCAAGTTATGATGACGACGAAGACGATGACATGGATATGGATATGGCTGATGGCGAGGACGAACATATTGTACACAAGACTGCCGCCGAGATCACAGCACAGAATCCTAACCACCAATGTGAATTGATAAATCCATCGACTGGACTTGCATGCAACAAGCAATTCTCAAGACCATATGATTTGATTAGACACCAAGAAACTATTCATGCTTCTAAGAAGAAGATCTTTAGATGTGTTATCTGTGAAGGCAGATACAAGGGCGGCAACGGAAATGGTAAACTGAAGACGTTTTCCAGAGGAGATGCTCTTTCGAGACATATCAAGGTCAAGCATGGATTGGTTGGACAGGAAGCACTCGACATCATTAATGAAGCAAAGGATAACGTCGAGTACGTATCTGTTTGAATGAGGGATATACACACACAACAAATTTTATATATATATATATACATAAATAATTTAGGTTTTTAATGAAGGGTTTTTTTTAATGTCTAGTAAATCTATAATTTATGCAAGCGACTTCAATTCGAAATCAGCTTCAATGGGAGGTGCGGACTCAGGTTCCTCTTGGCTCCGGAGTCTAATGTATTGCAAGGCGATAATGATATCCAAACTCATTTGGAATAATCCTGCCAATATGAAAATTACAGAAACATCATTTGTTCCATAAGTGAGATAACTTAATTTCGTCAAGTCTCCACCGAGCCAACTTAGCAATAAGATGATCTTAAAGTTTTTAATGGATTGTAAGCGATTAAGCAAAAGGATTTGTGGTAGTGGAAGTAAGGACTCAATGAACAAGCCCAAAATTCCAACAAAGCTTCCATAAAGTTCGAATGATCTGAAAAGAAAGGTCATAACACCAAAGACGGCAGTGAAAGCACCAATGAACTTCCAGTAGAATATTTCTTCCTTCCATTGCCAGAACATGAACGGTCTCTTATAATAGATGTCAAAGAAATTAAGTACGTGTCTTAGTACAACAACTGCGTAGCTATAGACAACGGAAAAACCGTCGGAGCACAATTTGCGCCACGAACTAACGTATGAGTTATCAACAAAGTAACTCCCGTGATTTTGTGGATTCGAGGCTGACAACCGACGAGGCAAATGGTTGTTGAGTTCATGTTTGAACACCGGCATTTGGGTGAGAAATTCCGGGTCGTAGTTCGCAGGCCGGTAAAAGAGCGAAGTTCTGAGCAAGACAATCTGGATCAAGATCATGATTATTGATTGTCGTAAGAGGGTAATTTCATACGGAGAAACTGTGTAGTAGCATATGCGTAGGATGGAAGCCATCAACATTGTGGCACATATATCGATCGAAAACCCGAGCGATGTTTGTTTCTTATAGATAGACAAACATGTTGAACCATACGAAAAGAGTGGCGTAAATGTCATAAATACATTGACACATTTCTGGACATCGGGAAGATACTCTAGAAACTGTAGATAGTCATCGGGGAGAAGTGACGACATCGTCTATACAATATCGTTGGTGCTCGAGATTCTGAACAATACTGTAAATTGCATGCGTAAACAGAAGCTTACATAATCCAAATATAGGTAATCCAAATATAGGTAATCCAAATATAGGTAATCCCTGGATACCCGATTTTGGCTACAACCTTCTAAAAGTAAGATTATCCAATCGTAAACAGGAAGAATGCAACATAGACCCCCAGGAATTAAAACGGGTTGGGTTAGTTAAGCAAGTGTGAGCCACACGTAAACTGACGACAAAGATAGGTTACCAAAAGTAGAAGTCACCAATGAATTTGCCATTTTCAGTTTGCGTCATAATTATAGTTTTAATGGTATAGTCAAAAACCCAAAGATGATTCGGCATTCGGAAATCATAGTCCGACATTTAATCGAACCACTAAGATGTGTCCAAATCCCCAGGTTCACAAATGCGAGACCCGGATCCGGATTATTTAGCCACCCCCCACCGCTTATCCGAGGCCGCGTGCACATGATGCTCGGTTTCGGAGTTGCGACTCACAGGATGACTCGTTGAGTCTTCAGGGGTGCTGGCGCCATACCCGTTTAGCAAGAATGAATCCTATGTACTATAGACTTGGCCTATAATACAGGTATTAGGATATATGCTTAGATTTAGCTACGTAACGCCTGAATCAAACTATATTCTACGGATAATTGTACCACGGATAACGGGTGGAATTAACGAACTGGGCGAATTTTTAGCAGCTTCCATGTATCCGAGGATTCACGCTCGCACTATGAAAATGGATTAACGGAACAAAAAGTCTGGGGTTACCCAATGAATATAAATAGGGTCCCACTCTCCAGCTTTTTTCAGTTTTGTAGATTCATAACATACTTATTAGATAGTAAAAATGCCTTACTCAGCTATCAACGTTGACGAGGAAGAAAAGTTCTTCCAAGAACAAGTCGCAGAAATCAAGAAATGGTGGTCCGAACCTCGTTGGAACAAGACCAAGAGAGTTTACACCCCAGAAGATATTGCCAGAAAGAGATCTTCGCTCAAGATTGACTACCCATCTTCTCAACAAGCTGACAAATTATACAAGTTGTTGAGCGAACACGACAAGAACAAGTCTGTTTCATTCACCTTTGGTGCTTTAGACCCAATCCATGTTGCTCAAATGGCGAAGTACTTGGACTCAATCTATGTCTCTGGTTGGCAATGTTCTTCGACCGCTTCAACCTCGAATGAACCATCCCCAGATTTGGCTGACTACCCTTACGACACTGTCCCAAACAAGGTTGAACACTTGTGGTTTGCCCAATTGTTCCACGACAGAAAGCAAAGAGAAGAAAGATTGAACCTTTCTAAGGCTGAGAGAGCTAAGCTTCCTTACACAGATTTCCTCAGACCAATTATTGCCGATGCTGACACTGGTCATGGTGGTATCACTGCCATCATCAAGTTGACCAAGTTATTTGTCGAAAGAGGTGCTGCCGGTATTCACATTGAAGATCAAGCTCCAGGAACCAAGAAGTGTGGTCACATGGCTGGTAAGGTCTTGGTCCCAGTTCAAGAACACATCAACAGATTGGTTGCCATTAGAGCTTCCGCTGATATTTTGGGTTCCAATTTGTTGGCTGTTGCCAGAACCGACTCGGAAGCTGCCACTTTGATTACCTCCACCATTGACCACAGAGACCATTACTTTGTCGTTGGTGCTACCAACCCAGAGAGTGAAGACTTGGCCACTTTGATGGCTGAAGCAGAAGCAAGAGGTGTCTACGGTGAAAAGTTGGGTGCAATTGAAGCCGAATGGACCAAGAAGGCAGGCTTGAAGTTATTCCACGAAGCTGTGATTGATGAGATTAAGGCTGGTTCTTACTCTAACAAGGAAGCTTTGATTAAGAAGTTCACCGACAAGGTCAACCCACTTTCTGGTGCTTCTCACAAGGAAGCCAGAAAGTTGGCTAGAGAAATCTTGGGTAAGGATATCTACTTCAACTGGGATGTCTCCAGAGCCAGAGAAGGATACTACAGATACAGAGGTGGTACCCAATGTGCTGTGATGAGAGGTAGAGCCTTTGCTCCATACGCTGACTTGATTTGGATGGAATCTGCTTTGCCAGACTACAACCAAGCCAAGGAATTTGCTGACGGTGTCAAGGCTGCTTACCCCAACCAATGGTTGGCATACAACTTGTCTCCATCTTTCAACTGGAACAGAGCTATGCCAGCTGACGAACAACAAACCTACATTGAAAGATTGGGTAAGTTGGGTTACGTCTGGCAATTTATCACCTTGGCTGGTTTGCACACCACTGCTTTGGCTGTTGATGACTTCTCTCGTCAATACGCTGAAATTGGTATGAAAGCTTACGGTCAAACTGTGCAGCAACCAGAAATTGAAAAGGGTGTTGAAGTTGTCAAGCACCAGAAATGGTCCGGTGCCGAATACATTGACGGTTTGTTGAAGATGGTCACTGGTGGTATTTCTTCCACTGCTGCCATGGGAGCTGGTGTTACTGAAGACCAGTTCAAGGAAAAGGGAAAGATTTAGCGCAGCGATTTGAAAAATTTATAAATATTTAAATTATTATTATTATTATACATAAAACTTCGTGAAGAGAGTATTTTTAATATGTTGTGCGCTAAGAAACACTAGACAAAGGCCGTGTTAAATTCAAGTAGTAATTTTAGGTGATCCCTATTCTACAAAAAAAAGATGGGATTCATCAGAGTAGGAAAGTCGTCACTGAAAAGAAACAATACACGACCCAGAGAAGTGTCTGATGCGTTAGAGCCCCAGATCAAGCAAGCCTTGGTAAAACCACATCCCAAAAGTATCCTTGATTTTCCCCATCAGATCATCTTGAAGATCTTTTTATATTCAGCTCCTTGGAACAATTTACCTTTGGTTAACCGAGAATTGAACGAATTGTTGAGGTATGATCCCGAGGGGCCAAAGGGAGGTGAACTTTCATGGTACAACCGGTCGCTTGTCCAGGAGATGCTTGAAATGTGGTATGTACATGATCTAAGCTCACAGATAGACTTTGACAAGTGTTATCGCAAAGTATCATACTATGAACAACAATTGGCAATAATAGTGCTGAAATGGGAGAACGAGAGAAGTATAGAGCTGGATCACAATTACCGACAGTTGTCGGTGGGCTTAGATCATGTTAAATCTTCTATTTTCCTGTTTATCGATGATCGCTACGCTGTTCATGAAGATGTAATGAAGCACCGGTTCTTCAACTACACACTGTTAACTAATCTCCGTGTCTACCATCGGAAGTTGTGGATCATGAATAGTTCGCATATCGAGAGTCTGGTACCGGCCCGCCATGCTTTTCTCCGATTCAAATTTAATGAATTTTGGTTCCATCTTCTGGAGCTTCGAAACAAGATAGAACTGAACACATATACGAAATACACACGTGGAGGTACTCCTATGTGTATTATTGAACAAGTCACAGAAGTAATTGAAGAAGGGAACGAACATCTCGAAAATTACAACGGGATCGGAATCTTAGATAGGGTTCCTTATTATACTGATTCAAATGATATATTCCAGTTCCGTCACCCTTCTCTAGGGAGAAGTAAAGATTTTCCAAGTTGGATGTACAAAGGCATCACAACGGCTGACCACTTCGCTCTTATTTTTGAGTTAGGTCGTCAGTTCAGTTATAAATTCTACTCTGTTAACAAAGTATTGATACCCGCTTACAATAGTTTTGGACCAGAGATGCACAAGGAACTTTCCCTACTGGAACTCACAGATTATTTACTTTCAGGTATATCGGATGTACCGATTGAAGTGGAACCGATAATGATTCTTTTCAAATTGTACCACGAGTACGAGTCACAGGATTGTCGTGGGTTCGGAACCAGTGATGAAGGAATTACGTTGCCTGATGAAATTACTGAGACTCTCTTAATCCTACTTAAACGATTTTATGGTGCTACAGACGAGGGATCCGACAGATATGATCATGAACTTTGGCAATGCGTTTATGCACTTGAAAACTTCAACTTGGCTCGCTTGTTAATGAAGTTCAATCAAGCTCCACAGTATAATGTGCTACAGTAAAAACACCCTTTAATATGTACATTTTAATACACAATTGTCATTTTTTATTGATACTGGTCAATGAGCTGATTCTGGTAAGGATCCATATGGTGTGCCAAAGGCGAGGTAATTTCCTGGAACCATGGGTGTTGCAAGGCTTGTCTGGCAGTAATTCTAGATTCTGGCTTCATTTGTAGCAACAGCTGCAACAAGTTCAACCCCATTGAGTCGAGACCAGGGACCACGGATCTCAAGTCCTGAGGCACATAAATTTGCCAGTTACCCTTGTAGTTGGCATATTGCGAGATCCCTGGCCAAGTACGTTCATTTGGCGTACCCATAAGTCTAAAGATCTTGATCAATTGGTCCTCATTGGCAGTACCGGGAAAGAGAGGTTTACCAGTGCACATTTCGGCAAAGATACAACCAGCGGACCAGATATCGATAGAGGTGGAGTAGGCTCTTGAGCCGAGTAACACATCTGGAGCACGGTACCATAAAGTTACAACTTCGTTGGAAAAAGTATTGAAAGGGATCCCGTATGCTCTAGCCAATCCGAAATCTCCCAACTTAAGTTCACCCTTTTCGGTGATCAACAAGTTCTGTGGCTTCAAGTCACGGTGCAACACCGAGTTATCGTGACAGAACATGATTCCCTTGAGTAACTGAAACATAAACAGTTTGACGATCTTCAAGTCCAACGCGCCTTGGTTGCCATGGACCTCCATGTACCGCTTCAAGTCCTTGTCCATGTATTCAAAGACCAATGTGAGTTTGTTTTCCGTGTGAATCACGTCGTAGAGAGTCACAATGTTTTCATGGTCCAACTCCTTCATGAGCGAGATTTCTCTGATGGCAGTCAGCGGCGTGCCTTCCTCCGAGTCCAAGGTGATCTCCTTGAGAGCAACCAACGCCCCGGTGGCGCGGTTCCGGCCCTTATACACCGTAGCGTAAGTTCCCTCTCCAAGCTTCTCTAATTGTTGGAATCTATTGTTAGTACAGGCTGTAAACGCGTCTCCAAAATAACATACTGTGACGAGGAACCAGTCATATTGTGTTGAGTGTTTGAACTGGAAAAAAAGCTGGAGAAGTTATCGCGATAAAGGGAACAAATGTGAGAAGTAAGAGGAGACAGCAAAGACAATAAGAAAGAGAAGAAAGAAAAAAGACATTCATTCTTCTGAAAATACTAATTGTACGTTGAGTATCATTACATTCATTACTCTTAATGCTATAGTTCTATACACCCATACATTTCTCACCCAGCTGCTGCGCCCTTGCAGTACGTTTTTTTTTCTTTTCTTTCTTTCTTCCGCGCACGAAGTAGAATGCTTTCGCAGCCAAAATTCTAGAATTAATGGTTTCTTGGTGCCTTCTTCATCAACGCCATGGAATTCTCCACCCATCCTTCAGCACCACCTTCCACACTTAAGATATCTAACACTCGAGTTTGCCTTATCTCGTCGGTCTCATGAAACAAGGTTGGCTGCTTCACCGTGGCCATAATCGCCGTGTTTCTCGTACTCGGTATCCGCAACATCTCCTTCTCCAGCTGCCACCCCATTAACACTGCAAGTTCTTCTACGTGGCCCACCAACGTCGAGTACGCGGATGCAGTTCCTCCTCCCTTGGTTGGCACGTATCTCACTTTGGCTCCTGATAACGAATGTGAACAGCACGGAATCACAAGGAACGGGAACCCCAAGAGAGGAATCCAGCATGTCAATTCGTCGGAATGGTTCCCAATGATAAACGTATTGGCAGGGAAGTCTTCCGTGGTACACACCTGTGATGAACCGAGAAGCTGGGCAGACGTATGGTAAGTATCGTTGGCCTGGAACACACGACCATTATCCTTGACATCAGGAGCCATCTTGGAAACGGCTGGATGTGGCTTGAGCAATACACTGGGTATAACAATTTGCTCAAGCAAGTTGTCTCGGACTGTTTCCGGATATGTGGCCCACGATTTACGGGCCCGGGCATCAATTCCTTTGCCTCGGTATCCTTCCATGATCAATATATATACTAAAAGTCCGTTTCCACACCCCAAATCACGGAATTCGATTTCTTCCTTGTTTTCGTACTTAAGATGCCAGTACTCGATCAAGAATGCTGCTATTGCCAAGTCCTCAAACACATGCTTCTTTGGGTCAGTGCTTTCGACCCACAGATTCACCAAGTTTGAAGAGTACTTTTTCTTCAAGCTGATGTACCGGTTCTGGAATGCGATTTTTGGAACCACCAAGTCGTGGTTGACTCGCTTTTCATACCCCGTCTTGGCTCCAAGTGAGTGTTTGGCGGATGTTTGGAGCAAGCGGAGAGCAGTACGGATAGGTCTCGAGGCGGAATCTAGTCCACGCAATACTGGTCCATTGTTTTCGGCATTATCAAAGTTGAACGGTAAATACTGAATCGAAAGCGTCTTTTCATGATAGAGAATACCGACACCATAGACAGGCGGAAGATAGAATGGCACCTCTTCTGCAGACTTAATGTGGGGGATGTACACTACCAACACCGATGCACTATCGCTTGAGTTTAAAATCAAACAGGTTTGGTTAATGATATGATCTTTGTAGGGATTACGTGGGATGATTCTTCTGATGACCTGGACCTTGGGTTGAAGTGCAATGGAGCTGTTCTCCAATGGGATCGAGCGGAGAGCCACGTCTCGCAAGTCGCGGTGTAGCACGACGTCGTCAGCTGTATCTGACGAAGGAAATTCGGGATCACGGTCAATGAGATTACTGACAAAGGTGGAGTCACCTCTTTCAGGGTCGTAGACATTTTCCTTAAGGATATCTGCTCTCATAATCACAGTACTGTTGATATTGGGTTGCTTGATCAAGTTTGACATGGCAGATTCAAAGTGCAGATTATCAAAATTACAATCTACCTGGTAAATGGGGATCCATGGCTCGCCCAACACCGATTTCTCGCCCGATAACAACATCAACTCGTCATTCTCCTTCATTATCGCTAAAGGTTATTGCGATGATGTTCGAGGAGGGAGTAAAAAAAAAATTCTCAGATTTTACGCGCACAACCTGAATCACAAGTCGATGAAGTAGGCATCGGTTACATCGGTATATTTGTGTTTCTTGTAGCAGTAGTGACACTTGAAACTTTCCGTGCCCTTCTTTGAAAGTTGCCAAACACTTTCTTTGAGTGTAAGGTGCTGGCAGAAGTTGAGCACCACGACCAGGTTGCGTGTATCGGCCTCAGTACTTTTCTTGCGCTTCCTATCGGAATTATCACCCACAGACTCGGGGTCAGGGTGCGTAATCGGCACAAACTGCTCCTTGGAAACAGGGCAGACAAATATGGGATGGTAATGGAACAAAAACCGCGACGAATCCGGTAACTGAAATGGAAGATCGTACTGATGCGTCGCCTCGTAGTTCAGAATGACAGTTACTCCATCAAGACTCAAGTTAGCATAAATTGGTGCTTCCTCGTGTTCGGTAGATCCTTTGATCTTCAGCTGAATCTTCTTGTACTTGTAGAAACTGGGCAAGTAGATAAACCCTGCTAGTATACTCTGGAATAGCGATGAGTCGTTTGAAAGACGCATGTTACGGCAGTACTCCGAGATAAACTCATTTGCCAAGTTAACAAATAGAACCTGGTAGTCATGAATATGGTCAAAGTTTGCCAAGAGCTCCGAAAAGAATCTCGATTCACTATCGTTACGTTTACCGGCTTCAGAAACATAGTTGTGCTGCACCCGTTCAGTAAATTCCATGGCTACTTCCACAAGTCCACCTGAACCTCCTGCTGCTCCTGCTGCTTCCCGCGGATCTTCCTTCTCGCTCAAAGCCGAGTGAAATACTATAAGTGTCATCAAGGCCGAGATCTCGCTGGTATAGTCCTTCAAGAACGGCGAAAAGTTGTCTTTAGAATACATGTATGCCTGGAGCTCATTGTCAAGCTTCAGTGATGATCCCTTAAGCAAAAGAATGAACTGGAGCATGTGGAACTTGAACTCGATGGCCGAGTAGTTCGAAACTGGAGTCCCTTGCTCTATACCTTCATTATATTTCTCCTTGAACCACTGTAAGGGGATAGTCAAATTGTGGTTATGCACAATATTGTCAACAATCGTCTTAAGGAGCTCAAATTTGTTAAGCAAGTCTTGGTCAATGTCCGCCACTTCAGGCAATAGTTCCCGAACGATATCATTGACAATATCACATTGACCAATTTTCAACAAGTGTAGCACAATTGCTTTGATAAGTTCAACACTGTTCTCGGCCATGCAGCGGTCTAGCTCATTTACTGGATCTAACTGAGCCGTCACGGGGTAATTGTTGAGAATAAGTGGATAGTTATACGCCTCATCGAGTTCGATACTAAACTTGTTATTGTTGAGAATATTCTTCTGAAATTTATTAATAGCGGTGTTGTAAGTCTTGAGACGGCCAATCGACTTCTTATGCCAGTTTGTTGTTGCCTTTTCGATCTTATCGTACAGCACCACGGCTGTGTCCTCATGTAGTTGCGATTCCAAGTCCTTCAAGTCATCAAGAAATGCATCAGAGTCAGCCAACAATGCACCAATACTGTTACTCCCAGCGTCTACAAAGGCATCAACCTCCGTTGAAAGCGTTTCAAATAATGTCATGGGTTCGGATTTCTGGGGTAAGGGGAGATATTTGATCCGATTACATTCTCTCACCAATATATACAGGAGACATACATAGTTGTTGGTAATAATCTATTATAAAAGTCATTATATTTCGTATATGGTAATTGTATCGCAAAGGAAGCCCATTATTGATACCAGGAAAAGGTTTAATGATGGGGTCCAGTCGGTCCAGTCATTTTCAATGGCCGCAAATTCTATAATCTCTGTTTAATTACCTGTCTTATATATCCAAAAAGTCTGCTTTAACCAACAATTCCAAGGCCAAATGTGTGGGAATGTTGAACTCAGGAATATTACCTGATTCTGCCTGGTCCCTATATTTATAGTGATAGTACAAGTACTCGACAATACATTCCAAAATATCGCCATCCATATCGAGGGCAACCTTTCCTGTCTTTCCCTCCTCAAAGCCCTGTGTACTTCTCAAGACCGAGGATATCAGAGCAACTTCTTTGAGCACGACAAAGCGGTGATTATCGGCCGAGACAAGCGTAACAAATTCCATTCTTGTTCACGCGTTTGGGTTTGGTTTGAAAGAGCGCTGGGAATATCAAAGTCGCAATATTTTATATTATTAGTTTTTGCTTTGAGTTATTTCGGATCCCCGTATAAACCATGAGCTCAAACCCAAGTTTGAGCTGGCACAAACTCCAGGACGTATATTACGATCTCCTGAATTGTTACGATACGTTAAAATGGCCTATTGATAACCTCCAGACGAACTATAAAGTAGTCATATCGCCACAAGCCACGTTGTTGGCGCTTGCGGCCAAGTACGTCCCCAATCCCAATATCGTCGATATATATTCGGCCAGTGGAAACAAACAATGGTCAATTATCTACAATAATAATCCACAAGACCATATTGTGGACTTTTGCTTCAGAGACGAAGATCTATGCCTTATCTTGAACGGTCTGCGCTATCGTTATTATCGCGACTTCCATGGTACCTTTAACGAGTACTCCTTTTCAACTGACCTAATTTCCTTGGAAAAGGTTGGAATACCTTCAAGGAAAGCAGGCAAGACCTTCATAACCAATCTAGAGAATAATGACACTGAAGAAGTCTTCAACGTCCAAGAAATAAAGATCTGGAACCAGTATATGGTGGTCAGATTACCCGAACGATTCATAATTGTTGATTTGGATACAAACACGAACTACGAGGTTCCTTTGCCGGACACAGACTTGACAGAAGCTCATACATTTGATATCGTTCAGGGAAGCGATCTTGCTTTGCTTGTCAGCTACAAAACGACCGTATTGTCAATACGTATCAACTTGGCACTGAAATCGTTTGAATTCACTGATCACTTTCTTACTGATGGCCCATTTAATGAGGTTTCTGCATCTCCAAATGGAGCCCTAGTTGCATTACACAATACAGATCTGAAGCGCATATTCGTCATAAATAACACCTTCGATCGAATTCTACTCGAATACGACACATCTTCAGAATCATCATCACCATTTCAGGTAGAATGGTGTGGAAATGATACTATAACTTTGGCACTTAGAGACGAAATTAAACTTATTGGATCTGGCCAACAATCGGTATCCTTCTTCTACGACATTTACGAAGAGAATGAATTTGAAATTGAAAACTTACTTAATGAGGACCGCATAGATGATTTAGCATTTACGATTCCCATTCTATTCACCCAATCAGATGGTTTAAAGGTATTTTCAACTAAAAAAGTCGAGTTCTTGTGTCGAGTACCAGAACAAACCAAGCAACTTTACCTGATTGGGTCCACGCACCACAGTACTATACTACTAGATTGCATCGATAAACTCACTCAAAACTCGGCAAAAGCTGATACCAACATTTCATTACTTAAGGATGATGGTTCATTATTAAGTGCCATTGAGCGTTGTTTGGAAGTTTCTCTAGAGGAGCTTAGTCATTACTGGCAAAAGAAAATTTTGAGAGCAGTTTCATTTGGCAAAACTTACTTTGACGAGTACTACAACCCTGACGAATATCTCAAAGTACTCAGCACCGTCAGAGTGTTGAATCAGTTACGGTCTCCTGACCTTGGGTTATTCTTCACGTACCAACAGGTTTTGGTGTTTGGCTGGGAAAAGATATTGCGCATGTTGCTCAGACGGAATCAACATTTACTCGCATTGAAAATCATTGAAGCATTGGGGTTGCAGAACCATCGGGATTCAGTATACATTCATTGGTGCACTTACAAAATCAGGAAAGAGTTAGATATGTCTGACACCGATTTATTAAAAGTGATTGCCAAGCGTCTTACCAATAATAGCAACAAAAATTACATATCAGTGGGTGAGATATCTGCTGTTGCATTTGAAGAGGGACGAATTGAACTATGCAAGTTGTTGGTTAACTTGGAACCATCAATCCATAAAAGGATACTTCAACTTGTCAAATTTGACGAAATTGAGCTCGCTTTGATTAAGTCCCTCCAAGCAGGAGACTACGACCTAGCCAACCTTTTAGTAGTACATCTTCAAAATACCCTAAAGATTTCACAGTTCTTTAGAGTGCTTAGCCAAAATGAAAAACGAGGATTGATCACTGACACATCAACAGAAATCCTTGAACAGGTTGGAATTGATACTGAACATGAATGCATGGCTGTCACAGGTGAACTTATTGGTGATTTCTGGGTTCAAAATTTAGGTAAGAGGGAGCCTAAGCTTTTAGAAGCTTATTACAAGCAAGAAGATAAAAAACAGGTTCTCAGCTTATCGAGATTGAAAAATTTTATGGCAGACAGCACAAATACCACGAAGGAGACTTACCATGATGATTACAAGTCCAAATTGATGAAATCAATAAGTAGAGCATCTGACAAAAGAACCAACAAATTTTACCAACGCGAGTTAGATCTATTGGAATTACAAAAGAAGTTAGGAGAGACTTATATGGGTAGCTTCTATGAGGAAAAGTCGGTTGTTGCTGTTTTGAAACGGCTTATTGGCATGCACCAGATAAAGCCTGCCAGTAACATTGTCAGAGATTTTCTGGTACCAAATGAAACATTTTGGAACCTTGTCCTCGAGACATATGTCGAAACCAAAGAATTCGATAGATTATTTCTGTTTGCTTGCGGTAACAGGGATCATTCAAACCTAAAATCACCAATAGGATTTAAACCCTTTGTGGATGCTGGGTTGAAGTTAGGTGCTCCTAAGGAACACGTTTCTGTGTACATTAGAAATTGCAAAACTCTCCGATACACGGAGAGAATCGATTTATACTTGAAGAACCAAGACATCGAACAAGCTGGCTTAGAGGCGTTTAGAAATAAGGATATTTCAATTCTTCGGCAATTACAGGATAATGCTAGGAGCGAGGGAGATATTCAAGCTATTAAAGGCTATTTATCCAAATTGGGATATTAATTATTAATGTTTTCTGAATTTAGAGTTCTGCACCACACCACAAGTTATTCCTTCTTCACCAGTAAGATAACCAGGAATAGTTTCTGGGTTGATTACCATTTTGGCCGGGTCTGTTGTCTGGACTGAAAGTTCATGAAGTCCTGCAAAAACATCCAGTCCTATGAGTTTTATATTAATAGACGAAAGCTCTTCGTCCAGTGGATCGATTTGCTCCTTCAAAGTAATCTCGCAAAATTGAATTGGAGCAATGGATGCAAATTCAGATTTTTCTTGTTCCTCCTCGTTGTCATCGTCATCTCCGTTGTCGATGATCCGACGACTTCGTCTCGTAGGTCTGTTATCATCATAAAGGAGTTTAGATTTAATCTCTCCAGAACGAGATCCTTTAAAGCGTAAGTTTGCAATCTGTTTCAATCGAGTGAGTTCGTCGACCGATTCCACCTTTCTTGTCTGGAGCGCGGGATGTTTCTCAACAGCATTAAATGGCAACAGATCTACTGTTCCATCTGCATATGGGGTCCAGATTCCCAAACTATTTCCAAATCGAGAGTTTCCATGAAGAATATGCATTGACTCCAAAGAACGGACAGGTGTTTCTCCCTTAGGAGACTTTAACTTGAGGAGATTATTAGGGTTCTGTGGAAGGCTTAGTTGCGCAACTTGAAGAACAATGTTGGCGATCAAATCATTGCTTGGACTATGAATAATGTGGGGAGAATTTAGTGGGATAGCAAGAAAGTATGCCTTGTTGGATGATATATGAGGACGTTGGGTGTCATCTGAGATAGCATTTAAATCAAAAACTTGAATTCGAATGATGATGAGAGGGTATCGAGGATGACGACACACATAGATATAATTATAGTATACCGTGCTTAGGTGTTTGGCCAAGTTGCTGAGAAAGACCTTTGGATCCAACAGAATAGGAACCTGTTTGTCCAGTGAATCAGTCACAGTGGACCGCACCCAATAGAAAGAGTTGGGTCTATCTACGATCAATTGACAATCCACCTGAGATAGCTGAAGTAAGGTAAGTCCCTTGGACCAGTATTGATATATGATTTTATCCAACACTTTTCGCTTTGAATATTTAGTTGCATTCTGCTTTATTCTGCGTGCTTCTGATAAAACCTGACGGTTCCATTCCTTCTGGTTCGCTGTTTCTTTGGTTAGCTGAGGATATGCTGCTGGCAACTTGGGCCATACACAAATAAACTCAATTAATGACTGTTTTGGAAGCCTACCCAAGACATTTCCAATTACAGATTTTGATAGCACAGGAATGTAGCTATTCGGAAGCACATTTTTACGTTCATTCATGGCTTCTTAATGAAATCAATAATATAAACAATCTGAAATTTTGTGTAATTGTTTGGTCGTGTCGCGAATATTTAGAATATCTATTATGAATGGAACACAAATGTGGAGTTGCAAACTACGTCTTTTTACAGCCTAGAGTTGAAGTAATTACATGAATTTTACCTATCACATTTAATATGTTGATATTCAATTGAATTCTATGAATTTTGGAAAGAACTGTAAAAATTATAGTTATTTTAATTGATGATTTCCATTAATTATCAATGATTGTCAATTAGTTCACAATTTCTCCAAAAAAACATTAATGGTTATTGAATTATCTGTAGAAGTTTAATTACATATGCAACTACTGAAGAGTATATTGGATATTAGATAGTAAAAACCTATGCATGTCGAATAGATAATGGACATTAAGGTCGTGCCATGGGCGTCAAAATAATGGCCATCGCCATCCTGCAGATAATATTTTCACCATCTAGTAAAAAAAGGTGATGGATCTGAGAGGTATATAACCATTAACAATTGAGGCTAACCATGTCGGATGAAAACAAAGAAGTAGCCAAGACAGTCGTCAAGTCTGAAGATGGGTTAGACAGAAGAACTTTGTTTGTGAGGTCTGTGCCATTTGAAGCAACTTCTGAGCAGTTGATGGAATTCTTTTCGCAATTCGTTCCAGTTAAGCACGCAGTAATTGTCAAGGATAACGAACAGAAATCAAGAGGTTTTGGGTTTGTTTCTTTCACTGAAGATGAAGATACTCTTACAGCATTAGTGGAAGCCAGAAAGGCCAAATTTTTAAACCGGTTATTAAGGGTCGATATTGCCAAAAGACGTGACAGAAAGGATTCAAAAGAGACTACCAGAGAACCAACAAAAGAAGTAGCTCCTGTGGAAAAGAGGAGAGCTCGGTTAATTATTCGTAATTTACCATGGTCATGTAAAAAGCCAGAAGTGTTAAAGAAGGCTTTCAGCAAATACGGTGCCGTTTTTGATGCTTACATCCCAAAGAAGAAGGGCGGTCAAATGTGCGGATTTGCATTTGTTACAATGAAGAAGACTGCTGCTGCTGAGAGGGCTGTTGCTGAGTCTGTTGGTATGAAGATTGACGGAAGAGAAGTTGCAGTTGACTTGGCTGTTGAAAAGAGTAAATGGGAAGAGATGAAGGAAGAAGAAGAAGAAGAAGAAGAAGAAGAAGAAGAAGAGGAAGAAGAAGAAGAGGAAGAGGTAGAAGAAAATGATGACGAAGCAATAAAGGATGAAAATGACGAAGATGAAGACGAAGATGATGAGGAAGAAGATGACGAGGAAGACGATTTTGATAACTTGAACGAAATTAATTCTGATGACGAGCCAGAAGAAGAGGAAGAAGAAGAACCACGTAAAAAGAGCAACAGACAAGAAGCTTACTCTATCTTTGTTCGTAACATTCCATACGATGCCGATGAAGATTCCTTGAAGGAGCACTTCTCTAAGTTTGGTGAAGTCAAATATGCATTACCAGTTATTGATAAAGAAACTGGATTGGCCAAGGGATCTGCATTTGTTGCATTTAAAGATGCTGAAGCTTACTCAGACTGTTTGGATAATGCTCCTTCCACAGCCACTACTTCCCTCTTGATTGCTGATGACGTGTCTCCTGCGTATGTTTACCAGGGTCGTATTTTATCCGTCACATCAGCTGTTGACCGTCAATCGGCCTCTCGCTTAGCAGAAAGAAATTCAGAAAAGAGAAAGGAAGCCTTTGGTAAAGCACCTGGTGAGAAGGACAGAAGAAACTTGTTTTTGTTAAACGAAGGTAGAATTACTAGTAACTCCAAGCTTGCACAAGTTATCTCCAAGACTGACTTGGAATTGAGAGAAAAATCATACAAATTGAGAGTTCAACAATTGAACAAGAATCCTACTTTGCATGTTTCGTTGACAAGATTGGCCATTAGAAACCTTCCTAGAGCAATGAATTCGAAGGCATTAAAGGCCTTGGGTCGTAAAGCAGTGGTTCAGTTTGCTACTGAAGTTAAGGAAGAGAAGAGACAACCATTATCGAAGGAAGAAATTAACCGTTCGGTTAAATTCAAACACGAGATGAACGAATTTGAACCTAAGGCTGACGAAGATAAGAAGAAAAACGCCAAACATAAAGGTGTTGTCAAACAAGCCAAGGTTATTATGGAGGTCAAGGGTTCAGGTGAAACTGGTCGGAGTAGAGGATATGGTTTCATTGAATTCAGAGACCATAAGGTGGCATTGATGGGTTTGAGATGGTTAAATGCCCACGAAGTGACTGGTGCTGAAATAACAGAAGGTATGACCGAAGATGAAAAGAAGGTGGCTCAGGTTGAGGGTATTGCCAGAAGAAAGTTGATTGTTGAATTTGCCATTGAAAATGCCCAAGTTCTCAAGAGACGGAGAGAAAAGGTATTCCATGCCAGAAATAGAGAAGATAAGGATGACAAGAAGGACAAGAAGAGCAACAAGAGAAAGAGACACGATGAAGAAGAAAAGTCCGACAAGCCAGACAAGAAGAAGCGCAAGGGATCTCAAAAGAAGGGGAACATGAATAAAGGTGGAGCCAAAACCACCGAAGTTGATGGAAAGTCGGGGTTGTCTGATGAAACCAAAAAACTCATTGGTATCAAGCGTAAGAGAAGAAAGAACCAAAAGTGATCAATTCTATTTCTTTTTTTTAAAAGGCATCTGTATATTAACTTAGAGAGATTTATAACGTCATAATTCATTATTATAGTCCAACGTAATGTAGCAGCATAAAACACAATGGTCGAGAAAATATATAATGCAGGCGTGATAGGGAGACACACGAGGGAGGAATATATTACATCTTTAGAGGAAGTAGTCACTTCTCTGGGACTTGCTGGCGTTATTTTTGGCGGTGATGTCGCCGTCCTGGACGGCACTAAAAATCTTAAAGTTGGGATCCAAGTCTTCGCCAACCTGCATCACACTGGCAACATTACCACATCTATAGCAGTAGTTTGGAGCTGACCACACTGTGACCACGTCCTTTTCCTTAAAGTGGTACCTGAAACCTTCCATAACCAACTGGTGGGCTCTTGCTATTAAGCTCAAGTTATTGATATGGTTGAATTCCCGACTGACCTTTGATCCAAACAACCAGCCTGCACCACGAGGAGAAACTGCCCACGTATCGACGTTGTCCGGATCGGACCATACCAAGTCACAAAAGCCACCTTCATGAGGCACCTCCTGGGCACGGCTCAAGACTCTGATCTGGTCCAACATTCTGATTTCTGGAGACAATCCGCCGTGCACACACAAGATCTTTCCGTCTATTATAGCCGCAAGGGTCAAGAAATCAAACACTTGACAACAGTATTTCCATACCGTGGTGGAGCCGTACTTTGTCAAGCATTCTTCGTAGAATCCGTAAACCTGTGTTATCTGACGTGACTCGTGGTTACCACGAACAAGGGTGATTCTGTGAGGGTATTTTACTTTGAGTACCATGAGAAGAGTAAACGTTTCCAATGAGAAGTAGCCTCGATCAACATAATCACCCAAGAATATGTAGTTTGTGTTGTTGTCGTCAGAAGGCAAGCCGCCAGATATGCGAAAGAGCTCCAACAAGTCGTGGAACTGGCCATGAATATCACCACAAACTGTCACTGGCGACTGGACAGGTTGAATGTTGGACTCTTCCATAAGGAGCTCCTTGACAAGCTCACAGAGCTGTTTCATGTCTGACTCCGTCAACGCAATACATTTCCGGATCTGCTCCAACCACTGGTCAGGACCACGTTCACCCATCTTTGATCGTCTATTACTAGTTTTAATAGATGGAAACCGCTTGCCGTTTGAGGGTTACTGTATTGAATTTAACGATGGATATGAGATTTCATATTTTTTTGTCGCCGAGAGGCCTTTTGTCACGTGAGAATACACTTTTTTTTTTCTTCTTCGTTTTGTGATTTTCCACAACAGATTAAAAAAGAAAAATCTTTCAAGCCGGTAATCGGGAACCAACACAGCCTTACAGATAAGAATGATACGTGGGTTGAGGACGTTTGCTACGAGACCTCGTGTACGGAATGCGTTACCTTCCAGTTCTGAGATGAAAAGTCAGGCTTCGTGGACCAAAAATGCTAACCAAAAAGAATCCACTATCACCAGAGATGTGGTAGGCCTTGCTAGAAGCATACAGGAAACCAGCCAGCCACCTATTGAGATCAGTTCTCAGTTTACACGCAGATTCAATTTTGGTGAAACTTACGATCCGTTTGATTTCTCTAGCACTAGACTCAGTATGGAAAGAAAGGCATTCAACCAAAAGAAGTTCACTGATCCATTCGAAAGAACGGGTATTGATCCCCGTAACTTGTACACCATGCCAGAGATCCTCTCAAGATTTCTTACGTCAACGGGACAAATCTTGCCGCGTTCAGTGACTGGTTGTTCAGCCAAGAACCAAAAGAAATTATCCTACGCCATCAAGACCGCCAGGGCATGTGGTTTGTTGTCGAGTACCCACAAGCATGCAAGATACTTGCCTAACAGAACTTTGTAAATAGTATACAATAGAAACCAAATAATACCACAAGGTTGTATTAAAATACTGTGTCCAATGATAGAGAGAGAGACAGACTCTTTTGACCCGCGGCTACGGCCAGCGGACCCCGGTAAATAAAAGGAGGACTCTGTCAGTTAAGTATTGCGGCAAAGATTATTGGTTTTCCGTGACCAGTTACATGCAGGAGAAATCTGCCCACCTTTTTTTAATTTTTTTTTTGTTGCTTTTCCTCCCACACAAAAGGAGGTTGCGTGGGCGAATCTTTATCCATTTTTCCACCACAATCTAACTTCAAACAAGAAACCCCAATTGTCTAACGAAATGTTGTCTCAAGTTGCTAAGCGTACTATCACCAGATCGTCTATCCGTTCTTTCTCCATGACCAGAGCTGTCAAGATTGATGGCCCAGCTTCCAACGATGCTTTTGGTGACAGAGAAAAGGCTCAAGAAAACATTTACATCAAGAAGCACGAAGCCGAACAATTGAAGCAATTGAGGGAAAAGTTGCAACAACAAAAGGAAGCCATCGACAAGTTGGAAAAGGAAATTAAGGATATCAAGAACTAAGTAAGTACTTACTGCCTTCAGTAATAAATGTATTCTCGATTCTTCCAAAAGGAAAAATTAAAAATGTAGGAAGGGGAGGGAGATTTTTCCCAACCAATGTAAATTCTAGGTTCAACCAGGGCAGGGCTGACTTGGTGGTTCCTGGAGCAAACTTAGGCACCAGTGGCGCTCAGCTAAAAGAAACCAAAAAATAAATTAATTAGAGGGGCTCAATAAGTTCACTTCCGAAAAGCGTAATTGCAACTCATTATAAATAGCTAGTAGGAGACCCGACTATAGTAAGGAAAAGCGTAATCCGAAAAACTGGTGATGGGGATTTTCAGTAGACATCGTACACCCACAACGACACCTCCTGTATCGCCACCAGCTCCTGCTGCAACAAGTACATTCAGTCAGTCCCCAGATCGACAGGCCTATGTGGCACCACGAATCCATCACCCCAATCCTTCTAGTCAATCCAGACAACGTTCAACGGCAGCAAGATCAAATATTACAAGATCACAGAGGAATAGAACAAGATTACCTGCAAGTGCTGTACCCGGGAGAACAGCTACAACGCGGCGACGCAGATCGCAGGCCGATACGCAGCCCCAAAATACCCCTACACATGCGCGGAACAGAAGACCACGAATTTCTGGCGAACGAAGAAGGGAAACATCAGGCCGCCGTCGTAGAAGAACCAAGCGACCCGAGGAGTATCCTCCATCACCACCAACGTACCAAGAACATCTTCACCAGAAACATGATGTGCTTTCATTCGATCCACGCTACACGAAGCCGGTTCTTCGTTTGAATCGCTCGCTCATAAAGAGCGAGTACTACCTCCAACAAGCAATAATAAAGTTAATTAAACTAAACTTGTTGCCACCAGATATCGATGTCTGGAACTTGCAGCATATCGATGATGTTTTCTTTTACGATATGATCCCATCGCTCTTGATCGATGATTCCACCGATGCTGCAACCATTTCCTCTTCAGAAGAGATAGCAGAGCAAATTCAGTTGGCACTACAAATATCCGAAGTAGAATATGAACAACACCAGTACCGACAGCGGGTGTATCGAGGTTTTAGATTCCATCCATCCACCGGATCGCCTGTTACTGAGGTACAGCCAGTAGGAACTGTTGGAACAGCACCACCGTTACAACAATTACCAGAAGTTCTGGAAGAGTCACCAGCAGAGCAAGAAGAAGAAGTAGAAGAAGAAGAAGAAGAAGAAGAAGAACCACCACCATCCGAATACCGACCACTAGATCCATTTAGAGACTTTTCTGGTGGTGGCTTTCGTTATAATGTTGTGGTTGAATCAAGGATTTAGATTAGTCATTCCTAAATAGGCAACACGCCATTTGCGGAGGTGCGGCGGTCCCCGTCCCCTGTAGCTCATTTCTCATTTCATTTCGCATTAAGTCGAAAAACTTATCTTTAACATTACGATTATTGGATATATTGCGCGAGATGTCTTCAATAGCTGGTTTCACCAAGGTGAGTGAGGATGTACACCATTCAGCTTCCAAGATTAACAGTAACCCTTACGGACCAAACCCAGCCGACTTTTTGTCAAACGTCTCCAACTTTCAGTTGATTGAGTCGACCTTGAGAGAAGGCGAACAGTTTGCCAATGCCTTCTTTACCACAGAAAAGAAGATCGAAATTGCCAAAGCTTTGGACGATTTCGGGGTTGACTACATTGAATTAACCTCACCAGTGGCCTCTGAACAGTCGAGAAGAGACTGTGAAGCCATCTGCAAGTTGGGTTTGAAGGCCAAAATCTTGACCCACATCAGATGTCACATGGATGATGCCAGAGTTGCTGTTGAAACCGGAGTTGATGGGGTCGATGTGGTCATTGGTACCTCCCAGTTTTTGAGACAATACTCTCACGGTAAGGATATGAATTATATTGCGGAAAGTGCTGTCGAAGTCATCGAGTACGTCAAGTCTAAGGGGATAGAAATCAGATTTTCATCTGAAGATTCTTTCAGATCCGACTTAGTTGACTTGTTGAACATTTATCGTACCGTCGACAAGATTGGTGTTAACCGTGTTGGTATTGCTGACACTGTTGGCTGTGCCAACCCCAGACAAGTGTATGAGTTGGTGCGTACGTTGAAATCAGTTGTCAAGTGTGATATTGAATGCCATTTCCATAACGATACTGGTTGTGCGATTGCCAATGCATATACTGCATTGGAAGGTGGTGCTAGATTGATTGATGTTTCTGTTATCGGTATTGGAGAAAGAAACGGGATCACTCCCTTGGGAGGTTTGATGGCTAGAATGATTGCTGCCGATAGAGACTACGTTTTATCAAAGTACAAGGTGCACAAGTTGAGAGATCTTGAAAACTTGGTTGCAGAGGCTGTGCAAGTGAACATCCCATTCAATAACCCAATCACTGGGTTCTGTGCTTTCACTCACAAGGCTGGTATCCACGCCAAAGCTATTTTGGCCAATCCATCTACGTACGAAATCTTGAGTCCGGCAGATTTTGGATTGACCAGATACATCCACTTTGCCAACCGGTTGACTGGGTGGAACGCTATCAAGTCGAGAGTTGACCAGTTGAACTTGCATTTGACGGACGAGCAGTGTAAGGAGGTCACCGCCAAGATTAAGAAATTGGGTGATGTCAGACAATTGAATATCGATGATGTTGATTCGATCATCAAGGATTTCCATGCCGATTTGTCTACCCCAAGAATCAGACCAACTACACATGGTGGAATTCCTGCGGTTCCACATGTTCTTGAAGGTTTGGATGAAGAATAAATGTAATATACTAAAAAAATAAAAAGAAAATAACAATAATACGATCCACAATTGCGTGAACTCCTCGCTGCCAGTATGGCTCAGGGATCGGCTTAGATATATAAACACAACAGGATCTTTTTTTGTTTTCCCATGATCAGCAATAAACATGTCTCCTTCCAATACTTTCTCTTCTCCTATTGACCATCTTATTTCGCAAAGAGCCAGGAATCGTTCGTACGACCATTTTGGCATCTCGGACTTCGAAGACGCTCCTGCCGGATTTGTTGCGCACCCGCAGCCACTTCTCTTAGCAGGAGGAACACCAAATCACCGTTTCTATCCTGTGCGCAATATCACGATCGAAGTCGATACGTATCCCTTTAAGGACACCATATTTGCTGATAAGGAAGATGTGGAAAATGCTACAAAATCTTCGATTGATCCAATTCAACTGATCGAAGTTGGTACTGCCCTTAACTATGGCGATTCCTTAGGTTTGCAGCCATTTAAAGAATTTACCAAATCATTTACCAATACCTTACATCCACCTGGCTACAAGGATTGGGGTATAATTCCAACCAGCGGGTCCGGTGAAGGTCTTAACAAGATTGGTGATGCTCTTATAGATGAAGGCGATATTATTCTTGTTGAGGAATTCACCTTCACCCCCTTTCTCAATACGATCCGCAACAATGGCGGCATTCCTATCCCAATAAAACTCCATTTCAATGGTCAAGAATCCGATCTTGATGTCAAATACTTGGAAGATTTGCTTCAGCACTGGGATGACCGGCAACCACAATATAAGGGCAAGAAGCCAAAGGCATTTTACACGATCCCTTCGGCACAGAATCCAACTGGTATCACCCAGCTGCTGACAACAAGAGAAATTGTTTATCAATTGGCTTCTAACTATGATTTCATTATTATTGAAGACGACCCTTACGGCTACTTGACTCTACCAGAATATACCAAACCAGATTTAGCCAGTATTAGAAACCACGAAATCACCGCAGCAGACTACATACAGAATTCGCCATACTATTCATATATCAGGTATGACAAAGAGGGGAGAGTTATTCGCTTGGAAACATTATCCAAGGTTTTTGCTCCTGGTTTGCGTCTTGGGTTCCTTGTGGCCCATAAAAACCTTATTCTGGTGATTAAAAGGTATGCTGATATTGTCACTAGAGCACCATCGGGAGTTTCTCAACTTATCTTCATCAACACTATTAGTCAGAAGTTTGGAGGAATACTGGGTTGGGTAGAGTGGATTTTGAAAGTAAGACTTGCTTACACCCATAGAAGAAATGTTTTGATCGATGCTTTGGTGACATCCGAAGCATATCGCTTGAATCATATTAAGGTTCTTGGCGATAGGGGAGGAATGTTTGTGTCGATTCTTATCAATTTCCCTCAAGGAACCGATACAATTTCAAAGCTATCTTTGTTAAACTACAAGTTCTTACAACACGGCGTTAGAATTGTTTTGGGACCTCGAATGGCCGTTGACCCCGAGTTCAGTAGAGACAGAGCAAACTTTATACGTCTATCATTAGCACCCTCAGATACTGATGAGGAATTGAAAGAAGGTGGTAAACGTGTCTCTGAAGCGGTGGTAGAGTTCTTCAACAAAGGACTTGAGTTTTGATTGAATAAATAAATAAATTTATACACTTTTATGAATCTACATCCTCTCTCAAAGAGGGCATCTTGCTCGCAGTCTCCGAATGCGTCTGAACCAAATCATCGACTTCATCTTCATCATCACTGTCAGCGTCATCAATCGAAATTGCATGCTTTCTTCTCTGGAAATCTTTGATATGTGCCTTGTGCAAGCGTTCACTCAAATTTGTCAATGTCGACTTCCGACGAACAAGACTATTACCTCCAGAATTATCAGTTGGCTGTCTCGCAATACCAAGATCTGCCTCGTCATCAGGACGAACACCTTGACTATCTTGGTAGGAAGTTGTCCGGGAAGTGCCCCGGGCGACAGTATTGGGAGGATTGGGCATGATTGGCTCATCCACTGAAGGTCCAAAATACTTGAGTTCGACCAATTTCTTGATGGCCTTTTCCACACCAGCGCTGACAGTGTATGGCAAGGGCGAGTCCTTGTAAGCTCTGAATAAAATGACATTGGTGCAATGTTCATTCTCCATTCTGAAGAAAATCCAGATAAATCTTCGAATCAACTCAGCCAAGGCGATTAAGAAACTTGTAACTGCAGATTGTTGAATCTGATCGGTAAAGAAAGCGTAGAAAATCCACTGAAACCGCAAGATAACGTCAACAACAATTGCAGCATAGTAGTAGATTGGCTTTTTGAAGAACAAGTGGTCTCTTAAGTAAGGGTTTTTGGATCCACTTTGCATTAAAGACCAATCCATTACAATGTCCCAAGTAGATGTGTAAAGGGAGTTGATGACTGCGATCGCAATAAACCCAATCCGATGCAGCTGCGATCTCTCGATACGATAGACACTCAAAAGACAGTAATAAACGGCGGAAACGCCATACTTTGCCATGTTAGCCAAGTGAGGAAACCAGTCTCCAGTATCCATATAACGACGGACACATTGTAAAAATCTCCAAATCAGGGGCAAAGTGCTAAAGAAACCCATTAGCCTGGACTTAGAGGAGCCACAGACATTCTGACGCAACGCTTCATCACCATCACCAAGAAGACCGTTCCATTTGTGTGCATACAAGCAAAAGAAGAAAGAAAGATTTCCCATAGTATACGTAAGCGAACACAAGATATCTCCCAAAAAGAAATCTCTAAATTCAATTGGGTAAAACCCAGAGAGGAGCAACCTCCAAAGTGCAACCTGGAGCCATCTCCGACTTGCTGCATAAAACTGTTGACCTGGCCACAAAAAAAGGACCAATATAACACCAAAATAAATCCAGGGCCAGTCTCTGCCTGGGAATTGTGCCGGCCAGAAATTATTGAAGCTGAACCAAAACAAGATTGAAAAGAGACCAAAGCCAAAGGAAGGTAAGAGCCAGAACTGTTTGTAATTGAGGGTGGTTGCCATATCATATTCAAAGATAAACTTGTAGTTAATTTTGAATCGATCAAACACCGCCAAATTGATACCAAAAAGCAAGAATTCAAGGTTCAACAAAAAGAACCCACCCCAAATTTGTAACATGAACTTTCCTTCTGGTAAGGAGTTTTCTAGTGTTTGACGAAGAGCCACATAAAGCCCCAAAATAAGTAATGGAATACCAAATCCGAGACAGAGACCAGAGGTAAAAAATGAAGCGTAAAATGATTGCTGTCGTTGTTCGCTATGGCTCAACGAGTAGGCAATGTTCTTGAGTTTCTCAAGCGAATGTTTTCTATCCGTTGTTTCTGGATCGTAAAATGCAATAAATAATTCTTCAACGTAGTTGGTTAACTTATCGACCAAATCGCTTGTTTGGAAATACGAAGTATCAATTTTTTTCATAAAAGGTTCCAGCAATGATGTTTTGAGAGCTTTGTCACATTTCTTTGTTATCTTACGGAACGCAGTACGGTTTAATACCCGGTATGAACTCAAAAGGGAAAGTGCACGATAGTGTTCCAAGACAGCATCCTTGAGCTGCTTACGGGCGTATAAGTATGGTACACCAAAGTGCTGCTTCTTGGTGGTATAGTCTCTTCTCTTGACATGTTTTGTCTGTGCTGGATTCTGGGACTGTATCTGTATATGTTCATCAGCCCCGACAAAGGAGTCCATTTGTTCGGAGTCTATGGATGTAAGCTCTGACTGTGGCAAAGAATCAATATCCTCAAACCCATTTCTAATCCTATTTTCGGCGTAATTAGGGTCAAAACCTTCAAAGGAAGACTTCATGGATATCTCGATTTGTCTTCTTGTATTAAGCTTCTTCAAAAATGCAAATGAAGGTAACGAAGGCAATTCAAGTCGATTCAAGCTGGAAAAAACGTTCTTAGTATTATAGGCAAAGTTATTTACCTTTTTGTAAACAATATCCGAACGGTCGTCACCAGGACTCAGTGTGTTGTGGCGTTTCTCCTTGAGAATAGCTGCCTTGTGGTCCCGGAGTTGGTAGAGCTGGTCCTGCAACAAAAGAAACCTTTCATATGCCTCCTGTTCCTTCTCTTTAAAGAAGTTATCAACTTTGTTGAGTTCTTCATTGAGCCATACTTCGAATTGAGCTTCACCTTGCGCTTCCTTTTCCTTACTACTAGCCTTCGAAGAAAAAAACATGGATGTTTTTCTCTTTATCGGTTCAGTATCCTCAAGTACAGCATCCAGTAGGTCAAAACTACTATTATAGTGTGGTTGGGATTCAGGTAATACGGGCTCCAAGAGTGGAGTTCTATCATTGGTGGAAGGTGGCTTTTTTGGTGATTCTATGCCATTTTCTTCTCGAAATGCCTTGATCTTCTTGATTAACTTCTTGCCCGATTTATAGGCAACATATTGATCCTCCCACTCAGGAACAAGACTGTCTGTAAGCGACTCAGCGAACTTCATCGCCAAAAGATCACTCGGCAGTACACTAAATCATAATAGTCTCAAACAAAAATGGAGAGATTCCAGCCGTTTGTGGAGCACGTGCGAACTGTACTAAAGCACCCAAAATTGCTAGCCAATACCAACAGCTGAAAATGCAACTGTTGCAATTTTGAAAAGTTGTAATAATCCATTAGTGTAGCTACATTCAATACATTTTACTTGAATTTTAGTGTTTTGAAGGGTGTATGAAATCAGAATATAAACAACATATGATTTTACTATCTATTTAGCTCACGATGAAATAATCCAAGGAAAAGGATGCTATCAGGGGTAAGCACTTTTGAATGTCATCCCTCACTGGTTTAAGTGTTCCACGAGGCATGAAGTCCTTGCCTAAAATTTATCAGTAGTATCAGATTGACCTCAATTTTATTGTCGAACAAGCAAAATGGAATATTACCCAAAAAATTTCGTATCCATTGCAACCAAAATCCTCAAAAAAAAGGCTGCAAACGAATTATCCTGTATGACTCTGATCTCTAGATGGCAATGCCACCCAAAAATTCGGTCAAATGGAAATACAAATATGTCGTGGACGGTTTCTTATTAGTAGCTTTTACTTCAAGTCTAGAGATAACATATTAATGTGAATTGCATTGTTACACAATAGGTTGTCATGAAATAAAAGTCTCTTGAATAAGTGGTATAAACTATTTTTAAATTTGAATGAATGGAAGGTTTCTTCCAAGTTTGTGCCGAAGCAGTCAACGCCTGTGGCAATAGCGTCTTCTCTGACAACAAGAACCAACTTACAATTGGCAATCTCAACGGTATTGTAAGGACCGTTAGAAACGATCTTGGGGCCGACAATAACGTTGGCAGAGATTTCTTCAACCAAACGTCCTAGCACAAATCGTCTTTTCTGATAAAATCACTGATGGTTTTGGCAAGAGCATTGAGGTACCAGTTGGTGACAGAGCCAACTTGAGGCTTATAGTCTTCGCTGGTGATTGTTTCGTAGAAAGCAGCATAATCAATTTCGAGCTTCCATTGGGTGCGCAACAGGGAGTTAATCTTTTCCAAGTAGGATTCATTTTCGGCTTCGGCGTCCTTGATATTCTTACACACGGTCAATGGAAGTTTGGACATTTTGGTTATATAATTGGGAAGTAGTTAAAATTCTCACTAGGGAATTATCCCCAGACATTTTGGCGTATATTTATATGTGATGGTCAACGTTACAGCCGTCCTGATGTACGTACCCCCTCCCAATTATTCTATAGGGATAAGTTTGTAACTGAATTTATGAAGTGTAGTTCAAGGAACCAACCACATTTGGAAGCCAAGGAACTTTCGTGTATGAGTATCGGCAACCGTGTAGGGGAGTTCAATAGGAGAACAACGAATATTTTTTTCAAATACGAATTTTGCGTTCAAGAACGGAAATTATCAACGCGCTTACATCATAGGCGGGACGTTATCTAGGCACCGACATTTACATCACAACCGTCTGTACATGTGACTTAAACTACAACGGCTGCCTGCTAATAAAGTTAGTCATTATCAGTTCGGTTAATTGAAACAATTGCGGATATCCTATACCTGCTTATTTGTCAGAGTCATCAATTATTCAATTCTGCAAAAAATTTGATAATTGGAGTTGGTCATTTTGTTTGGCTTAATGATTTAAGTGAACATTTCATCCTTTCACTGTTTGCATACCCAGAGTTCCAGTTCCATTACTTTGACTAATTTTCGCAACCAAAAAAATACTCCAGATATTATATAATCCTGCGCCATGGCCGGTCCTCAGTGCTAGATGAGTTGGCCCTGCCTACAAGAATATATTTACCGTTTTCAGTTTATGGTGCAGCCAACGAAATATCTGAGTCATTGCAATGAGTTGTAGCAGCCAATTTAGCCTTTTGAATTCAATTTAACATATACACATCGTCTACTTCCATTACAGATTGACTTAAACACTATATTTGTAACTGTGCTCCAGAAAATCGAAATATTTTAACCTGCATCTTCGTGTTTGCAGATTATATAACAGCAGCACATCGCTAAAGCATCTTCAAAGTGAAACTATATCCATCTCAATCTACTAAATTGTGATAGTTTCCCAATAATTAATTATAACTAGACTTTTCTGTCCCCAAGAATCTTATGACAAAAGTGCTTTCTCGACCAATTATGTGGAGACCACGTTATTTCGATATTGGAGTAAACTTTTCAGACTCGATGTTTCAAGGCTACTACCATCATTCAGCAGGTAGAAAACACCCACCAGATTTGCAGAAAGTCATTGAGAGGGCACACTTGTTCAACGTCAAAAAAATGTTAATCACAGCCTCCACAATTAAAGAAAGCCGTGACCATTTCGACCTTTGCGAGCAATTCCCTCATAACTTCACCTCAACTGCTGGCGTACATCCTTGTTCTGTTGCACAGGAATTCTACGTCAAAAACAAGGAAACCAAAACATATACCGAAGAATTGAGGCTGGATGTCGACCAGAAGCTTGCTGAACTCAAAAAGATTGCCGAAGAAGGTTACGAAAAGGGTTACGTTCGGGCATTTGGAGAGTTTGGATTGGACTATGACCGTTTACATTTTTCAACCAAAGAACAACAGATCACCATGTTTAAGAAGCAATTGGAAGTTGCCTGTACGTTAAAATACAAGCTTCCATTATTTTTACACATGAGAAACGCAAGTGATGATTTTGTTTCCATCATCAAACCATTTGTCGAAAGTGGAAAATTGGGCAAGGGTGTGGTTCACTCGTTCACTGGTACCGAAGAAGAACTCAAGGCGATGTTAGATCTTGGATTTTATGTTAGTGTCAATGGTTGTTCCTTGAAGACCGAAGAGAACTTGAAGGTCGCTGCGTTAATCCCTCCAGAAAGACTTATGATCGAAACCGACGCCCCATGGTGTGAAATTAGAAAGAGTCATGCCAGCCACAAGTACATTACTCCATATCCTAGTAAGTACTACCCTGAAATCGAGTGTGATCTTGTAACACCAAACGTGCCTAAGAAGAGCACGCTTCGGGTAGATGAATACCTTCCATTCCCGTCAATCAAAAAAGAAAACTTTCAGAAACATAGCGAAGCAGTTACTGCGCTCAAAAAGTCTCTAGAGGAATCAGAACTGGATCACAAAATTGGTCTCCTTGCATATCCGTTGATCAAATCGAGAAACGAACCAATTGGTGTGGGATTTGTGGCTGAAGTCATGGCCAACTTGTACGGCTACAAGGGAGAGAAGGAAATCGAACAGTTTATCGATTTGGTCTACGAAACCAGTATTGGAGTGTTTGATGCGTAATCATGCTTTAGAATACATAGATATAATACATTAATGACGAAGCCTCTTACTTCTTCTTGGAGAAATGGTTTGCATTCTTCTCTTTGTGATGGATAGTATGGGAAGCTCATCATCATCCTCATCATCATCCTCATCCTCTTCGTCTACCTCGGCTTCGTCATCCTCCTCCTCGACCTCAGCTTCAACATCACCATCATCGTCGTCTTCATTTTCATCTTCTATAACCCCATCCACTTCACCGTCTTCACCATCTACGTCACCGTCTTCATCTTCCCCCACTTCATCATCATACAGTTCCAGTTCGTCGTCAATTACACCATCAAATTCCTCCTCCTCACTGATTATTTCATTAGATTCTTTGACTTCAACTGTTTGGATGGGCACTTTTCTGTCATAGTTTACTCCAGGGTAACAAACAACGTAATTATCCAAGCTATCTTTGGTTTCATTGGCCATTTCTCGATAACATTCAATCTCTTTAAGTGCCTCCTCTTCAAAGGAATATGGGTTGTTGATATCATCCTTGAGAAACTCTACAACCAGGGATATTTTGTTATGAGCAGAAGTACTCCCTGTCAAAATAGCCGGAGCCGAATTGATACCTCCAGAGGGCCCAAAAAGCATCGGTTTCCAAATAAGATTAGCCAGATCAAGTTTGATATACTGCTTCTGTTCCCATTTCTGTATTACAGTTCTGATCTTTTTCATATTGAGTGCCACAGCATACTTTCCAGTATTTGGATTCTTTATGAGTGCATCTAATTGCTCCAACCCGACGATGACATCAGATGGTGTTAACCCTGTAAGTTTAGCAATATTTTCAATTGATAGGGAAAAATTTGAACCGTACCTGTTATACAACTTGTCTAGTGTTTGTGCTACCGTAACTCGCCAGTAGTTCCGATAGCTTAGTAACCCAAGATCGCTCAAAGGTTTTTCTGGTGTTCCAAACTTGAACTCGTGCCTACTCAAAAGGTAGCTGAAATCTATTAACAAGTTCCCATACCCCTTTCTCTGGTATATGGGCAAAGTAAGAATACATGAAACATTATAGTCCGAATTATTCAATTTCTCCTTGGAGAAATAACCCACAAAATGATAATTAGACGGGGTTTCTGCGTCTATTTCGGTCAAGATGTAAAAAATGAAGGGTTCAACGTCATAGTATAGAGTTTTTGAATTGAGGAACAATTTGGCCAAAAGACATAGATTCTGACAGTAGTTGATGTTTTTGCGGCCATCTACCTCCCATATGCTAATTTTGACCGCGGTGTCACGGTAGATCTCGATCCCTGGTGGATGGTTATTGGAAAAGTTGCAATTTTTGAGCTGATGCCGTCTGTACGATGTCAGCGAGTTCATATATTTAAGACAGTGTTCGCAGATATAGAGAATGTTTGCTCGAGAGTATTCTTCAGGGTAAGGAGCAGTATACCACGTCTCTATTTCGTAGTTCCGGAACACAATCTTTTTCACTTGTGAACTCAAGAGATGGGGCTGGAATGGAGTAGGGGATGCAGAAGTTTCCATTGGCTCTGGCAGATCAATTGATTGGCGGGCTAAATTTGCCAATCGTTCAAATCTCTCGCGATCATGGCGGGTTGGGTCGGTGTCATTAATGATACAGTCGGGGAATTTAAGAATACCACGATATGGTAATTCTATATTGGAAATGTTTTGGTTCTGTCGTACCGAGAGTTTCTTGCCCTGATTTTTGAGTATTTTCGTTTTGTTGTACTTAATATTAATATGGAAGGAGTTTCTTTCATGCCAGAAGCTTACATTTTCTTGTTCGGGAACATGTTTGGTTTGTTTTATCATTCTCCGAAGTGAGTAGTCATTCACGGCTCGTTTTCGACGAGAACGGTCAAGTTCAACCTCAAGATCCGAATATACTTTGTTATTCGTGATCTTGATTTGGTTGAGTAAGTTTCCTCCCATCACTGATGGTTAGTGTGGTACAATAATGATGTCACAGGTAGGGTATACTTGATTAAACCAATACCAAATTAAGGAAAGCAAAAAAAAAAAAGAATGAATCGACCTGGTCTAGCAAATGGTGTGACTTTCCTCTATTGCCTAATGATTATCACTGGGCCCTGTTTGTGGTCCAGACAGTGCGTCGCCACTTGGTTCGGGGTGTTGTGGTCTTGATACTGGAAGATGGAAGAGTGCAGATAGCCCGAAAAACTGTACCAAAAACATCAGGACCGCGTGTCGCGCCATCGCTCACAGTACCACAATATTTTTTTCTTATTTTTTGATACCAAAAAAACGCGGACCACGCGAATGGTGGCCGTTGGCGTTGGCGTTGGCTTCAGCGTTGGCTGATAGTACTTGCGTTTTCTCGCTAATATTTTTTTTTTCATTCTTATAAAAAATCTACGTGCCAAAAAAAGTGACAAACTACTCATGTATTATTTTATATCTGACGACATAACTCATAACAATAAAACAAAAAAAATAAGCATCAATGTATAGCCATAAGAACAAAAAGGGATAAAAAGGAGAGTAAATGAATGACAATAAATAGAAAGATGCAAATAAAACAACGCCTGCTTATTCCTTTTCTTCTTCTTCCTTGTTGGATTCGTCAGTTTCGTCCACCTCCTCTTCAATTTGTCTTTCTGGACCGTCCTCGTCCTCACCTGCTTCTTCGGCCACGTCAGACATGCCGAAATGAGCTAAGAGCGACTGGGCAGAAGAGGTGTCCAAGTAAATAACTCCGTTTTCGTTGGTGATGGCGTTACTGGCAAGCAACTTCTGCAAGGAGATGGCACCGTTACCTGCGGTGATATCGCCATTTTCTTCCTTTATTTCGTCGTCTTCATCCTGAGGAGCATCATCATAGCCAAAAGAAGCAGCGTTACGTGCTCCTGATCCATGCGACTGACGGCCAATCTCGTAGTAGTTGCCATACATCTCCTTGTACATCTCATCGTAAGGGGCTGAAATAGGACCATACGTGTTATCATTCTTCTGGTTAGCATCAATGCGCGCTATTATCTTGTCGTACCACTGCTCCAAGGTTTCTTCCTTGGAGTAATCTAACAAGGCAACAATGGCAATCGACATGTTGTCACAACCAATTCCTGAACCATCACTCGTAGGAGCACAGCACAACTCCATGATATCTTCACAGATCTTGTCCAACTCTTTACGTTCGTAGATACCTCTTCTGACACATTCCACACACTTCTGCGATGTCAAACAGTCCCAGATACCATCACATGCAAGGATGACAAACTCGTCTGCGGCAAAATCAAGCTTGTGTTGTATGATGTCAGGCAAACAGGTAACAATCTGTTCCTCTGCAGGCAAATCGGCGTTCTTCTTGAACTCAAAGTCACCAATACCACGCGACAAGGCCAAGTTACCGTTAACTCTGCCCATATCAACGTAGCCACCTGCGGCACAGATTCTGGCCTTTTCCCCTTCGTTGGAAGGTTTGTGGTCGTACGACAACGCCTTAGCATAACCGTTGATCGACATCACAGTTCTGGAGTCACCAGAGTTACCACAGATAATTTGGGTTGGAGTTATAATGGCCGAGGTCGAGGCACAACCACTGTCATCTTCCTTCATGGCATCAGACAGTAAAATGGCTTGATCACAGCTCAAGTAACCGTCCTTGAAAGCAGTGATGAAGTCTCCCTTTTTAAACGCATCGGTACACTTGATTATGTTGTGAAGATGTCTTCCAGTGTAGAGAGCTACTTTTTCTCCTCCATGACCATCATAAACACCAAAGAAAGCGACATGGTCCTTTGGTTTACCATCTTCACTTAAGAAGTGCTTATCGTCAGCATCTCTGACAAAACGGTTATCTTCGTCATCAAATTGCTTGGCTTCTTCAATGCGCTGAGATTCGTACAAGTTAAGAATTGTAGCATGGGCGTCCTCCATCTGGATTCTCCAACCTTGCATGCAAGATAAACCATATGCAAGATGTGAGTCTTTACCAAACTCGGAGCTCTTCTCGACAACTGGGGCTGAAAGGATTTGTCCCATAATTTAATTTATGCTAGTAGGCTCTTTTCAATAGTTCCACGGTTTGCCGTTGTTGTTAGTTTCAGCGGCGTTGGTAAATGAAAGTATTTTTCCTGTGTTCTCGGTTCCCTTTTCGGTTGTATATATCCGAAGTCGGTTGTTGTTTAATTCTGCTTGAAGTATAATACTCGCAAAAACTCGCCGCTTTATTCTCTGCTGTGGACTATGAGGTTTGGTGTGGTAATAGATCTCGAGGCGAAGGGCTCATCAAGTTTGTTTCGTCGATCAATGAGAATTTTGTAAGCACGTGACCAGTAACATTATTTGAGTTCACGCAATCTTTTTTTTTTCTTTTTTACTGTAATTTTGCCGTGGTTCGGTTACATTTCTCCATACTGGGAAATTGGGATAATTTTTTTATAGTTTACTTCTCGTTAAAAGAAAGAAAAGGTTTATATAATAATAAAAATGAAGAGATATTCGTTGTTTGCAAACATAATATCTTAACATCCTGGATTGGGGATGGGTGGCAGGGAATTTTTTGTTCTTTTTTTGTTTTCGATTCTTTTGAAAGTTCTTCTTCAATTCTATCATACATAAATCATTAGCATTGAAGAACATTCACCACAAGAAAAATGCCCCACACAATCCCCTTCCAAAAATAAAAAAGGGAAATCAAAAGAAAGAGACATTGTGGTGTGTCTATGATAAAATTGATTTCTGCGGGTCTCATTATGGGAAATGTTGTGGGAAGAAAGTTTTCTCGTCATTAAAGTAGGTTTCCGTGTTAAAATGGAACATCTAATAACGAGAATTTCCCACACCATTTTTTATCATAATCATAACACATAATCATAAATTACATTAAAGTGGTGGTGGTACTATTTTGGACCCCAGATTCCCTTGGCACCATCGTAAGCATTTGAATTGTTGAGGTTCAACGTATTGAACTTGCTGGACAAACGATCTCCGCCAGTAGTAGATCCAGGATTGGATCCGGCAGCCCCAGCAAAATCCTCCCCAGCTTGAGATTGCAGTAACGAGTTGAAACTGCCTGCAAGGTGTGCATGTTGTCCAAATGGTTGAAACCGCGAACCAATATCAGACGCCAATGGTGTAGTTGGTTGTGAGTTTGGTGGGAATAAGTGTTGATGGTGAGGATGGCCCTGGGACTGGTAGTGGCCAGTGTGGTGCTGGGGAGTTGGAGACCCCGTAATGGAATTACCTTGCTGGTAATTGTTGCTTAAGGGTGGTGTAGATCTAACATCGGCATAAGCCCTGTTACCACTATTGGTGGCTCTCAACAATGTAGCAGACGTGGCAGCATTCATTTGGTTTGTTCCATTTTGATGATGCTGACCATGCTGAGATTGAGACTGATGCGATTGAGTAGATTGAGTGGATTGTTGCAGCTGTTGTTGTTGTTGCTGCTGCTGTTGCTGGTAAGAATTGTACTGCTGTACTTGAGAGTAAGATCTACCCTGCGAAGCTGAAGGTGCCTGGGATCCCTGACCTGGACCCTGATACTGTGGGAAGTGGGACTGAGTGGGTGTCGATGTCTGTTGTCTCAAACGTGGCAATGGCAAAGCTGATTGCGATTGGGATCTTAACAATTCAGGATGAGTAGGGGTGCCCAATTGACCCAATTGATTCAAGTTAAGCATTGAGGAAGAGTGCGATGGTGGTTGTTGTTGTTGCTGCTGCTGTTGGGACTGTTGCTGCTGAACCAGGTGAGGAGTTTGCTGACCAAGCATACTGGATTGTTGAGTAATTGACTGTGCAACATGCCCTGGTTTACGTCTGATAATGATCAAACCATTGTCAAACAATTCCAACAAGTTCAAAAAGGAACATAATGCAGAGAAAACTTTTCTCTGTGCCAAGTTCAAGTTAGCAGGCGAGACAGCCAATTCGAAGATCGATTTGGTAACGTCATCACGGTAAAGAATCAATTGAGTGTATAACTCTAAAGTTTCTGGATCATTAAAGTTTAATTCCATAGGTGGAGGGGTAAATAAAGGATTGTTCAATGGCAAGTTAATGAATAGCCTTTCGGTGGTGCTTGAAGGTGTGGCACCGTTAACACTCAAGTTCTTTGTGGCAGCAGTTGTAGAGGCAGCAGATAAAAGAGATGCTAACGAGGCATTAGAAGTGGAGCGGTGTTGCTCTTCTAACTGGCCTCGTTTTTCTCGTTTCTCTCTTTCTATTCTCTCTCTTTCTTGAGCTGGCAACATCTTCTTGTACTCAACACGGAGTTTTCTTCCCCCGATTTCTCTTCCGTTCAATTGGTTAACAACCAACGAAGTTTCGTCGGTGGAGGTGAAGTTAGCAAAAGCCAAGCCTCTGAAAACACCATTATCAAAATGATAGTTGAATGCGTAAGGTAAAGGTAAATTAAGCTTGGTCATAACGTCTAATAATTGTTCCTTTTTGATAGCAAAAGGGATATTCTTGATAACAATAGCCGTAGGAATAAGTTCATCATTATCAACTTCATCTTCATCGTTGGTGTCGTTAAGATCGTTATTATTTTTGGAGTCGTCACTGATGCTGTTGGGATCAGTTGGGATGAGCGATGAAGCAGACGAGACCTTGTCTTTTGGTAAGACATCAGCCAACACCTTGGAATCCATGCTGTTTAAAGTCTGTTGCTGTTGTTGCTGCTGTTGTTCGACCCATGGACCAACGTTGGCCGAAGGTATGTTGGAAGCGGTTTGTTGTTGGAGCCATGAGCTTTGGAGATTGAGGTTGTTTCTCGAGGCCTGGGATAACCGCTGATGGGCGAATTTGGGAGTATTACCATTACTGCCATTGTTGCCTGGCATGGAAGCGTTATTACCACTTCCAGCTCCGCCATACGAAGAGTAGCCTGAGGCGGAGGATAATGATGATAATGATGGACGACGCTGCATAACACTGGCGTCGGCTGGGGTTGGTGTGGACAGCAAGTTTCTGAGATCCATGTTCCGTGATCTAAATGGTTACTTGGATGGTGGGTCTTGATATTGGAACGGCGTGGACGACTACTGAGTTCAAGATTCCAATCCAAATTTGCTTGCCTTTCTCACTGCGCAGTGTCGATGGAAAAAAAACGTGATTTAATGTACCAGCGTTGATGGGACACACAAGTGGCGGAATTGTGTAAGGTTTCAGGAGAAAGAAAAGATGACCTCCGAGCTCAATAAGATCAGTTAATGATTTATTTGAGAATATAGATGGGTTAATTCGAGACAATACGAAACCTGCTTGGGTTCCAGAAAACTTTTACCTGTTTATGCTTCTGTTCTAAGAAAAGAACCAGAATTGAAAAAAAAAAATAACACACAGAGAACGTTTGTGGTGTGTATGTAACGGACTCGAAATCGGCGGCTACAAAATTTCTGCTCTATTCACAAACGATAACAGATAAAATGGCGTAAATGTAAGGTATTCTGTCCTTATAATCTTCTTGGTTGGTAGATCGGGATGACAATAATATCCTTATTTTGCTGGTTTTTCTATTCTTCTTTTATATTTTTGGAATTTAACTAGTAACTGTGGTTGTCGTTACTGCTAAGATAGCTGCAAGGTTAATGTATTGGATGGGAAGTTTTTCTCGTGCGAAGGAGAATTTTAGTTTTTTTTTTGGTTTAGAAGTGAAAAGATTTCGGTTTTGTGTCACTTCGTCGAGACAGATAATCCAGACTGAAAATTCATACGTGGAGCTAAACAATAATTAAATCAACCACGTAATATAATGGTAAGTTGGTTTGCCAGTCAAACGAAATTCCACCAAAATAAACATAAGTACTAACCATGATATAGTCTGCTCCTGGGGGTTTAAGAAGTGCTGCTAAGAGAAAGTCCGTTGCTGACAAGAAGGCTCAATCTTCCAACGCCATGCCATTGTCTACCAGACAAGCTGGTGCTGGTGGTTCCTCTTCCACCATGATGAAGATTTTCACTGATGAAGCACAAGGATTGAGAGTTGACCCATTGGTTGTTTTGTTCTTGGCTGTTGGTTTCATCTTTTCCGTTATCATCTTGCACGTCTTTGCTAAGATCACTGGTAAGTTCACTGCATGATTCACTTCACTTCTGTTTTATAATAAACGTCTATTTACATATCGGGTAACAAGCTATTAAGGACTGTAGCCACCCCATCTATATGTACATAATGCTTGACATCGCTTCCTTCAGCATCAAACACCACTTCCCACTCAAATGTGCGCTCTTGATATAACTTCTTCCACTGTAATTCGTCCGTATACCTCGAGCCACGCACCTCAATCTCCACCAAAGGATACTTCTTACCAACAATCACCGTAAGTGGAATCCCCAAGAGATTCGACTGTTGGATCTTCTTACCAAGTCCAATCTTGGGCCGGTCATCTAGACGATAGTCGATTCCTGCATCATTCAATACTTTATAAATCTCCGCCTTGTTATTCAAATCAACAACTGTAACTGTCCATGGAGCCATAATACGCGGCCAGTTCAAGCCTCGATCGTCACGGTTGATTTCACCCACAGCTGCAATTATACGACTCACTCCAATTCCGTAGCAGCCCATACTCATGTTACGTGTTTCCATTTTACCATTTTCGACTGGAACATCAACAGTTCCTGACAATGGCAGGGTATATTTATCTCCCAAGTAAAAGGTATGGCCGATTTCTATAGCCTTCTGAGCCGACAACTTTCCATCCTCACACTGACCACATATTTCACCTTCAACGGCAGAAACAACAGGAATATCCGTCAATGTAGTAATCAAGGACCGATTGACAAATGGAATTGGAAAATCAGGGAAGTTGGAACGTGAGTCCAATCTCGAATCCATCACCCGGACAATTCTTTTTGAAATCAAGGTTTCCTTATCGGAAAACTCGTTGATGATCGATTCTTGGTTTGTTTCTGATAAGTCAAGATCAGGGATTTCGTTTTTGACAAAATTAGGTTGCAATTCACGATCACTAGGATAATATACACACACAAGAGTGTCTCTATCTTGAGTAACAAAGTACTGGACCGATACATCGTTCACAGAGACAACTTCAATGGGAAAAGACAATGTTTTTTCTACGTTGGAGACGTGGCTGCACTCATCACAACTGAATACGGTATCTTCGCCTGATCGATGAACATAATGCCATTCATGACTCAAAGAGCCACCAATCTCTCCGGTGTCGGCAAATGCCTTGACAAATGGTAGGCGTAAGTCGGTGAAAATATTGATATAAGCTCCAACAACAGACTCATATGTCATCATAGCGCCTGGTTCATCTATATCGAATGAGTAAGCATCTTTCATCAAAAATTCCTTCCCCCGTAATAAGCCACTCCGAGGCCGCTTTTCGTTACGGAATTTAGGATTAATTTGGTAGTAAAGTAAAGGAAGGTTTTTGTAGCTACCGACATTCTTGGAAGCGTAATTAGTGATTTCCTCTTCTGCAGTCGGCACTAAAAGTAAGTCTTCGTTGTGAATCTTGAAGGTTTCCAGAGCGTTTTCAAAACGGCCCGTCTTTTTCCACAGGGAAGTGTGTGATAAAAGCGAGAGACTTAACTCTTCAAATCCTATCTCATCCATCCGTTTCCTTATGACATCGCTGACTTTTTGGAGCATCTTGAGACCAGTAGGTGTCCAATTGACTAGTCCAGCCCTGGGATGGTTGATGATTTGAAGTTTGGTAAGAAGTTCATGTGTTGGAACGTCAACAGAGTACTTGAACGAGTCAACAGCAGTCCCATATAGTTTTGGAACCGTCCTTATATGGACATTGCGTGCCCCGCGGGAAATCATGATGACAGAAAGAGAGAGAGTGTTTGATTAGTGAGATCACAAATAGTGCGAAATTTCAATTTGCCAAAAAGTCTACTACTGCTTTACACAACTTACTTACTTCTTTTGGAACTTGTCCTGAATCTCGCTTACAACGTCAATGCCATAACTCTTCAAATTCGAAAGCGAGCTGAACAAATCGTCCTTGGCCTTTTGCAATTTTTCTTGCTTATCTGGTTCATTGGACTTGAGCAATTGCGAAGTCAAAATATCAAACTGAGCCCGAGCATCTTCGTAAGTGTCAATAGCCCGAGCCTTTTCTTCGTTGTATTTCGATTCCAATTTAGCCTTGGTATCTTCATAGTTTGTTTGAAGAGTGGCAGAATGCTTGTCAAGCTCCTTCTTGCCTTCTTCATACTTCTTGTTCCACTCAGCAATGGCTTCATCGGTCTTCTTAGTGCTCCACTTATACCAGTCATCGGTTAAAGATTGAGCATTCTGCTTGGCTTTTTCAGTCTGTTCTGCTGCAGTTTTGGATCCCCATGAGAACCAACTAGCAGCCTTTTCTTCAACTTCTGCAGCCTGATTGGAACCATTCCAGTTGCTCAACTTCTCCTTTCCTTGCTCAAACTTACCCTTGAGGTTGTTCCAACCTCCATTCTGCTTTGCAGCATCAGCAACCTGAGAGGAAGATTTAGAAGTTCCCAACTCATTGACAGTGTCAATGTACTTGTGAACAATTTGGGTTACAAATGGCTTTTCCTCTTCAGGCTCAAGATCAACCTTGTTAATATCAGGCACATAAGACTTGACGGCCAGAGAAAGGTCTTGGGTTTTGGCAGAGGCCTGTTGGTACAAATTAGAGTCCTTTACCTTTTGCACCAATGATTGCTCTTTCTTCTCGATAGCCAGCTTAGTATCCTGAACCTGGTCCGACAATTTAGCAGAAAACTTGGCCAGTTGGTCTGCAACCCTATTTTCGGCCTGTTCGAGCTTATGAGCTACTCGGGTGTTTCTAGGGATGATTGGTTGAATATTTCTGTCATACAAATAAGCGCCACCCACTAAGGCGACTGTTCCGACTAAGTACTTCGAAGACATGGTAAAAGAAGAGTGATACGCTAATGGTTGCTTTATAAATTGACCTACAATTGCTACCCCGCCGAATTGGGACTTAGTTGCGAAACCAGGGCTCGGTTCGTATCATCCTCGTGGCACAGCTATATAAAAACAGTACAGTACATTGCATAAATTATATAAATAGATAGTTAGAGGAAAAGTATATACATCAATGGTGTTGGGTTGAGCCAAGTAATTTTTCCAAGTCTTCGGGATCTCTCAAACCATACTTTACCAAACCCTTAACTCTCATTCTTTCTCCACAGTAAATTAGAACAAATGCGCACCCTAGACCAATCCACAAAATGATTGCAGCAATAGTACTCGTCCATCCAACACCAATTGATTGGATACTTCTCAAACATGTGGCCGAGGAGACTGCTGCTGCCAAGTATCTTGAAAAGTAACTGCTACCTATTCCGTCTCCACCCAATTCAGGCATGGAGTCAACGCAATAAGTGTTGATTGCAGGGAATACCCAGGTTTGCGCCACACCACTAATAAACATAAAGATGATTGGAACCGACATTCCACCAAATTTCTTTTCGATAGACCACCCATATATTAAAATGCTGACAGGGTAGATAATACCAAGTGGTACTAAAACAGTACGAAGTCTGTCTTCTGGAACTCTCTTTCCTCTTTTCTGGATGTATCGCTTGACCACATGGTCAGCATGTCGACCTCCAAACAAGGTCCCTATCAAGTATCCCATACCTGGAGCCAAGTAAAATAGACCACTATAAAGAGGAGACGTCAAGTCAAACCTAGGATCAAGAACATATCTGATTGGTGTCAATAAAGTATACATGTTGTATACTAAGGCAATTGTGATAAAACCGTCAATGGATAAGTTGGCATATTTCAACGCTCCAATAATTCTTAAGGGATTAAATGGAATAAATACAAACTTTCGATCTGGCTGTTCCTTGCGTATCTCTTGCAACACTCGTTCGTGTCTTGTCTGAACCAGAGTCTCTGGGAGAAAGAAGATTGCAAAAATAAATACAAGAGCACTTATTCCAGCAATTACAAAGAAAATAACTCTCCAGGAAGTATAATTATCAATGATTCCCCCAAGTACTGAGCCAAAAGCCGTACCTAATTGGGAACCAGAAAGCAATGCTGACATATAAGTTGCTCTCTCAGTGGGCTTATATAAATCGCTTATAATGTGAGACCCCACAGAAAAGAAGGAAGTACCAAACAATGCCGTCAATGATCTGAAAACAAAAAACATCGCTAAATTCTGGGATAACCCCACAAGAATAGTGCAGATGATAAACCAGAACAAACAGAACATGAAGGTAAGCCTTCTGCCATAGATATCCGAACAGGGAGAGAATACACATGGCGACAATGACATAAATACACAGTAAATTGCGGAAGAAATATTAATTACTTCACCAGTTGTGTGGAACCGCTTGGCTATTTCTGGTACAGCTGGCAAAAATGACAAAGATGACAATGGCGAAAGAAACCCAGATATAGCTGCAATAAAAACACAAGTTTGCTTGATCCTCTTGGAAAACCGGTTGTATGTATCGGAGGTTTCAGCCACATCTTCTTCTAGCAGTTGCAAATCGACATTCGCAACAATTTCTTCATTGTGGGGACTTATCACACTAGATCTTCTAGAATGAATCCTAGATAACAGTTTAGAAACAGCAACATCAGCAGTTCTTGTAAGTTCGATTGGAACGGATTCATTAAGGGCATAGTCAAGTGGATTGTGTGTTTCATCTAGTGAGCTGGGGATGCTAGGTATTACAGAGAGACTACGGTGCGTATCTTCCTCACTGCCAGTAGTGCCTCCATTCTTCTGTTTAACTATGTTAGAAGCCATGGTTACATACTGAACATAAAACAACAAATCCTGTGATATTTGCGGAATACTGAATGCCTTTTATAGTAATGTAGAGGTATATTGAACACAGTAATTATGTACAGTACTGTGGGTGGGGGAGGAGGGGGGGGGATTCGGCTCTGAGCACCTCCAGATTGCAAATAATTACTCATAACCATAATGAGTCTTACAATTCTCGATTACATAATTTTTTCTTTGACTGATAACGGTCGATAGCATATGAATAATTACTTACATGACCAATTAAAACCATATATGACTATGTAATACCATGTTTAGTATCTTAGAACTATACAGTGGGTTAATTGTTGGAATGGTCCCTTTTGAAATATCTTCGGAGTCGTAACTACGTTACACGATTGTGCATACAAAATAAATATGTCAGAGCTAAAACCGGGATGAACACAATAGATTGGCACGGAGTTCATTCAGTCTTTTGTTGAAGGGATCTAGGTGTCATGTTTTATATTTCCCCGGTAAATTTGTGAATGGTCATTCCAATATCATTGACTTTGATATGAAAACTAAAAGGGTCTATCACAATGAAATAATATGTTTATCTTTGTAATCCTTTTTATGATCATAATTTAGCTTTGCCATGAAAGACGACAAATTGTCTAATATGTCAGAGTCTTCTTCAAGAGATTGCCAGTGTATAGTAAACTAATGTCTCTTAAATGCCGCTGCTCATATCCCGCCCGTTACCAACAAATAATAATTTTGAATCTGCGTCGCGAGCGGGTTTTATTCATATTTTCTTACTACGGCTTTTGGCTTTCTCAAGAGAGATTGATCTAGAAATTTTGCTTCAGTGCATCTTGCAAATTCTCTGGTGGTGTTATTGAGAATAATCTGGAGACAATTTATTTTTGCCGTTAATACTATGGATTTGTGCTTGCAAATGGAATAATTACTGAGTAGCTAAAGATGAGGAAGTACTTAGGATAGCAATTTTTTAATCACTCTCGAAGCAAGCAAACAATTTGATTTCGGGGGTATTATTTACCCGTTATACATGGCTATAACTCATTTAGCATTATTCTAAAGTATCAACAACCATACTCAGCTATACGAGAGCCATTACGTGGCGAGATACTCTTGGCAACCTCGACCCCTGAATCACCATACAGTTTGAAGTAGCAATATTGACCACGAGTCACCTATGTGAAGCCACGAGATGTTTCAGAACTACATATCCCGTGAGAATCCGCACCTAATCACCTGAGACGGAACCTCATCGCGACTCAGTTGCGATAAGGCGGTTACAACGAAGATGCTAGGCCACTTAGAAAAGAATTTTCAGTCCTTTCCGTGAGTTTCCTATCATTTCCGTAAAATTCCGAGCCATCTCCTGCCCTCTTGGCGTTATTAGAAACGGTTGTCCTGTGACAGCAACGCCTTTTTCTGTACCAATCGGGAAACTGGCATCGGATTATCTCGTGGTGGTATCACCAGATGGTCGCGAAAATTTGCAGCCGGATATTGATATCCGGAATAACGCCATGTCTAAAAGAAACAACACTTAAATATATAAGAGCCCTTTATTTCAGATAATGTAGTCTTCCTTTATCATCAACATCACACATACATTCATAGATCAAACACTACCATAATGCTTTTCCTTTCTACAGTATCAAGAACAATATTGAAGCGCCCCACTTCCATTCGTCAAATACACACTACTTTGACTCGAATGTCAAATCTTTCTACTAGTTCCAAGCTAATGCTTTCCGTCAGCAGCTACTTTTTGGCAAGTCTTGGTATTGCTCGCATGGCGGAGAAGAACGACTTTGGGTATATTTTCAAACAATTAGGTACATGGTAATTTCCAACAGTGAGAGAAATTAATAGAATTATTTATATAGATCGAATACAGACAAAAAATTTTCAGTGAATCTGCTTCAAACCCTGCCCAGGTACACGACGCCAATGGCGCTTAGAGTCTCCAAATAGAAGTTCTCTACTCAACTTCCATACCTGCAACAAAATATCCTTCCGTGGTAGGAAGTCTGGAAACATAATCTTAATTATATTATCGTTGCCCATCTTGTTGACTCCATTCGACTTGGTTAAAATACACAAGTAGAATATCACCTGGCCATATCCCTGGAACCCTTCGTGAATGACTAAATCTATAATGTCTTTTGAGGAAATGAATGTCTCTGTATCGTTCTGGAACTTCCAACTTTTTTTGGACACGCTTTGAACTCCAAGGTTCTTCATGACTATGACAGAATCTTCTGCCTCTTGGTGTAGGAGTAAAACTACTCCTAGCATTATTGGGGCCGCTATCATTGCCCATTGGTCCCTCAGTATATTACGGATCGACGTGAAGTCATATTGACATAACTCATCATAATCTAGAAGATGTCCAAGATACACTCCAATTGATATGCTAAGTAGGAATAGTACAACATGCTTGGATCGAGTGATAATGCTTCTATGGCGGTTTTTGACGGTGAATTTTATTAGACTCAATGACTCAGTGTCTTTGTTTTCGATACTCGGCGTGATTTCAAGGACAAAATCCTTTGCGGAACTCATTCTATGTAATATAATATGGCAAATTGTAGCAATTGAAGGGAAGAAGTGGTGGTTTTTCTTACATGTAGATCATAGCGACCGATGCTATTATTATAATTAATCTGTCGGCAAGTTGACTCGTACTTTTTTTCCCACATGGATACAATGATTCAGCAAGTCACGTGAACTAACGAGCAATCTGGAAAACATTGGCAGGTGAGTTTACTATGTTAGTAGTCATAAAAAGCAAAAGAAAAGAAATAGATTTACACCGTAGATATTGAATTAGATTGAGTAGCTTGTTTTTGTTTTCCATTCTTGTTTTTGGTAGTCCAGTTAACCGTTATTTGTACCCCTAGCACCTGATTTCATTGAGACTTGAATAAAGATGTGGAGTTACCCTGATCTGGTAATTCTACGCACCGCTTGTACTAGCTGCAAAAATAAATATGTATAAGTATATCATTTCTAGTAATCGTATTTAATAAGCGTGTCTAGTCCATTGTTCCGGTTTCCTGCTTCTTCACTTGATCAATGCTACCCATAACCACTTCGTTCTTTCTTAATTCCTTGATCTTCTCCGCACGAGTCATTGGCTTAGAACCAGTTCTAATCTCAAATTCTCTTCTTCTGCTGGCTTCAGCATCATCCTTCTTAGCTTGCTCCTTCTGTCTAGCCATTAACTCCATTGCCTGCTCGTGTTCAACTCTCAATTGTTGCAATTCGGCCTTGTAATCTTCCAAAGTCTTAATCTCCTTATTAGCATTCTTGCAAAATTTATCAAAGTCTGCTGGAAGCTTCCTCCGAAGGGCTAATGTCACTAAATATGGACGCTTTTTCTCTTCTGAGTTGACTTTTAGTTTGACTTGTTTCCGCGTTCTGTAAGGAAACATTTGAGCTATCAATGAAAAGTCCGTCCCAAACATACTGAGAGCTTCATACAATTGATGTAACTCATCGGTAGTCCACAGATCAGTATGTCTTCTCTTGGAATATGTCGAGGACGTGACGGGGTTTTCAAATGGGTTCGAATCTTCTCTAATTAAGTTGGACAGATCCACCTTTTGGTGTCTCGAAACAATCGTCGAATCTTGATCAACACCAATCCCTGACTCCGTTAACGTCAATCTAATATTAGTGCTTGTGACCACCGGCTCGTCATCACCATTCAATAATTCGTTCCGTTGCTTCTTGAGCTCTTCTTTATTATCTGGTATTCCGTTTCTGGCCGTTATGACTTCTAGTGCAACTCTTTCCTTCCGTGCAGCCTGTCTATCTCTTTGTCTCTGTAGCCTTTGTTCCTGGTTTTTCTGTTCAGCCTTTTGCACAAGTTCAAAGTTAGAACTAACGGAACCAAAATGAATTTCAGGCCGGCACAAGTCTTCTAGGGTCATCTCAGACTCATCAATTGGAATAAATTGTAATAATGCTTTATCTTCCTCAGACATATCTTTAGGTATTTGTTCCGGGTTCGAAATCTTTGTAATCAAGTTGGATGGTGCCACTGGAAGATCATCGCTTGGATCTCTATCAGTCCCATTACTACGGATTCGGAATTTACCAATACGTTTTTCAACAGGATCAATTCCGATGATTATCAGGCCATCTTGTGCTCGCTCCGTTAGCACAGGGTTCTCTGATAAATCTTCAAGATATGGAGATGGGTCACGAGTCAGGACAACTGTTGAAGGTCTCAGAATTGATTTTCTACCAGGTGCTCTTATATTCGCCAGTGAACGTCTTCTCTTTACTTGCTTAGCGAGTGGGATTCCAATTTTTGCTGGCTGGTAGGCATTATCTTGCCCATCTTCATCAGGTGTACGGTTTTTCCCCACAAAGTTAGCGTTACTGAGCATTGTGGAAACAGCTATTCCAGATAACCGTCTCTTATTCTGCTTTGTCACTGTTGGTATTTTGAAGATATCGTCGTCGTTTGATTCATTGGCTGAATTCTCTTCTTCCAATGTCACCTTTTGACTAGAATCTTTGGGATCGACGACATCTTCATCTCCAATATTACTTGATCTGGGATCAAGTTTAAGTTTAAAGCTAGGTGACAGTGTTGCTACCTGTGTAGCTTGTGGTGTTAACAAGCCATGCGTCGCTTGTTCGAGGTCATCGGAAGCTTCCTGTGTAGTTTGGCTTGGTTGTGGTGTCTGCGTTGCCTGAGTTGCAGATGGTGAAAGAGCTGGCGCATTCTTTCTAATTTGTTTCTTCTTGAACTTTGGAGCAAAGTGCGTTGATTTCTTGACTATACTACTCATCCTTGGGTAAAGAGATGGAACTCAACTCATCATTATTTGTTTTGGGGGTGCAAAAAAAATTGCATGCAGGTAATCATCACCTCTTCACATGTATAGTTCCAATTTGACGTTAGTGTAACTATAGACCAGAATGAGAGCTCTTTCCAAGTATAGCTGGAGTACATCCGGAGATAACTGGGTTTTGAAAATAGAGACATTTGATGAATGCAATGCTTTTATTACATCACTGAGTGATGGAACGCTTCGAACATATCTGCTTGGGCAGTTATCTCCAGAGCCTGTACAATCTATCAAAGCCCACGACTCAACCATCAACTCTATCAAAAAAATAGATGCACACAGCATCGCTTCTTGTTCTACTAATGGAATTAAGATTTGGGATTTACGTTCTGGTACTGCAGTACATACCCTAAAGAACAACAATTCAAACTTCTTATGTATCGACTTCAGTAATAACTTACTAGCAGGAGGTACAGAATTGGTTGGTGTGGATGCTGAGCTTGATGTCTGGGATATTCGTAACACTTCCAGTGTGGTTAGGACATTTGTGGATTCTCATCATGATGATATTACTGATATCAAGTTCCATCCTACCATAAACAACTACCTTATGTCAGGATCAACAGATGGGTATGTTAATATCTATAATCTCGATGAATCCGAAGAGGATGACGCCCTTCATCAAGTCATTAATTATACTTCGGTCCATTCCTGTCACTTCACTCAACCAAACCGGATTCTGGTTCTTTCACATATGGAAACATTGGCTTTCTATGAGTTAAACAATACAAATTACGAACAAGTAGAAGAGCCGGTTCCTCGTGATTTGGGAGATATCAGAAGCATTTGGCCAGACTGTGAATACGTGGTTGATATCAACCCACTGGGATACGTAACTTACGGTGCCAATTCGCAACAGAAGTTGACCCTTCTTCCATTTGATCCAGTAGCCGAACTGTTTGATGTGAATCGTCCTGTTTGGTTCCCACTTGCACACGGAGAAGAAGTCGTTAGAGATTTTAAACTTTTGAACAGCAGAAGTGCATTGTCATGTGGAGAAGATGGAACCGTCAAGCTTTGGGAGTTGCCATATGAACTCCAACTGACAACAAAACCAAAGGAAAAGAAGGAGAAGAAAGTAAAGAAAGAAAAGAAAGAAAAGAAAGAAAAGTCGGACAAGAAAGACAAAAAGGAAAAGAAAGACAAGAAGGATAAAAAGGAAAGAAAGAAAAAGAATGACGCTAGATTCAAGCCATATTAATTTTTATATACATCTAGAAAGAATCAAAATCTTCTGATGATATCGTCAACCACTTCCTGAGTGGTAGAGTTACCGCCCAAGTCTGGAGTCTTAATCTTGTCTTCGGTAAGGTTAGCATCCACGGCATCGTAGATCTTAGCAGCAGCTTCTGGGTATCCCATAAATTCCAACATCAAGGCAGCCGATCTGATGGTAGCAATTGGGTTGGAAATACCCTTACCTTCAATGTCTGGTGCAGAGCCGTGACATGGTTCACCGATGGCAAAGCTGTCACCAACATTGGCAGAAGGAACAACACCAAGAGAACCAACTAATGCAGCGGCACCATCAGACAAGATATCACCGTACAAGTTTGGTGCAACCACAACGTCAAACACTTCTGGTTCACGGAACATACGGTAAACCATTGAGTCGACAATCTGTTCCTTGTGGTCAACACTGGAGTATTCTTCGGCGTTGATATCGTACACTTTACGACAGGTTTCACGGAACAATCCATCAGATAAGGACAACACGTTGGATTTGTGGGTCACAGTTACTGATGGCTTCTCATGCAACGACAGGACACCCGATTCACGAAGCTTTTGTCTTTGCAAGGCGATATCGTAGGCCATCTTGGCAATGTTAATGGTAGCAGTTTCGGTTATTCTCTTGATAGCCTCAGCAACTTTGGTACCATCTTCCTTTTTAAATGAACGTTCTTCCTTGACATACAAGTCTTCGGTGTTTTCACGGACAATCACCATATCAACTGGGCGCCCTTCACCAACCGATTTGACTGGACGTACGTTGGCATATAAGCCCAACTTCTTTCTCAACGCAACAATTGGAGAAGAGTAGCCGGCAACCTTGGTAGATGGCGACGAGACAGCACCAAATAAGGCACCATCACACTCATTTTTCAACACGTGAACGGTTTCGTCTGGGAGAGCAGTTCCTGTCTTTTGGAACAATTCGAAACCAGCATCCAAGTTGACAAATTCAAACTGCAAGTCGTATTTGGCTGGCAAGTTTTGCAAAACAGCTTGACCAGCAGGAATGACTTCACGCCCAATTCCGTCCCCAGGGATCAACCCGATTTTGAGGGTCTTGAACGATCTGGCAGAAGTGGCAAATGAACGGAGTGCTCTAGTAGATAACATGACTGGATCTGGTGAATAAAAGTGGTAAATTCAAAATTGAATAATTTGCACAGTTTTTAATTCCAATGAAAATCACCCTTCGTCGAATGGGGTTGCCCGGTCGGTTATCAATTGATGCGCCGGTACGGCTTGGATGCCGGGGTGAGTCACTTCACGTGAGACGGCATATCGATAGTCTATATGCAGGAATGATCACATACGCACTAAATCCACGGAATAGAAATAAAAGAACGGTGTGTAACACAAATTGTTCCTACATAATGCAAGTACAGTGACTTCATAGATCAGTTCTCTTTTATTATTTATTTACAAGAAGATACAAAGGACATAAATGCATCATGACGTGAGTTAGTTTTCACCCTTAACAATACCAACCTTAGCTGGTCTCAAGACTCTCGAGTTCAAGGTGTAACCAGCTTGTTGAACGTGGAACACGGTACCTGGTTCCTTGTCTGGTTGAGGAATTTCAAAGGTAGCTTCATGGTGATTAGGGTCAAATTGCTGGCCCATTGCGTCGATCTTTTCAATACCGTGTCTATTCAAGGTTTTCTCAAAGACGTTTCTCGTCATGTCAACCCCTTCATACAAGTTCTTGACTTCTTGGTTAGTCAGCAATGTTTCTTCCTTAACGGCACTCAATGCTAAACTGAAGTTGTCCAAAGACTCTAACAAATCCTTGGCAAACTTTTGTAAGGCAAAATCCTTGGCCTTCTGGACTTCCTTCTTGGTGGTTTCTTGTAAGTTACGGAAGTCAGCAACGGCTCTTGCGTAGTGATTCTTCATATCAGCCAAGTCTTTGTCCTTTTGAGCCAACTTTTTCTCCAAGACAGTGATTGGGTCTTCTTCAGTGACTTCTTCTTTAACTTCGGCTTCTTCTTTGGCTTCTTCCTTTGCTTTGTTGGCTTCTTCTTTACTAGCTTCGGTAGAGGCAAAACGAACCTGTCTTGCAACAACGAAAGATGATCTCACCATAGATGGTGCGGTAACTCTCATGGAACGCAAAGCAGTGCGGCTTGCAACTGCTCTCGTCAATGGTGCGATAAAGGCTCTTTGCATTTCTACTTCTGTAACGTGGTTGGTGTTGCCGTTGACTGTTTTTCAAAGAAAATTTTCAATAATGACCAACTACTTAATGTGCAGGCCCGATCTCTATTTTTTTCTTATGTTTTGAATTGTTGAAGAATTTTGTTGCAGCAGGTGGCTGCGAAAAAAAAGAAAAAAACTCATCCCATTCTCGTTTTAGTCATTTGTGAAACATAGTCCTCAAGATGGGCTTTTCCTTGCATGGTATATTCGTTCTTGGATACTCTTTTAGGTGACAAGTAACTTTCATTGCCGATAACAATCAAATCCTCACCCCTCAAGCTGGAAACGGCGTAGCTTCCTAAACGACCTTTCAATCTCGTAGAGTCTTGGCCATGCAAACTAGTTATGACAAAGTCATATGACGCAGTTTCTGGAGATGCTCTATTATGAAGTGAGATATCAGGCCAGCCAAACTGAAATCCCTTCTTGGAATCCTTGGCTACTCGGTCCCCACATTTGTTCATCAAGACTTCTTCAATAAGTATACGTTGTTGTTGACTGAAAGTTGAAATATTAATGGTGTCTTGTGGGTAACCCAATAATCGCAAGTACTTATACAAAATAACAGCATATTCTGCTTCTTCGACTTGGTTTGACACTTTGATGGTTTGGTGGTTATATTTAAGACCTGGATTAAAATCCCTCTCCGTTCCCTTTATTACTCGATCACTGTCCGATCTTATCCCATATTGTTGCGTCATTGCCACTCGATCAAAATTTCTTGATAGTTGTCCGCCAAACAAGACAATCTGCTCAAATTCTCGGGTGTTATTATTCAACACCACAGGCAATATTTCGTTAGTCCCATCTATAATTATTAAACTATCAAAAGGGTTCAAGGATGACTTATTTGCCATAACCACGTAGTCATCAAATGAAATAATTGTTCCGTATCTATTGAGAAAATACTTCCAAATTTCATCCTCTGGTTGATGTTTCCAAACTGGGAACACAGATTTAATGTAGTTAACATGATCAATGATTTTACTGTAGACGCGAGTGATATCCTGAAAGGTCTTAAATTCATATCTTTCGCCTTCCACCTCTTCTAACTTCTCCAAAGAAAATGGAAAATTATCCCTTAACTCATCAAGAGTTTGAAATTGGTTTAAGTATGACCTCCACCTCAGTGAAATTTGGTACTCATAGAAATCGACATCCTCAAGAGAAAATTTCCCAGTTTCGTCAAAAAAACTGGAAGCAACCTCAATTGATTTATCCAAACTAAGCTTGACCAGGTTAAGTCCAGCAGTGTTTTTAACCAATCTAAGATCCTGGTTTCTTTCGATGGGAAATGATTTAACGTAGTTGCGCGTAGGTGCAAGTACTAATACTCTTTTACCCTTCATGGATATCTGATTAGTTAATTTTTTAATACCCGAATGTCTAACGGTCTCGATCAGCGTAAATTTCGAATTAGAAATTGCTTGCATCACTCTCTTTTGATCTTCGTTGAGCCCTACCGTTTGTATTTCGGCTGTTGAGTCATTAGCTTTCTTCCTTTTACTCTCAGCCTCTCTCACTGAAAGATCAAACTCATTGGTGTGCATACCAAAGATATAGGAATAGTCAAAAGAATTGCTAGCATTTGTGGAGATAAAACTCTTCAACATATTTAAACTGGAAATAGACGGTAATGTTATAAGATAGTTGACGCGATTTTCAAATTCTTCTTCTTCCGTTTCACACAGAATAGTGATTGTACTCTTACTTGACAGTCTTACGTATCCCAAGACCAGTGTGTTGATTCCAAACACTTGAACACGCTTATGCTTTGAAAACTTGTTAGGTTTAATGATTTCCAACATTATTACCTCAGTCAGACTCGATATGTTAGAATCCAAATCGATATCAATTGTAGAGAAATCAACACGTCTTGTTGCCTTTATCTTATGGAAATATTTGCTCTTGCCCTTGAAGCTCAAGTTGGCTTCAATTCCCATCCGGGTCATAACTTGATATACATGCTTCTTGATTTCTTGTTTCAGCATTTCGGTAAGATTAACAACTGTGTGAGTGCAGTATTCGTCAAAGGTTTTACTGACTTTGTATGGAAGTAACGGAAAACTGAATAAACCAGACGGTACGTGAATTTCGTCAAAATCAATTGCGAATTTAGCTGCTTGTTCAAGAGTCAGCAGGAGGTCGATAACATCAAATATTTGACTACCGATAGACTCAATTAGGATTTGCAGAAGGTCAACTGAATCCAGCAACTTACCTGCTACGGTCGCTTTCTCGCCAACCAATTCGGTGTAAATAACTGAAATTTCAGGCAGTGTAAATTCCTCGCTAAGGAATTTAGTAAGCTGAGATTTAGAGTAATTAAACTTTGAAGGTATGAGTAGAAAGCCTTGGGTATTTTTGTTTTGGAAATTCGTGAAAATTAACCTCTGCAAATCAGAGAATTGTATTGGCCGGGTCCCGATGGCATATGACAACGCCCGGATAAGATTCGGTATTCCCTTATTACTCTTGGTGGTCGCTAAAACAGACACGATTGAAGTAAAATGTACTTCCTTTAGAAAATTACGGATATGTTCGTTTTTTGTCTTGCTGGACACAGCAATGATAAAACGTAAAAGTGCTTGCTGGTAATTGTGTTTACTTTCATCGTCGTTGCTCCTTGGTAATCCTAGAGACTTAATAAATCTGTTTAACATGTGATAGATCCACCGGGACTTTAAGTTTGCGTTTGCCTTAGCCACTGGATCTGCTTGTTCCATTGTTTTAATCTTGGCTTCGTACAACTCCTTCTCTTGAACTTCATATTCGGGAACGTTTTTCCAAATGATAATTCCACACAATTCATCAATCTCGAGGATATTAAATTCTACTGTCAACATATCAAGGTACTGTACAACCAAAGCAGTTGTGCTATAATCACTAGTACCATTTTGTGCAATACGAAGAAGTCTGATAAAAAACAGTTCAAAACGGGAGTCGCTGACTATAGTCTTGGCGTGTTGTTTGAGATAGGAAGACATCCAAATAGTAAGCTCTATATGGTTAATGGAAACATCTTCATCGAAATTTGGCCACAAGACACGAGTGAAGAACTCCGTCTCATCTAAGATTGGAATGGCTGAGATATCTTTTTTAACAATGCTGTGAACTTGGTTGACAACATTTGCATCAAACTTTCGTAATTTTGGATACCATTTCTTGGACAATTGTATTAATTCGAGCATTATCTAGTAATGCTCAGTGTATAGAGTAGACAGTATAGTATAGTTCACTACATCATCTTATATTTGGTCGTGCGCGGTGACAAAACCAATTCTAGGTCTAACCAAAATTTTTCATCAACGAGTATCAAGCGACCTAAGTAACGATGTTTGTTCGTTTGTTTTCTACCGGAAGAGCTGCCGCCTCAGCTGCTGCAGCTGCTGTACCAGACAAGGTACATCCACTCCTTGCTGCCAAGCAATTCATAAAGCCGGATGCCTCAAAATCCAAGGCTCGTACTTTAAGAAGAAAGGAAGTCAGATTAAAAAAGCAGATCATTCGTGATGTGAATAATTTCAAGAAGCATGCTACCAGAAACGTTCAGTTTCAAGTGGATCCGGTTTTGGGTGATCCAGAAAACGGTTTTATGAAGAGACTCAATCAAGAACTCGAGAACCAAGAAGCCCACTTGGCATATGGTTTTGACAGAGTAGACTTTGAAAAGTTGTTATATGGTGCCGAAAAGGCTGCCTTGGATAGAAGCAGAGGTACCGAAGTCTTGAATGAATCTATCCGTTTGGCTGAAGAAAGAAAGAAGAGAGCTTTGTTAACCGTTCTTAACTTAAAAAACACGAGCAGTCAAGATAAGAAGAGTTTAGCCATCCAGTTAGCACGTAAAGAATTCCAAAGACATGAAGATGACACTGCGTCTTCTGAAGTACAGGCCGCAATTTTGACTGTGAAGATTCACTTTGCTATGAAGCATGTTAAACAAAACCAAAAAGATTTCACTCACACCCAGCATGTCCGTGAAATGGTGCAACAAAGACAGAAAACATTGAAGTACTTGAAAGATGACAGACCAGAAGATTACTATTACACTATCGAGAAGCTTGGTTTGACCGATGATGTTATCACCAGAGAATTCAACATGGGTAAGCAATACTTCCAAGATTACAAGGTTTGGGGTGATAAGAAGTTGGTCAAGTTGTCAGAAAAGGAACAGAAGAAGGTGGATAAAATTCATGACTTGCAAAAGAGAGTCGCTGAATACAACGAATTGGCCAAGGTCAACTACGAAAGATTGCAACAAGAGAAGAAGTGATCTGAGAACAAATTTATATCTGTACATAAACTTTTTTCCTAATATACATATAAATACAACCCTAGTTCGTAGTTCTAGGCAAGTTGGGGGAGGATTCCTAATTGCCCAAGACCTCTGTGTAGGTATCAATTAGTTCGTCTAAGCCAATATTTCCGTCGTTTAAGACTTCGATCTCCCGTTTAAGCAGGGCCAAAGCATCGTTTATGTCACCCTTGATTTCTTCGCTTGTCGTAGTTAATCCTTCAAGTTCCTGGTATAAATCGGCATTATCGAGGCACAACTGGTTGTAGATCATTGTTAAGTTCTCAACCAGCGAATCTGATGCGCTGAGTATGGTCGAGTTTATTATCTCTGTAGGTGTGAGAGTATCTATATTGACGGGCCTCTCTTTCTTCACTCGTTTTCTTTGCTGTGCCTCTTGGATTATTGTATCTAAGTCATTCAACTTATTTTCCAAATCTCGCTCACTAAATAGCAACTTGAATTCAGCAATGGAGGCAGATTCCCAGAACCCGACGATCTGTTTTCTAGCCAACTCCAAGGATTTCTTTCCCTCGCGCAGCGCAGATATATTGGGATAGCAGGATTCCACTTGTTCTTGTGAAAGCGATTTCTTAATGACTTGATGGAGAGCCCTACGGCACACCACATTCAACCGATCAAAACGAATCCTGTCGGCACTTTCCATATCTCCAGAGGTCTCAAATCAGATGAAGTTGTAAGTCAGTTGTGTATATACAAGAATATAAACAAAGGTAATGGGATAATGTGCACTATTTTTTCTACTCAAAGAAATGGCTGGCGCGTACACGACACTACTACGTCATTTTCACTCTCCCTATCTGGGCGACTACTAATTCTTAGCAATACCATGTCTGATCCACGTTCATTGATAGCAGAGGCCGAAAAGCTTGCCAAGCCACAAACAGGATTCTTTCTGTTCATCACTGGTGGCTCACAATCTATTAGATACGAAGAGGCTACTGACTTGTACATTCAAGCGGCCACCCTGTACCGGTTGAAGAAGGAATTCAACCAAGCAGGGAACCAATTCCTCAAGGCAGCTGAAATACAAGAGAAGTTATCAAATCACAACGACGTTGCCAACCATCTAGTTGAAGCATACAAGTGTTTCAAGGGGACTTCTCCTACCGATGCCATTGAGGCGTTATCGAGGGCCATTCACATATTTTTGACCCAAAATGGTCAGTTTAGAAGAGCTGCCAATTTCACCGGCGATTTGGCTGAATTGTACGAATCAGTTGGTGATTCTGAAAACGCAATCAAGAGTTACGAACAAGCTGGTGATTATTTTACCACTGACCACGCTGAAGCCTTGGCAAACAAATCTTACTTAAAGTGTGCTGATTTGTCTGCATTGTCAGGAAACTACCGTAAGGCAGTGGAATTGTTTGATACAATTATTAAACAGCTGAGTGGAAGCGCTTTATCGAGATGGAGTTTGAAAGATTACTTTTTGAAGGTTATCTTGTGTGTATTGTGCATGGATGATGCTGTGGATGCCAAGAAGAGACTTGACTCTTATGTAAATGAGGATCCAGGCTTTGAGCAAACAAGGGAATTCAAATTGCTTCAAGATGTTCTTGAAAGTATCGATCAAGGTGACGTCCAAACCTTCTCCGACAAGGTGTTTGAGTATGACCAACTCTCCAAACTTGATAAATTGAAGACTCAACTCTTGTTGAAGATCAAAAACACCGTGGTAGAGAAGGATGACGACGATTTGTTATGATTATACAATTTCATTTTCAGTTTAATAAACAATAAATACAAATTAGCGTTTGAATACTTCACCATATGTGGGGTCGGAATAAAGCGCATAACGTTTTGCAGTCCACCGTCTGAAATCCTTACCCCAGATGATTAAGAAAACATAGCTGCCGTTAATAACAATTGAAAGCATAAACATAAGCCAGGTCGTAACTTTCAATCCATTATGAGTTAACCATGGCTGAATTGCGAACGTGAAGGCACAACCAATAACGTTTCTGAGTACTAACATAAACACAAGTCCTTCACTTGCAACTTTTTCGTAGCAATCAACGGCGTATGTCAAGCAAATAGCACCAGAAGAACTCATGGCAAACCCCAAAAAACCCTGACCCACGACAACCGAAAGAGGCCATTTTTGACTATTTACCGAACCTAAACCGTACGCAAGTATACCAGCAGCATTAAGTAAGGTAGGAACAATCATAGCATATAATCTAAATTCGGGTTCCAATATCCCTCCATTTTTCCTAGCCAAGTAAATTGTGAGCCAGTCAACAAATTTACCACCATAAAACATACCAAAAAGACTGCCAATACAGGCACCCAAGTTGGTCAATCCGACTTTATCGGCATCAAAGTAGTATGGGGCAACAGAATAGATTTCTGATTGAGTTGTGGCCAATAAAGACAACCACATCATTTGAGCACCATAAACAACACCACCCCAGAGAATAGCTGGGAACGATACAAGAAGGAATGGACGATAAAATATAGTGAACCAGGACCGCTTATCATTGTAGGTGAGTTCAAGAAGAGCCAAGCGTTGTCTGTATGTCTTCTTAGGGATGGAAGAATCAATTGAATGGGTAGACGTACCATCTGAACCATCCTCGACGTCCACGTAAACTCTGTTCTTCTCGTTGAAGTCAGGTGAAAGGTCACCACTCTGTACAGCCAGTAAAATCGTTTCTCTTGTCTTAATTTGCAGCAAGATTTCGTGCTCTAACTCTGAGGAGCTATTATTACGAGAAAAGGTGGTATCCTCCATAAAGAAGAACTGGATTATTAGAAGGACTCCTGTAAAGATAACCTGGAAGTAAAAAGTCCATCTCCACCCCATTGATTCCATGATATACCCACAAGCAACAGGACCCAAATCACTTCCAAAGTATAATGCAAGAATCAATAAACTGAAAACAGTTGATCTTTCGTGTAAGAAGAACACGTCTGTGGATGAAATCTCCACTAGGGAGTCGACTGGAGCAGCTGAAATTCCGGACAAGATAGCAAAACCAAAAATATGTTCTATTTTAGTTGCACGACCTCCTATTATACAACCAACGATATTAATTAATGAGCAGGCCAAATACACAACTCTCCTTCCAACCTTGAGCGCTGTAGGCTGCAAAAACAAGCATCCAACTCCCAAAAAGAGAAATGTTAACGCACTGGAAACATTTAAGCGCAGGAAACTGGTATCAAATACTTCTGTCCACAAGGTCCACAACGGACCATTGAAGTTAGCTGTTACTGCCAACATAAATGCCCTAGAATTTGTTAGTGGTGTACGGAGAAGGAAAAAATGAATGGACTTACCAAAACCAGAGCAAACTAAATTGCAAGTACTTTTTTCTTTGAGACCAACGTAATGGATCATTAATGTTGGAGCTTGGTTGTGGTTGAAGAATAATATTACTTTTGCCTTCTTTTTTAATATTTAACGTATTGTCGATATCAACTAAATGGATTGTGCCAGGAACTGGAACTTCATCTGTCGATAACTGGCCACCGCTGAGGATCTTTTCTAAGTCGGGGGTCATGTTGTTGTCAATTTAACAATATAGCCTACTTCTCGAGAAAAATCGCTACATCTTTATAAGAATTCACTCTCTATGACTGGTTTCTGATTTGCGGGGCGGTATGATGATAAAATATTCGCAAGCGGAATTTTTCACTGATAAAGAAATTCTTCGCAAGTCATGATACCTTATCATGCCAGAGTACGGATGAAAGAGGTAATTTCGGACCTTTAGGGTGTATAGGGTGGCTATATACGCCATTTCACTTATATCTGGCAATTATATGCTTGATTCTAAAGTTTGTTAGACTTTGTTAACGTGGTATTTTCATACTTCAGGCCTAGCGCTATTCTAAGCCCCGCACAGTCGACAGTGCACAACCGCGCGCTATTCCATAAACAGATTTATGAAGGCGAGGGGTGTGACGAGTTGTTCTTTGTTGATCCGCCGAAGCAATATCTTTGATGTATGAATGATATCATTTTAATCATATATTAAGTTATGATAGTGTGTATCTGATTCCCGCGATAATATCCAACTTAGATCATAAGCGACCCTGAAATAATTGCTTCCCTAAAACTGATAATGTTTCTCACTTTTTTCCCCTTTCGGATCGAGTCCAGAATATTATTTTTAAAAAAAATCTAATTTCTTTTGAAGAGACCTTTGAGGTTACGCAAAATAAAGTCATCATCGTTGGTGTTGACCACAATCTTACCTCCCTCTGGATCCAGCTCCAAGGATTGGACTGACTCTAATTTGTGATCTCTTAAAAACAATGTGGCAATAAGTAATGGGAAGCACAAGACCAAACCAGCAATACACAAATAACGCTGAACCTCGGCGTATGCCAAGACAACAGCTATTCTTTCTGGGGTACCCCAGGTGTAGGTTGTAATGAATTTGCCAACTGGATCTCCATAAGCTAAGGTGGCAACAGAAGTGTCGAGACCAGCATCCCTAAGCTTACGAGTAATCGCCCCGAACATTTCATTACTCCAAATGGCACCACTGACACTGGCACCCACACTCAAACCGATATTGTAGGAAGCCAAGTAAAGCGAAAGAATAACAGCCATGTATTCATGGTTGGTACATGTTTCAATGGAAACCTGTGTAGCGTAAGTGAAGAAACCGGCACCAAAACCCATCAAACAGAGTGAACCGATGACACCGTCGGTGTATTTCTTGTATTCAACACCATCATTGTCACCTCTGAAATGGATCAAGAGACCCAAGGCAACAATCCAACAACAAGTACCAAAGATAATGAAACCCTTCAACCTTCTGAAGTAGACAACCACAAGACCGACCAAAGGACCGGTAATAACAGACACAAATGAGTATAATGACGTGATTCTAGTTGCAGCCTTGATACTGGATCTCATACCAACAACCAAAACTGTGTACATGTAATCATTAGGCATGTAGTAAATGAAATCAATAAAAATACCAACCAATAAAGCAGACCAGACACCACGGTCCTTCATAAGCTTAAGCGGAACAATTGGGAATCTTGCAAACTTGGCTTCCCACCAAACAAAAAACGGTATCAAAACAAACCCAATTACCAATGGTACAATTGTAGAAGCCTTCTTCCAGGTGGAGTGTTGGCCACCAGCAATTGTAAATGGAACTAAAATGAACCCAAAAACACAAATAATGAACAAAATGCCAGGAACGTCCAATTCCCAGAATAATTTATGAAGAGCTCCGCCCCAGGATTTAATAGAGGTTGGTTGGAAGGTAGATTCGGCCTTTTCTTCTTCGATTAAATCTTTCCATTCATTTGTTCTCCTGACCTTAATCATCATGTGAATAAAGCAACAGAGCAATGGAACACATGATAATGGGAAAATAAATGCCCAGATACCAATGCAGTAGTTCCAAGAGTGGCTAGCCAATAAGCTAGAAGAGATGTCACCACTTACCCAAGTGGTGATAATGAATGGTAAGGCTGGAACGAAAGATGCAACCAATCTCCAGTTTAAGTTGGAAAAATCGGCTAACACAATTTGCAACATAATGATTACACCCGAATATCCGATCTGATAAAGAACCGAACCACCAGCAAATTTGTAAATAGTGTTAGATTGTGATTGCAACACAGTCCCAACTGCGTAGAAGATTATGGAGACAATAAACAACTCTATACGACCAAATCTGTCGGACAATCTGGCGTAAGTAGGCTGTGCAGCCGCAGCCACGACGGCTTTGATAACGTTAATAGTGGCTAATAATGAGTGCGAATTGTATGAGGCAGTTGCATATGTTTGGAATGTAAATCTAATAGTACCATCTAATGAGTAGCAGAAGGCCACAAAGAAAATACAAACAAAGAATACCAATTTATGAACAAAGGTATCGTATTGGCGATTTAAAAGCGCAACTTTTCTAATCCCGATAGATTTTGTAGAAGGTTCGATAAAGTGATCGTGACCATCTGAAGATGCAGAAGGACTTAATACCTTAGAATCCAGAGAAGCCCGGCCTGATTCTTCCTTATCACTCATATAGTTTTTTTATTAGTAATGATAATAATGTTTCAGATAAGGAGGCATCCCCATCCTGTTATATATATTTTACGGCTGTTATAAGATGCGATCAATCTACATTGTGAAGTTAAAAAGAAACAATGGATCTGACCCATAACAGAAAAGGGAATGCAATTACAAGCGAGCTAATTTTATAGGTCCGTTGAGAATAATTTTAGTCCGGGTTTCGGAGATGCCTTAATAAAAAGAAAAAAAAGGCTTCGGTACCTGTACCTTCGGGTATTATTAGCAACTATTATTTAAAATTTCACGCCTCAAACAAGGACCCTTAGGACGTGTGTGTGCCATGAAAGGTCATCCAGTTATTGTTAAGAAAAAAAAAACTCTAAAAAATATCAAAAAGAACGGTAGAGACCAAAAATTTCACGTTTACGCAATACCATTATATTACTCGGACGATTATTTTTTTCATTACTTTAAAAATAGCTGCTAATATTCTATATTACTATACTGGCTTTCCGCCAATAAATTCACTCCATCTTTTGACTTCGCCTGGAACGTTAACCAGTTCGGGTATGACGTCAAATGGCTGTTTTGCAGCTATTTTCGATTTCAAACAGTCGGCAAACAACTGTGAAGTGTTAGGTTCATTAAACAAAGCGATACCAAAATCAATAGCATTTCTTCTCATAACGTAGTCTTCATCCAACAAACTTTCGGCACGAGCCTTGGCTAAGTTGAAAACACCACCAATTTTGTTTTGCTGGAATATTTCTCTCAATGCTCTTTTGTCGGTCTTAGGGAAGTCAATCACTTCGACCGATTCGGCAACAAACTTGCTCAAGTAATCTGCAACTGGCTGCGAAGCTGTAAAAAATTTGAATCCCAATCCGGAAACCGCCTTTGCGACATTTCCCAATTTCTCATTAGATAAGTCACCACCAAACAACAAGCCCTGACCAGGTTGTGGAACAGTAAAGTTCATGGTGGATTGAATCGAGGTCCAGTAAGCGTCAACTAAGTCCTGACCAAAACAGGCTATTTCACCAGTAGAAGACATTTCAACCCCCAAAAATGGATCAGCCCCAGCCAATCTCGTAAATGAGAACTGTGGCACTTTAGTAGCAACGTAGTCGTATGACTTGTTCATCAAATCAACAGGTGCTGGGACATTCTCTTTGATTAAAGCCTTGGTGGCAACATCAATAAAGTTGATGCCCAAAACCTTGGAAACAAATGGGAAAGATCTTGAAGCTCTAATGTTACATTCAATAACCTTCAAATGACAAGAAGCATCATCCAATGTACCGTTTTTATCATCCTTAATAACTTGCATGTTGAATGGACCACTGATTTTCCAAGCACTAGCAACTTTATCAGCGATAACCTTCAATCTGTCCATAATAACGGGAGACAAGTTCTGCGGTGGTAACACCAACGAAGCGTCACCGGAGTGAACACCAGCATTTTCAATATGCTCAGACACGGCATGAACCAAAAGTTGTCCTTCGCTAGCAACACCATCAATATCGATTTCTTGTGCTCCTTGAATAAACTTGGAAATAACAACTGGGTGGTCTTGTGAAACCTTAGCAGCATTGGATAACTTAGCATCCAATTCACTCTTGCTGTTGATAACAGACATAGCAGCACCAGACAACACATACGATGGACGAACCAAAACTGGGTAACCAACTTCAGTCGCAAACTGTTCGGCTTCTTCAACTGAAGTCAATTCTCTCCATTGAGGTTGGTCAACTCCAATTGAGTCCAAGATTTGAGAAAACTTGTGACGATCTTCTGCCTTGTCAATATCTTCTGGGTTGGTACCTAAAACATTACAACCGTTGTTTTGTAAGGCAAGAGCAATGTTTTGCGGTAATTGACCACCAACACTAACGACCACACCTTGAGCAGTTTCCAATTCATAAATGTCCAAAACTCTTTCCAAAGATAATTCTTCAAAGTATAATCTGTCAACTTCGTCGAAATCAGTAGAAACAGTTTCAGGGTTATAGTTGATCATGATAGTCTTGTGACCACTTTCTCTCAATGCACGAGCAGTAGAAACGGCACACCAGTCAAATTCGACGGAAGAACCAATACGGTATACACCAGAACCCAAAACCAAGGTTCCGTGTTCGTCAAAAGTTACATCAGACGAAGTAGCATTGTAAGTGGTGTACAAGTAGTTGGTGTTGGCAGGGAACTCAGCGGCCAATGTATCAATCTTCTTAACAAATGGCACAATTCCAAACTCCTTTCTTACTTTTCTAACTTCTAATTCATGGGAACCGACGGAGATACCAATTTGCTTGTCCGAGAAACCCAATTTCTTAGCACGGGACATTAAATCACTATTAATCTTTTGTAAACCACCGACACTTTCCAATTCTTTGTACATGTTGACAATATTCATTAACTTGTGCAAGAACCATTTATCAATTTTAGTCAATTCGTGAACCTTTTCAACAGAGTAGTTTTCGTGGAGCAAAGCTTGTCCAACAGCTAACCATCTTCTGTCGGTTGGGTTAGCCAAGACATCGTCCAAATCCTCAAAGTGGTCTCCTTGGAAACCAATGTAGGAAGGATCCACCTGTCTAATAGCCTTCTGGAACGATTCTTCAAAGTTTCTGCCAATAGCCATAACTTCACCAACAGATTTCATAGCCGAACCAATATCTCTCTTAACATGTTGGAACTTGGCTAAATCCCATCTTGGAATCTTTGTGACCATGTAGTCCAAAGATGGTTCGAAATTAGCGGAAGTAGTCTTGGTAACTGGGTTTGGCAATTCTGGTAAGGTATGACCTAAGGCAATCTTGGCAGCAGTGTAAGCCAATGGGTAGCCAGTAGCTTTAGATGCCAATGCTGAAGAACGAGACAAACGAGCGTTGACCTCAATGACTCTGTAATCCAACCCATCAGGTTGTAAAGCATATTGGACATTACATTCACCAACAACACCCAAGTGTCTAATGATTTTAATAGCGGCACTTCTCAACATGTGGTATTCTTCATCGGATAAGGTTTGAGAAGGAGCAACAACAATGGAATCACCTGTGTGAATACCCAATGGATCAAAGTTTTCCATATTACAGACGGTGATACAATTACCAACACGATCACGAACAACTTCGTATTCAACTTCCTTCCAGCCCTTCAAGGACTTTTCAACCAAAATCTGAGGAGCTAAAGATAACGATTGAGCAGCTAAGTTTCTTAATTCTTGTTCATTGGCAGCAAATCCAGAACCCAAACCACCCAACGAGTAGGCAGATCTGACAATAATTGGGTAACCTACAGATTCCGCGGCTGCAAGAGCATCATCAACAGTCTCCACAGCAATTGATTCCGCAATTGGAATGTCAATCTCCTTTAAAGCCTGTGCGAACAAGTCACGATCTTCGGAAGTTTCTAAGGTTTTGATAGGAGTACCTAAGACTTTAACACCGTATCTGTCAAATACACCCATCTTATCCAACTTAACACCGACGTTTAAACCTGTTTGACCACCAAAAGTCAACAAGATCCCGTCTGGTCTTTCTCTCTCAATGATGTAGGTGATGTACTCAGCAGTAACCGGCAAGTAATAGATTTCGTCAGCTAAGGCATGCGATGTTTGGTTGGTGGCAATGTTAGGATTTATCAAAATAGATTGCTTATTGGCTTCCTTAAGTGCTTTTATTGCCTGAGAACCGGAGTAATCGAATTCACCGGCTTGACCAATCGACAACCCCCCAGAACCGATAACCAACACCTTGGAGACGTCAACTAATTTGTGTGCATTTTCATCGGTGAAATTCTTCAAGAGACCAGCACCAGCATAAGCTGGTTGATTCTTCAAGGGATTATAAGTAGAAAAGGTCCGGGCAGATCTGAATGTTGCCTTCAAGGAACCTGCCACAGCGTTATGAAGTGATATTGATTTCAAGTGTATCATTATATATCACAAAATGTTTGGAAAAAACAAAAAGATTCAAAGATATTGCACGATGAAAGAATGTAGTTGAATGAAATGATAATTACCAGACGTATGAAACTTAGTGGGGAATAGAAGTACTTATAGTGGGTGAAAAATTTTTGGTTATCCCAAAGTGGTAATGAGTCAGAGCTAAGCGCGTTGTAAGATCAGTAAATATTACCCGGATTTTGTGCATTACCCGGATACATTAAGTTAGAAATATTGCATACACAGCGTGACATCACCTCAGCTACATAAACGATCTGCCTTATGCCGAGTGAATCATACCTATTAGTCTAATGCAAGAGAACATCAGGAATGGATCATTACACTTCAGCAATATGTTGCGAGGTTAATAAAAAGTTCTTTCTAGAAATTGTTTTATATAGTCACATTTTACTAGAGTCCCTGAAAAGTGAAAAAATTGCTAGAATTACAGAATTTCTGGAAAACTATGAAATGTGCGAAAATCTGGGAAGTTACCACAGGTTTCAAATTGTATAAAAGATTTTAACTTTGGAGCAGTACTTTCTACATCGAATTTCAATATCAAGGTGTAACAAGTAACAATTCTTAGTCACCACACTGTTCCTGCAGTGGTGTGTAAATAAACGATGAACCCTTTTTTTCAAACGGTTGTTCAAGCTGGCAGCCAATTGCGCATTGCCAAAGGAAGGTAGATGCGAAATTATGGCAATGGAGTGCGTTATCTAGATTAGTCAGACCACACTTGATTGGTTTGGCTTAAATTAAATAGCTGATTAAATATGTAGTGCCTAACATCGCTAGACAGCTTAAATAGAACTGTGGGGACCAATTGGACCTCACAACCCGCCACGGTCGGTTGTTTATTATAAACTCTAATCTCGCGTGAATTAATTCTCAGCGATATTTATTAGGCGGATTTTCCAAAAGTTCTATCACCGCCTCGCTTAGTACAGAAGAACACACAAGAAACATTCATTAACTATATCGCTTATCCTTCGAGGAACAGCAGTTCAAAATGTCATTTAATAACAATGGTGACTACTTGCCGTCCACCCCCAACATTTCAGTGGATAGTGACCCCACCAAAGACCGCAAATTCTCGATATCTGAAGCATTCAATTCTTTCCAAAATCTGCCCAGTCCATTTGAATATGGAGGCAGAAGCTATATCAGCATGAGCCACCGTCCTTCGGCGAACTTAAATTCACCAGCTGTTTATTCGGGATCAGATGTTCACAAGCAAACAGCAACTCTCGCCAATATTGGTGTGACTGATGACGACGACGAAGAGGAAGATGATTCGTCGGTTAACAGTCCACCTCCCGAAAACACAGGTGGGTATAGATACGAAAACAACGATCTTTCAAGATCCTCTCCTCCTATTCCAATTAGAGGTCGTCCTGCGTATGTGGCCGAATCGTCACCAGAATCATCACCCGACCCAAACACTCCATTGCTCTTAAAGCAACCTAAGAAATCACAGGATTCTGAATTCCATTCTTACGGAATTTCTACGGACCTTGAAGCTGGTCCTTCACAGTTGAATTCAAAGAATACCGTCACTCGTTCTGAAGGTTCATTGGCCCAAGAATATGTCGTGAAGACACTCAATTTTATACCTGCAGTATTTCTTGGAACTTTGTTGAATATCTTGGATGGTTTATCATACGGTATGATTATGTTCCCAGTTAGCGACGCAATTTTTTCATCGTTGGCACCGGCGGGTTTATCCATGTTCTACATGTCTTGCATTGTTTCTCAGTTGGTTTATTCGTTGGGTGGCTCTGCATTCGAATCAGGAATTGGCTCTGAAATGATTGAAGTTACACCATTCTTCCACACAATGGCCCAGTCAATTGCGTCACAAATGGCCGGCTCGAGTAATGACGCCATCATCGCAACCACCATCACTACATATGCCGTTTCTTCAATCGTAACGGGGTTAGTCTTTTATGCCTTGGGTAAATTCAAACTTGGTGTTTTAGTAGGATTTTTTCCCAGACATATTTTAGTTGGGTGCATTGGCGGGGTTGGTTACTTCTTAGTTGCAACAGGTGTTGAAGTTTCTTCAAGACTAGAAGGTGGCTTGATTTATAACTGGGAAACATTCAAGTTTTTGTTTTACAATCATATTACTTTGTTAGAGTGGGTTACACCCTTGGCATTGACTATAATTTTGATTGGTTTGCATCAAAGAATTCACAATTCTTTGTTAGTGCCCTTGTATTTTATTGCCGTCTTCATAATTTTCCATTTGGTGATATTGATTGTACCTTCGTGGAATTTGGATTTGGCAAGAGAGTATGGCTGGGTATTTCCTGCTGTGGAGGACAATGAACCATGGTACGGATTTTATTCATTGTACAAATTCAACTTAGTGGATTGGTGGTCATTATCTAAGCAGTTGCCCTCCATGTTAGCATTGACCTTCTTTGGTATTTTGCATGTCCCTATCAATGTACCGGCATTGGCAGTTACCGTGGGTATGGACCAGTTTGATGTTGATCGTGAATTGGTTGCCCACGGTTATTCAAACGCGCTTTCTGGTTTGGTGGGATCAATTCAGAACTACCTTGTGTACACAAACTCTGTTTTATTCATCAGGGCAGGTGCTGACGATAGATTGGCTGGTATCTTGTTGGCTGTTGCAACTGGTGCGGTCATGATGGCTGGCCCTGTTGTTATTGGCTACATTCCTGTTTGTGTTGTGGGTGCTTTGATTTACTTACTAGGCTATGAGTTGTTGAAAGAAGCATTATACGACACATACGGCCGTTTACGTAAAATCGAGTACACAACGGTCGTCATTATTGTTGTTACGATGGGTGCGTTTGATTTTGTCATTGGTATTTTGGTAGGCATCTTATTAGCATGTCTTTCTTTTGTTGTGGAGGCTTCTGGAAGTCCGGTTGTTCAAGGCATTTACTCTGGTGCAGTGACAAGATCGACAGTCTTGAGACATCCCAAACAACAAGAATTTCTCAAAGATGTTGGGGAACAAATCTGTATTGTCACACTCCAGGGTACGATCTTCTTTGGATCGATTGGTGGGGTGGAAGATTCCATCAGAGAAAAGTTTGAAAATGAAAATTTCAACTTGAACCCAATCAAATATTTGATTATTGACATGAAGGGAGTTGTTTCTATCGACTTCTCTGCTGCAGAGGGGTTCAGAAGAATTCTGAATTTGACCAATGAGTTCAAGACGCAGTTAATCTTCTCATCTGTTGTTGAGGACGACGACATCATTAAAGGGTTGAGAGATGCTGGTTTATGGGTTGACCAGTGTGATCAAAACACCATCAAGCTATTCTCGACCTTGAATTATGCCTTGGAATGGTGCGAGAACTCATTCTTGAAGACCTATAAGTCGGTCAAGCGCAAGGAGCACAAAATCTCGGTGCCTGAGAACCATCATTTATTTAGACAAAGATCCATGAGTTCTACTCCAGGAAGTGGTAACACCAATACCAAGCAATTGATGAATAATAACTTTGAAATTGGAACACCCAGAACTGCCTTTGTCTATGAGGCTGCTGCTAGAACTGTTCAAGATGAGCAAAAGATCCTGTCGAAGTACTATTCGACGACTGATTCTCCATTTACTAAACAGCCGCTTCCACTTATGATGATTACATATCATGGGTTGTCGGACAAAGATCAAGCCTTTTGGTCTGATTTGGCATCTTATTTTGTAAAGGAAAAGATCCCCGAGAATATCGAGTTCTACAATACCGCCAAGGAAAGTCCTTCATTCTTTATTGTGGAAACAGGATTGATACGTTCGGTATTTAAGTTTGAGAGTGATGGTCGTGAGATACACTCTAGTCTCTTACCTATGACAGCATTCGGTGACTTATTTGAGCTTGGTCCATACTTTAGAGAAGTTACCTACACAACTGTGAATCCATCGGTAGTATGGAAATTGTCAGACGCCAAGGTTGCTGAATTAATGAAACAACCAAATGGTGTTTTAATAATCAATGAACTATTGAAAATCCAAACCAAATTGGTCAGAGAAAGACTCGATTCTATGACCGCAAACCTACTTATAGCAGGATAATAATTTTACTTTACATAATACACACAATTAATAATGCCTTTTTTTGTAAGACTAGTCAACAATAGTTGGTCCCAAAGTGGGGCAGAAAGAAAAAAGAAATTAGAAAAATAGTGACACATTCCTGCACATGCTTTAGCCTCCTATCACCCAAAAGTTGCCCCCTTCAGCCTTTCGTAATCTAAGGCTGACTGGCTCTTTCTTCTCTCTTACACACCACAACATTATGGTAGCCATCAACAAACTTTTCTTATATACATTGCCATTTGCTCAGGCATTATCAATTCCTGGAGTTGAGCTGTTTGTCAAATCTTCACTTTTATCCTTGCATGCTGAGTCTGAAGAAGTGACTGTCATCAACACTTTCCTTGGTGCCGACGACAAACCAGTTCCTGGGGATTCTCCCATTGTTCAATGTGATGCCTCACTTCCACAAATCTTATCTCTTGAAAGCATAACCATTAATCCAAACCCACCAGTTAGAGGTGAGAACTTGACTTTCATTGCGTCCGGCTTCCTTGCTACCGATATCGAAGAAGGGGCTTACGTTGAGGTTGATGTGAGATATGGATTCATCAAGTTAATTCATGACACCTTTGACTTATGTGAAGAAATATCTAAGGTTGACTTGCAGTGCCCTCTTAAGAAAGGCCAACAGATTATCAAAAAGCAAGTCGAAATCCCTAACGAAGTTCCTCCAGGAAAGTACATTGTAAATGCCAGAGCTTATACCAAAAATGACGTATTTATCACTTGTTTGACAGCAACTGTTGAATTCCCACCGGTTTAAGCCCTACTATAGCACATCAAACTAAGATCTCGATTATGATTCTTTTTTTTTTTTGAAGAGAATATCTTTGTCTCAGTATGCTTTTACAATTAATGTTAACTACAACTATCTAGATGTCCTAGGTATAGATTTTTATCACATACATACTTAATAAAATGTTGGCACAAGTGTTTCATTTTCTTGGCCGAACCGTGTACCTGACATTGTGTGCAGTCAGTTTAGAAACCTTTCATTTAGCCGGCGCTAGCAAATCCTTTGCGATTCGGATCTAAAAAGGGTCTTCATAACATGGTTCTTGAAGACTATTTTTCCATTCAGATCTTCTTTATAATCCTTCGGGAGACGCTCGAGACGGCTATTATTATATCCGTTCTCTTGTCATTTATTAATCAACGAGAAGCTACCAATAAAGATCACCCAGAATCCTTTGAGAAGTCTCAGCGAAAGCTAAAACTTCAAGTTTGGGTAGGTGCCGTCTTGGGGTTAGTTATTTGCTTCCTTATTGGACTTGTGTTTGTCCTTTGCTTTTACTTCATTGGAAAAGACTACTGGTCGTACGCTGAACGTTTATGGGAAGGTGTTTTCTGTCTTCTCTCTAGCGTGATCATTACAGTTTTGGGTATTGGCTTGCTCAGAATTAACAAGGTGATGAAAGTCAAGTGGTGGGCCAAGTTGGGTGATGCTTACAACGACCAAGAAGAACCTGGTGATGCTTTGACAAAGGTTGGTGAAGAATACCCGTTAGAAAGCCTCGAGTCCAGAACGTCTACCGACAGTAGACAACCTTTAACTGCTTCTAGCGACGATTTTACAAAACAGAAAAAGGGCAAGCAGTTCACAAAGAAATACTTTTTGGCCATTTTGCCATTAGTCACTACATTAAGAGAAGGATTAGAGGCAGTGGTGTTTGTGGGTGGGATAGGAATGTCATCTCCACCATCATCCATTTTGTTGTCAGTTATTGGCGGAGTATTCTTTGGTTCCGTCATCGGGTACACTTTGTATAAGGGAGGTAATAAACTCTCTTTACAATACTTCTTGATTCTCTCTACCTGCTTTCTCTACGTTGTGAGTGCCGGCTTGATGAGCAGAGGCGTTTGGTTCATGGAATTAGAAAGATACGTCAGGTTATGTGGAGGGTTAGATCCTACTGAAACAGGCAGTGGTCCTGGTTCATATGATATCTCAACCAGTGTTTGGCACGTTAACTGCTGTAATGGGTTGAAAGACGGATGGTGGATGGTATTTAATGCCATTTTTGGATGGACTAATTCTGCAACTTACGGAAGTGTTGGTTCATACATGGCTTACTGGCTTCTAGTAATTGTATGGTTGGAAGTCAAACTATTTGAGGAAAGAGAAGGTCGGTTGCCTCTCATCCCTGTCAGGTGGCAATTGAGGAGAATAAAGAAGAAGGTCAAGTTATACGAAGCAATCATGAAGCAAAGCCAGGCCGCTAGTGCCGAGAACAGTGCTATTGAGCAGGAAGCTGAAACAGCTGTCTTGCTATCTTCCTAATCAAGAAAAGAAGTAATCTAAATAATAGCATGCATATATTCTTAAATTAGTTGTCATACATCTATTGAGCAAAGTATCTTGGCTCATCAAAAACATGGTATCTGTGGCCACGCACACCATCTCCTCTAAACATACTAGGCATTCTCAAGTTCTCGTCTATCTCTTCTTCGTCAACAAAGTTGTTACCGTACAAGAAAGCTTCATCCTTTTCACGCGCCTCTTCTTCACTCAAGAGCTTGAACTTGGCCACTTGCAATTCTGTGTCGGTAATTGTAGATCTGGAGATACGGGCATAGGCAACCTTCTTCAAATCTCTGAACAAGATATATTCGCACCATCTGTCCCAATCAGTCAGGTCAATATCATGCATTCTTGATTCTTCACTGACATACGTGTTGTAGTTGCCTTGGAGTGGCTCAGTAACTAAGTAACTCAACAAAATCAATGGTCTCGATGAATCTCCCATGATCTTTTGGAGAGTTAAACTCTGTAGTCTACGGTCTTCCTCATCCTCTTCTTGACCGGAATGGAACACCACGACATCAACCAATTCACCATAGATGTCCAAGGTGGCATGGATAGCTGGTGCAAGTTCCCCAACGGGAGATGGCAACAAGTGATGAGTTGAGCTGATGATTGGGAATTTGGATAACAATGCTGCACCCCATGTGTGCTTGTTTGGACCAGGGCCATAATCGACATACATGCCCAAATCTTCCGCAATTGTTTGAGTGAAGTCACGGTTTCCTCCAATCAATCTTTGAGTATCACTTTCTAACAAACCAATAATATCCAATTCTGCATCCTTGATCAAATCTCTCATTCTGGTTTCACTAGCCCACATATTGTTGTCCAAACCAAAATGAACACACCAGATACCAGCAGAAAAGGAGCCGGTTTCTTCTTTGTAAGGCTTGATTTCCGCACTTGGGTATCTCTTGACAAAAATACTAATTGCCAATGCGATTAATATGGTCAAGATAGTAAAAGCTTGTTTAAACAAACGTGCTCCATTGAGGTCAATCTTTGCAATATTCGACTTTGCATTTCTTAAGTTGTAATTCAAAACACCTGCCAAGATAGAAACAAAGGAAGTGATCAACACAATATCAGTTCTCTCACGCAAGAGGTTTCCACCTGGAACAAAAGCATATGCAACAATCCAAATACTTTCAAGGCAAATAATGATGTGTACAAAGTAACCAGCGATAAACAACAAACCTGGGTTATATCCAACTATTCCTTGGAAGATAATTGGAGTGATGGAAGCCAAATAAAAGGAATAAATCGTGGCACCAGCAAAACTGGCCCACTCCTGATAATAGTAAAGAGCAAAAGCACTTCCACCACCAATGATTACGTTATAAAACTTACCACTTAACAATGAAGGGCGAAGTTTCAACGAAGCAATAATACCCCCAATGAAGCCAGCATAATGAATCAAAGAACCAGTAATTGGAGTTGGGCCCTTAACTGGGAAACCTTCCCAAGTCCATAATGTTAAAGTCGAGGAGTCACTCATGTAAGATTGAATGGAGAAGAAGTAACCTCCAAATCCAAGAGCAGCGAGGAAGAGAGAACCACCAGATCTAGTTATTTTCTTCAGACCACTATTAGAAATAGAAGTTGACGAGAAGAATGCGCCCAACAATCCAACAAGGATACCAATCTCGTTATAACCTCCATTTTCCTTGTGCATAATCGGCCAGATTGGATTGTTAGAGTAAAACAAGAATTTGGCAATAGAAGTTGCCAATAAGCCAACAATAAATGTAGTTGTAAAAGAATTATATTTCTTTGGTTGGTCGGACAAAGCCCATAATTCAGCGATAAACGCGACAACAGCAAATGAAGAGCCCACAGTGATGCTCAAAAGTCTTTCTTCTGGTTCTTCAAACTTGTAAGCTCCTACACCAAATAAGACGGCCAAAGATCTAGCCACAAATGGGTATTGGGCAAACAAGCGTCTGATGAATGGAATGAGTATCAAAGTTGGTGATACAAACATACAAATAATGACAGCTTCATAGCCGGAAATACCCATGTGCCACAATGGGAAGTACCAGACGCACAAGAACAAGGAAGTGAGGACACTCCAGTACATAAACGAATTAACCAAGTTAATCAAGACCTGGAAAGAAGTGAACTCATCTTTGGCCAGAGCCGGAGAAGATTTGGAAGATTTGGAAGACTTAACAGGTTCAAGAGCAATTCCCAATCCTGTAATGGCAATCTCAATCTTTTGCAAGTCAAGGATGGACCAAGAATCAAATGCAAGATCCAAAATGATCAATCCCCATTCAAAGTAAGCATAGATTGAGTATGCACCAGCTCTGTCATGAACTTTATGTTGAATGAACCAGTAAATCAAGGGAATAATATTAAGGAAAAAGGCCCATGCAGTATAAAATCTTCCCTTTCTGACAGTGGATCCTTTGTCCGACAACAATGTTGTAGTCATGGTCCATGGGATTGTTAAGACCATGTACAGAATCATAAAAATGTCGTGCCAATCATGGTCATCAGTTGAAGTAATATAGACAAAACCACCACAGGTAAATGTTCTAATAATCCCACTAACGAAACCGATGTAAGGTAAAGAAGAATTCTTCCTGAAGAGCTTGATAAAGTTGAATGCTATCAAAAGAAATCTTGGGCCGGCAGTCAATGCAATAAGAATTTGAAAGATTGATCTTTCGGGATACCTGTCACCGATTGTGGCAGAAACACTAGGGAACCACTCATCGGGGTATCCATATGAGGCATTCTCTACGATCTTGTAGTAGTGCAACCAAGTACCGACAATAAGAGCTGAAATGAAGGCTCCGTAAGCACAAATTGCATGAGCATATGCCACATAGCTAGCGTTGAACCGAAATATTTCATGGCTCACCGGAGTTACCTCTTTTTTAGTTTTTACAGCCATGTCCGAAATGGGTTTTAGCCAACGTATACTTGGTTCTTGAATCGGCCTAGTTTTCGGTGACACTAACACCTCGTCATGTGACAATCAACACATGCATTTCCAAGTTCTGATTTTACTCCGTTCTATGAAATGTCGTGCACAACCCAATGTAGTATCCAGTTAAAATTCTTCTTTTTATAATCTCAAGATCGAACTGTTGTGATAATAGCGTGAATAAGATGGGTAAGTAATATACTTAGACATGTCCTTGAGAATATAATTTCAATATATGAGGTATTTATACGTTTGCCACCTATGGAAATTGTGTTTGGTGTTTTACACGAAGGATTTGCTATGAAAGCTGGAAGCTTAACCATGAAAAATACTAACGATGTTTAGGCTTGGACAATTACGATAACCACAAGAGACCTGAGTTGGTTTCCTTTGATGACATTGATTACGAAAAGTTCCCTGAAGTTCAGGATGCCAGAACCTCGATGTTGAGAGAACAATGGATCAGGACGTATGCATTGAGAGTCACTCACGATGCTTTGAGAAAGTGCAAGCAATACCACAGAGATGATGCTCAGAAGAACTGCAGACCATTGATATTGAAGTATATGAAAATGCTTGAATCATATCCATTACAAGGTTACTTGGGATACCAAAAGAACGACCCATCGAAGTAATCTAAAAACTTACACGCTCCCTTTTATTTCCTTCCCTTTTCCACATTTGTACCATCCGCTGGCCTATGTACCCATGCATTATAGCGTTTTTCTATTCTTTTGGCTAACAAAAAGAACCATAGACACTTTCTAGTATTTATAATATACGAGGTGGCATTGCCCTAGGTAGTAAGAAAATTGAGTTGTAGTTAAGACCTGGAAACGAAAACAATTTATGTATTGCGGTATGGATATTCTCTGATTTAGGTTGAGCTGAGATATCCCTGCACATTGTGTTGACCAATGAAAATTACTCAACGATCGGGTGTCCGAGCCTATGAAAAATTTGGATTGAGCGAACATAAATTGTTTAAACTCAGCAAACAAACAGACCCTATCAACAATGTTTCGTTTAGGTTCCACACAATTGGCCCGTACTGCCGGTGCTAGGTATGTAGATCCTTTAAATTCCGACATCATTGACCAGTTTTGAAAGTATACTAACTTCCATAGAAACTATGCCACCTTGCGTGAAATTGAAATGCGTCTTAAGTCCATTAAGAACATTGAAAAGATTACCAACACCATGAAGATTGTTGCATCTACCCGTTTGAACAAAGCTCAAAGAGCCATGTCTGCATCCAGAGTGTTCAACAAGTCTGACGCAGAATTCTACGCCAATACCGAACCAGAAAAGGACGATGCCGAAAAGACCTTGTTGATTGTTGTTTCTTCCGACAAGGGTTTGTGTGGTTCTATCCACTCTCAGATCTCCAAGGCCGCCAGAAAGAGAATTGGTGAATTGGATGGCAATGTTGATGTTGTTACCGTTGGTGACAAAGTCAAGGCCCAATTATTAAGAACTCACGGTGAAAAGCTCAAGTTGTCCTTCAACGGTGTTGGTAAGGAAGCTCCAAGCTTCAACGAAGTTGCCTTGATTACTGACGAAATTACTGGCTTGGGTAAGTACAAAAACACTGAAGTCTTGTACAACAAATTTGTCTCCGGTGTTGCCTTTGAACCATCCGAATTCTCCGTCTACGCAGCTGAAGCCATTGAAAAGGCTCCAGGTTTAGCCAAGTACGAATTGGAATCCGAAGAAACCACTGAAACCTTGGCTGAATTCTCCTTGGCCAACTCTATTTTGTCCGCTATGGCTGAAGGTTACGCCTCCGAAATTTCTGCCAGAAGAAACGCTATGGATAACGCTTCTAAGAACGCTGGTGAAATGATCAACTCCTACACCATTTTGTACAACAGATCGAGACAAGCTGTCATTACCAACGAATTGGTCGATATTATTACTGGTGCCTCCTCCTTGGATTAGGATGCTTAGTCTACATTTACTTAAATACACATCTCATGATTGAATTCGATTATTTATTGTAATAGTCTATAAAAAACAGGTTTAGTCAACCTTGACAGCTGAAAATATATTCCGGATGAAAACTAAACCTGTTACAACACCAACCGCCCCACATGCCATGCCTATTAAGACACTTGTTAAGCCCATGTACGTAAAGTAAAATAAAATACTCACAAAGTCCCTGACATGCAAGTAGAACATGAAGTAGTATGCGGAGTAGGCAAAGATTACCCAACCTGTGCTTGATCCAACACGGAAACATAACCAATGCCAGTTTGGATTATTGTAAACAGCCAACGAAACGTAAGTGGCCACAATAGCCGACTCAGCAATACTGACAATGAGCATTATCGATGTAGTAAACAAGAAGCTGTACATGTAATAGAAGGTTGTCTTTTCCAACCACACTGAATTGAAAACAAATAATAACTCAACATAGACAATACCAAATGGGATACACCCAAAAATGAAGACGCTGAAGATTGGGTGCAAAAGAATGGATCTTCTGGAGGATGTTACTTGATGTTGCTTTATTGGTTCTGGGTATGAAAGTGAAGTTGGTGATATTGGGGCTTTAACTTGTCTGAACGATGCCCTGTTTCCTAATATACCCCCAACCAATCCTAAAGGTAGAACAACAAATACGAGCAAAAGGAACAAAACGACGATGGTACCAAAAGGTAACGCATTAGACGATTCTTTAGCCCAAACAAAAAAGTTCAACGAGAGAACCACGAACAAAATCAAAATAGGCAAGAAACCTGTGTACAAAAGAGATAACCTGGTTGCTCGTTGAATTGGATAGGTGCTGGTGTTGTTGTTAAGGGACTTATGAGTAATAATCCCCACATAAGATGCAACAATTCCTGATAAAACAAAGAATAGAATCGAGTAGGAGAAGACTGCACCTCCATGGTTATTGAAAAAGGCACTCTGAGATTTGCTTTTGGTAAAATTGAACTTGGTATTAATAACAAAGAGTGCAATGACTGTAATTGCAGCTGTTAATATCTGGATACCTCCAGCAACTAATATTGATAATCCCAAGGTAAACCTAGGAGGAATATTCACTTCGTTGATTAAGCTTTTCCAAGAGGTCGATTCAAAGTCAATTGAAGTTGGCAAAGAAGTCAGAGTTTGAACGTCCTTTTTCAATGCTCGAATTAAGATAACTGCCACAACAAGCGAGATGAAAAACAACAATACCAAAGAATTTATAAGTGAAAACCAGTGAATACTATGATTAGAATGATGGGAATCGTTTTCGTAGTACAAATCCCATCTCGATTTATAGTCAACGGAGATATCTTCTCTCCAATAAATCGAGTATGTGTAGGGAATAACGGTCTTTTGTGGTTCAAGTTGACCGTTCGATCCCTTGGTTACTTTCAATGCGAAATTCTCAAAGTCCTTTGCTGAACCAGGACATATTTCGTTACTGACACTCTTAGGATACACTTCAAAACCAACAATGCTGTTTTTGCCAGTCTTTTTTGCACGGTTGTATCTGAAAACTAACATAACGTGATTGTAAATATATGAGATGTCATCTTGAACAAATCCAAGAGGGAAGCCAGCAGCATAGTATTTGTTGTGATGGTTAGATGATTCAAAGGTGGTGGCACCAGGAAGGCCATCGACATTCCAGTGGACCACATAACCTTGTCTGATCAAAGTGTCTGCACGACTGATCCCGGTTTCCTTGGTGATTAAGTCGCATAAACGAACACAGGGAACATCGATGCCAAACCTAAGATCATACAAGCTTTTCCATAATCTGTCTCCTCTCAAAATCTGCCCAAGAGACAAACGGACTGGGTCTGGTTCACCAGGACATACAAATGGTAATTTTTTATAACTGAATGGAAGTTGTGTGTTGTCCGATTCGATTTTGTTTAGGTACAAATCAACCTTGTCACCCACGCTGTAATACGTATGTTCTGTTTCCCAGCCAAAATTAATAGCCACGGCAATGGCCAATAGATACGTGAAGATAAACGATGTTATTATCATAACATAGAGTAATTGTTTCAAGTAAGTATTTGCTGGTTGGCGTTACTAGACTAGAAGTAATTTTTCTTCTTTCGATTATGTCGTGATTGTTCAAAATACCAACATCACAACATCAACATGAAAAAAAAAAATACTGAAGAGATTCACACCAAGTTAGAATATTTTATGAAGTATTTTCTCTTTCAAAAAAAATAAATAATTAGAGAAAATTATATCAATTGGGTGCCTCGGAATCAATACCTGATTACTATGTTTTAACATTTCTTTCGTGTTATATGACGATTTGGCTTAAACTAAACTACTGGTAGTGGAAAAGAGGTTATTAACACATCTTGTTAACTAAGCCTTGATTTATTTTTACGGGATATACGAACCAAAATAAATAAATAACTATACATACATTGAGATGACTGTTGGACTATTCCCTTAATGATTCCATGGCTTCTCTAATCAAGTAGTTACCCTTTGGATCTAGATTCAATGCTATTGTGAACTCACGGATTGCTTGGAATTTATCGTTTTGGATGTTATACAATTGTCCAAGTAAAAAGTGTACTGACGCCTCGTCTGGTGCTAAATCTTTGAGAATCTCAAACTGCTTCAACGCTTGCGGAAATTGTTGCATCGAAAATAAAAGTTGAGCCTTCTTAAAAATAGGCAAGGGATTTAACAGCTGTAATTTAATTGCCAACTCATACTGACGAAGTGCTAAATTCTTCTTCCCTAACTTCTCCAACACCATTCCAACACAACATATTAAAATAATATTAATTGGATTAATCGACACTGCTTTCCGGAAATGATAATCTGCCTTTTGATAATCACCCAAATTTATGTAAACCATACCAATACCATACAAGGCATTATAATGTCTTGGTTCAATCAAGAGACTTATACGAAAATTCTCGAGTGCCATTTCATAGTTATCGTTACCGAAGTACTCGTGACCTTTAAGAGTATAAGCATAGGTGAATCCTTCATCGAGTCGTGTAGCTTTTGTAAAACATTTAATAGCTTCATCCGGCTCTCTTGTCAACGAGAACAAATTCCCAATGGCACACCATGTAATTGGTGATTGAGGTGCCAAATCATGAAGTTCGTTCGCCAAATACGTCAAATCAACTTTTCTATGCAAATGCCAAAGTAATGTCGAATAATACTCCATATCTTCCAATCGAGTTCGGTCTAACTGGCGTAATTTGACAAAGAAATACTCGGACTGTTTGTAATTGACAATCTCATAATGCAAACGTCCCAACTTACTAAGCACCCACGGGGTATTCTTCTCTTTCTCGGGTAATGATTCCAAAAGGCGAATCGCCTTGTAGCAGTCGTACTTACTCATACTCTTGAAACTTTTGGCAAGTGTTAAATAAACCGACAACAAATGCTTTTCACTCTTTTCGATCTCCCGTTTAGAAAATGCTGAATTCGACAGTGTATCTACTGTCAAAATGTTGCTTGAACTGTTTCTCTTGAGCGAACTATGCAGATTCTTTGCTGAAAGGTCTGGGGCTTTAGTAGGGACTGACTCCTGGGCGGAGCTGGGCTGTGCAATTAATCTAGAGGTTATCCTTGAGTAACTACCTCGCGGCTTTTTTTCTGATTCAGCAGGAAAGTTTGGCTTTGTAAACTCGAATTGATTAGTGTTGCCGGTGTTTGGATTCGACTTGCGTAGGGGTGCATCGGGAACGGTTGCAGCCTTAATTCTGGGTGTAGACAATGAGCTTGTAAAGCTTTCATCTGGATGGATTACGGGTGTTTCAGTCAGTGGGTTTACGGAGTTAGCAAACGGGTTAGGTATGGTATCGGAGCCATCGTGGATGAAAATATCTTCTGACGTCTTTTGTAGATTCGAAATCTTTTGGGCGCAAGGTTTAAAAATTGCTCCAGTCCGAACATTGACTCCTAGCTTACAGAGTTCTTGGAATGCCTCAAAATCAAATTGATTCAACTTGACTGCTTGTGAATAATTTAATGCACTATTTTTGGTATCGTTTATCCCTCGATAGAGATCACCTAAGAGATGGTAGATCAGGGATGAGTCGGGATAGATCGAACGCGAAGATTCATAGTGGAACTTTTGATGTGATGTGGAGAATTGATGAATCTTGCCGTTGTTGGAGCTCAAGTCTGAATCCTTGTAGAGATAACCTACCTTGACCAACTGGTAAATTCCTTCTTTGTATCGCTTCAACACCGCACAGCATTTACCAAACAAGAAGGAGCACCCTAAATGATTTGACGCTAAAACACCTGCAAGTTTGTTGTAGCATGTCTTGTGTTTATTCTGATGGAAAAGTGCCAAACAGTACAAATAGATCGACTCCATGTTTCCTTCATCTATAGCAAGTAATCGTTCGCCAGCAAACTCCGCATTGTGATAGTTGAGGGTGTCAAGTGAGTGAATAAGAACCAGTCTGAGATATTGCTGGACATGTGTGGTATCACACTGATCCATGTACGGCTGGTTCTCCATCTCGATGAGTGATTTTAGAAGCTACCTGTTTGTGTGAGGCAACATGACAAAAACACCAAAAACAAAATATAATACAAGAAAAATCTGCTGAGTACAGGAATTGAATCCCGTATAATAAAACTATATTAATACTACATAAAAGTGGGTTTCACTTTTTCACTTTTTGGACTTAATTACAAAGGAATGGTTTCCTGAGCCATCATTTGAGTAAGCCAATAATTTCTCCTTCTTCCTGCTACTACTCAAAGTTCTCCCCGTACTGCTATTGTAGAACAGCAGTTTTGCAGATGGTGTTTCATCAATAGTTTCGTTAAAGTAATCATGAGCTTTCATAGATGAGCTTGGTGTACCGGATGGAGAGGATACACTACCACTATGTCCCAGTTTGGGAGAAAGTAACCCAGAAGCAAGTAAGTATGGTGACGCGAATCCCTGATTGCTTAAATTAGAAGATAATTGTGGCGTGCTTGGGGCCTTCACGTTACCCTTATGGTTAGAGGACACGTTTGTGTCAATAGAAAGCTTAGGATGACCTGGGGTATTTGACGATACTGTAGTATCATCTGCTGAGTCAAGGTTTGGAGATACACGCGAGTCTAACGAATTTTGCATATCGGTACTGAACTCGTTGTATACATAATCATCTTCATAACCCTCTCGAATAAATCCCTTGGCTCTCAATTCTTCATCCTTCAATCTGGTTTCTTCTCTAGCTTTAGCCAATAACTCTTGGGCCTTACCCAAACTAACTGTTGGGGTAGAACAGCTACTTACAACGGGAACAGAATCATCAATATCGATCGTCGCCGACATTAATGCCTTAATCCAACCTCTCATCTCTTCTTGGGTATCCACAGCAAAGTAATGCGTCTTAGGTTGAGTAAAAGTCAACCCCTTCTTGAACCCAGGTGCTGGAGGAACAATTTTGAAGCAATAACGTCCAAACCCAGTAGATGATGCATACAATGCAATGTATTTATCATTAGAACCAGTACTTCCATCAGAATCAGTACTGACAGGAATCACTTTGTGCGCAGTGATATCAATCAAACCGCGCTCCTTCTTATCCTTCAACGAAGTAAAATAAGAAAGTCTGGTTCCATGAAGAGTAAAATATCTTGATCTCCAACTCAAAGTATTACCTGAACGCTTGGACATCCATCCACTGTACGTGGCAGTTTTTATAGCGTCATCGGGACTAATTTCACGAATGCCTTCCTGGAACGCAGAAGTCTTCAGCTTCTTCGAGGTGGTCAAGTTACGGAAATTTTGCGTGGATGTTGTTCTGAGTGTTTTGAGACGAGAGATGGATGGAGTCAGTTGAAGAGTACCGGTATTGTCCGAAGTCGATCTCTTTTGCTCCTTACTGTCAGACTTCTTTCCCTCTTTATACGAAACTGATTTCGACTTCTTTGGAGAGAATTGAGCACTGTCAATGTCAATTGCTTCATCAACAGAAGTCTTTTCAGGAGATAGTATCAGATTCTTAATTTTTGCTGGGGAGGTCAACCTGGGAGTGTCATCTAATGTTTCATCCTTGTGCATTCTGTTGGGTTGTGCCAACTTCTTACCATTTCCGTTAAGTTCATTACCAGACAAGAACAGGAACAATGAAGAATGTCTTCTGTGATGACCACCACCTGAAACAACAGATGAATTACGTCTATGGCTATTAGATGTTTTTGAAATATTCCTGTTGTGACTTGCCACAGACGCTTCATAAATCGAGGATGAAGGTCTACTTATTCCCAACCCTGCTTGACTTGCATTGGTTCTTGTCATGTACATTGGCAGACTGTTCTCATTCACGTTTGGAGATCCACCAAATTTGAAATTCTTGTTCATCGGACTAGAAACCAATGGAGGTTCCGGAGCTTTTCTTGGTGAAGTGAATGCATCGGGGGATCCCAAAATACTACTTCTCTTATCAAGAGATGAACTAATATTGTCAAGAGACTGTGATCTCTTTCTTTCGTGTCCCTTCTGATACACTTCTCCAGCGCGAGAGGCTGCAGTCAAATTTGCTGATGGTAGCAACTGGCTCTGATGCTTCAGTTCTCTCAGATCATGTGGGGTACTTAGTAAAGAATCAGCAGGTGATTTACCTTCGTCTGAGTTATTCTCAAAATTAAGGAATGAATATTTGGCTGCCAGAGAGTCGTCAATACCAAAAGACGTTTCAGGAGTGGATGGAAGTTGCTTTGACCTAATGTTGACTGGGGTGTTCTTAACACTTGTGTTTCTCGAGATTGACTTATGCTTAGCACTTCTAGTTGCAATTGCTTTCAACTTTTCAATTTCCTTGTGTACTTCAAACCGAGTACCAAATGAAGTAATTTCCAATTCCTTCAAGTGAGCCAAATCTAACTCGAATAAAATAGGACCTGTGATTTTATGACGGGCGAACTTCCCAGCAACTTCCATATCAAACCCCAACACAATTGCAAAGTAAGAGGAAACCTGTTGTGGCGTCCATTCGTTTGCTTTCAAAGGGTTTAAATCCTCGGTTAAGGACTGAGCCGAGGGATTTCTCAGGTGGCCATAGTTGGAGGAGGAATTTGTTACATCAGCATTATTGGTGGTTGTAGAACCATTTGCAGAACCATTTGCAGAACCATTTATATATCCCTTTGCAGGCTTATTTATGGTCGATGATGTAGATACATCTGCTAGGTTCTCTGATTGTAAGTCTTCGAGGGCTTTGTCAATCTCACTCATGGTCGAGGTGACCTTATTTTCGTTCTTAATCTCTAGTTTCTCAAACAGACTGGCAATCTTGCTGACTTGCAGAGTGGACGGCAAATCTGTTGTACTACTTTGATTAGTGGTACTGAGTACTCTTCGTGACCGGGATCTTAACAAGGTAGGCTCTGAAGATGGTTGTTCTTGTAGTATCTGGGTGAATGTTTTAGGATATAAACCAACCTCGCCAGTTAGAAGGTTTCTTCCCATGTACCACCCATCATTGTATTCACTGTCGTCGGCTAATACCTCGACCTTATCTCCCACCTTCAAGCTGAGTTCATCTCCGAGGCGGGCATTAAACTGTTTTATACCTATGTATACTGTTCCTGTAGAACTGGACATTCTCGTAGATTATGACACGGTGATAGTAGTAGCGATATCTTGCCTCTTGTTGGAGCGCGTTTGTTTAATTAGGTACCTTAAAGTTTGTTGTAAGGCAGTGTGTAGTGTGTTGCTGTTTTTTTTGTCCTGGTTGGAGAACTCTAAAGGTGTAACCTAGACGAAGGATATTTAAAGGCTGCGTTGCAAGTACAGTGTGAGTCGCTAGGGAATAATATTCTTCGTATACCGATGATTCTGACACACACGGAGCTTATTGCAAGTAGTAATAAAAGATGTCTAGATGCGGCTTACATTCTCACCGCAGACAACCAGCGAATAGGTTTACGATGGCATCGATTATGTGCAGGAAATAGTGAATATGTGGCGATGCCCGTTAGATTATGCAGATTTTATGCTACGCTAGACAAGAGAATAGAGATGAAACAAAAACGATGTTCTGCAGATTTCTGTTGCCTCTACTTTATGTAAGGGCTATTTTTTATGTAAGTTATTTAGTCTTGATTTCCGTATGCAAAGTTTGCTACGCAAAAGATTCTGGTTCTACTGAAGTGGTTAGTCTTGTTTTGTGTAAGCTTCGTCAAAAAGGTTCACCCTGAATCCCGCATTCTTAGTAAGTATAGCACGACCATTTTCAGCTGCGACACCCCGGTTGCGACTTTTTTAATTAAGCAGATCGTAATATAACTATTACGCTACCACATAACAAAATAGGCGAAGTGGCATCTGTTTCCTCGAGACACAACGGTGTACTCAAGTCCTTGATTAAAATATTTAAACTAAACCGCTAGTAAATTCCTAATTTCAATCGTATACTAGTTTCTTGGCTAGTTATCATGCCGCTTCCTTCCTGGTACAACGAACCCCCCGAAAATGATTCCAATACCCCCCAACAACCGTTTCGGCATGGATCACTTACAAATTTGCTTAGTAATGTAAGGTCTACACCATTGACTACTGCTCCATCTACCTCCAGATCAATTCCTCAGCAATCTGATACTACTATCGACCTTTCCACCTCTAACGATACTGGGCGTAGAGTCTCATTTGATGACCACACCTCATATTCATCTGAGAGCTATCCAGGAACAAGATTAAACATATTGAACCTCTTGTCCAACCATTATCTTCGCTCATCACGCCGGGATAGTTCACGGTTGCATTTTCACCCCCGTATTTTCCGGAGACCCTTCACAAGTGATGTTACCGATAACAGCGATAGAGCAAATGAAAGAATGTTTGCAGCGTTTGACAATATTTTAAGCATGAGCTACTCGGACGATGATGACACTTACCTTGATGACGACGACGAAGAAGATGATGACGAAAGTGAAATGGACGAAGATGAATTTATTGATGTTCACCTCACAAACTCACTAACTTACGATGAAGATACACAGGGTAATGCCAACTTCCGTCCTAGGAGGGTGTCCGCACATTTGCGAGACGAAATTCTGGCTAATGAACGTTTTCTTTTATCCTCCGCTAATCAGACAGGTAATGTCAACCCATTTGGTGTTCCATTGCAAAGGCAAAATGCTATCCGTGTAAGGTCCCATTCAAACACAAAAGAAATAGCTGATGGTATCTCCCTTCAGCATGAATCAGCTAAGAAAAGCTTCAAGGGTATAAAAGCTACCATGAACAACGAGGCAAGGTTGTTGCATTCTGCTATTTCCAATATAAGAAACACTATAATGGAACTGAAGGGGTTTCAAGGGGAATCTCCGTTGTTTTGCAAATCAAATGTTAGCTTGGTGAAGAACTTCAGTAACATATTCTATTCCAAGCGCCACATAAGTCAATCTGATGATTTAACATTTCCTGACTTGGAAATAATAATGGATGAATATTTGCATTTAAGACGTCACGATCGTTTGACTTATAATACGGAAGATAAACCGAAGGGTCTAAGGAAGTCTAAGATTCCATCAATCTCTGTAAAAAGAAAACGGGAAGGATCCGAATTGCCATCAAAAAAGAAACAGAAACTTTCTACCGAGACATACACCGAGGAAACAAATTACTTTGCGAATACCCAACCCGGTCCGTTTGTAGACCTTTCCAAATCCGAGAAGGACCGTATACTTGGAACACAATTCTGCTCGTGGTTTAAGTCTGGTTCTTCCTTTGCGATTGAACTGGAAAACGTTCCGTATCACAGTGATTTAATCTTTTCCAACATTAATTATGAACAAAAGACGATCGAAGGTGTGTTTCATATCAATGGTCTTTCCAAGACGGATCAGCAACCAGTGGATATATTTCTGAGGTTAATATATTACAAACAATTCTTTGCCGGGTTTAATGAAAGCATTTGGAATTATCCCAAGAATACCACTTTCCTCAGAAAGATGTTAATTTTGGAGAAGTTAAAATCTGACAAATTGATCAGAAATAGCATTAAGAATCGGTCACATCAGTTAGAAATTAACATACCAGTCACTGGTAAAGTTTTGGATTTTGCTCATTCAGATCTTCGATTTTTATCACCAAATAAAATCGATCACTTAAGGACAGGTTCACTGTTATCCAAGAACGAATCTATAAGGCTCCAGTTGCTTGAATGGATGAAATTCAATCCTTTCAAACAGTTCCGCGAGTCGTACTTCCTATCGTACCTTAAAGAACTCGAACTGAATTTGAAATCCTTTCCAAAGGCTAATGCTTCACGAATTCAAAAGCAAGAGGCAATTAACTTGGCGAAGGACTTTAAATCTAATGTGGAGGAATTAACTAAAGACTTTTCCTTTACGAATCTGTCAAAAGATCCTTATCGAAGAGACACTAGACACTACTTTTTAAACGATTGGGATAGATCGATGAGCCACTGTCTTAGTGAACATCTAACTGATAAGATGTCGTCCACCTTATTGAATATCCAGCTCAATTATATTCTTTTTACATTGACTATAGATTTTTCCAAATTTTTGGATGACCAAATCAATTTTATTTTGAACAGTGTTAAAAAAGACCATGCATTATACGTTGAAAAGTACAACACCGTATTGCAAAAGGTATTACTGGATGAATTATTGGAAGATAATGAGGATTTTCGGAATGTTTCTCTTCTTTGCTCGTTAAATCGCAAGACTGGCAATTTAGAAATTCACAATACATTACCTTGCACTCAGAACAAGAGTGAATTATCAAGAAGAAAGTTCAACATAAGAAGTGTTGATTTTGGGGTTCGTTGGGGTCGCGTTGTGGATGATTTTGAACTGTTTCCAGATTCTGGAAATCCTGAGGACAGTAGACTTTTATCCTTATGTCTGCGAGAGTTTGGTCAATATTTCGATCCGTATGAGTATCATGTCGTCACTGAACTTTACGGCCGAACTAAGATGGCTCCCGAGCCACACTCATTTGGCGGTGGCAACCAAACATTTGATTTTACATAGCTATTTACAATATACGAGACTGGACTCTCACCAGAACCCCCATCCACCTCTACCTTCAATCCTATCCTTTTTCTTTTTGTTGAAGAAGTCCTTTTTGCATTCCTTGTAAGCATCAAAGAAGTCCTGACATACAGTTCGGTCCTCAGGATTCCTCAAAATGCAATTCATTGAAGCTTGTCTACTTTCTTCACAAGGATCGTAAAACTTAGATGGCTCCTTGTGAGTCCAACGGTATTTGTGTCTGTGATTTTCTGGGTTGTCAGGATAAAACTTAAATTTTTCCACTCCACCTTTGGTGAAATCCACCTTTTCTTTCTCAGTCACTATCACATCAGATGATAAACCTGAGCTTTTGGGAACTTGCATCCGCTTGCCTTTGTTGTCTTCGCCGACGTCACTTGTATCGGTCATGGTATTCTCGTATGTCGCCCAATACGGGTGAGGACAAACAATCTACGGGTATGATGGAAATGTACAGGTTAGAAATTTACAGGTTTAGTGCGATGCCATCTAGATTTGAAGATTAAAACTGAGGCTAACTAGATCATATAAGATGGAAAACTCCCCTATTCAGTATTTGGAAGAAGACTTTCCTTGCCTGAGATGTAAGACAGAAATAGCGTATTTAATTACGAGAAAAGAAAAGTTTTGCAAGCCCTGTTTTATACGTTTCATCAGAGGTAAGCAGCGGAAACTGATGCTTGGTGAAAAATACAAGGTCAAATATGGACATCACAAAGAAAAGATGCCACATCAGAAGGTATTGCTTAACGTATCAGGCGGTGTATCATCTTTGGTTCTTCTTGATGTCATGGCATCCTTGCTTCAAGAGCAAGCAGAAAACCATAACGGGAATCAGGGCTTTGAATTGGTGATTCTTAATATAGATGAGTTCAAGTTAAGTTCATTGAATGAACATATGAAGAATATTTTACCTGAGTTGGTTGCAAGATACCCCGACGTACCTATCAAATATAAGGTCTTGAGCTTAGACTCGTTTATCGTGGATCAGGATTTAATTCAAAAAATCACCTTGAATAAGGAATTCACAGGATTTGTTAAGGAGATTACTCACGATAAATCATATAAATTGATAGATCTTTTATCATTGTGCCCCAACACATCCTCTGTTGAAGATTTATTGACTGTCATCCAAGACGAGTTAGTTTTGAGAACTGCCTCACAGGATAACTGTCAAACCATTTTATTTGGACACAGCATGACCAGAATTGCCAATGAAATTATTGCCTTAACCGTTAAGGGCCGTGGATCCACTATCTATAAGTCAATTGCTGATCATGACGTTAATTTCAAAGGAGAAGATTATCATATTTTGTTTCCCTTGCGTGACGTTCTCTTTGCTGAGGTTGTTGCTTATGCTAAGATTGCAGAATTAGAACAATTTGCAGTTGGATCTACCATCAAGAAATCTAAAATAACGAAGAATTTAACAATAAGAGATATAACCACAAACTATTTTACTCAACTAGATGCTACTGGGTATGCTTCCACAGCATTTACGGTAGTGAAAACTGGTGAGAAATTAGGCAAACCAAAATTTGACACCGTGTTGGGGGATTGTCAGATCTGTGGAGTGAGTATTTACCAGGACCCTAGGGAATGGTTACGAAAAATTACAGTAAACGATTCGGCACCATTGGAAACGGATGAAGAGAAAGACTATCTTGCCCAGTATGAAACGGAGAATGGTGCAGAGGTTACTTTGGGTTCAAACAAACTGATAGATATTTGCTATGGGTGTATTGTAACTTTGGGTGGTGTGAAACAGGAAACAGGATTCTTATGGCCCATAATGGATAGCACAAGGAATTGCATGCTTCACGAGACAAGCAAGTACGTTGTTTCAAATGATGATGAAGATAAACAAAGAATATTAGATGAGTATATACTTACAGATGATGAGGATTAAAAATCAGCTCAATTTCTGGTGAAGAATTGGTAAAAAAAATGAATTCTGGCTTTGCTTTGGGCTACCAGTTTCTTCTGTTGAATATAGCAAGATATTATGTATTAGAAATTTTCCATCCTGAACTCAAGGGGAGTAAGAAACTTGAATGTTGTTAGTATTGATTTGCTCAAAGTGGGCAAATTAAAAAGGTTTGTTCAAACGTTAATTTTTCGCAACCATTTCGGAATTATTTATTCTCTTACACAAATGCTAAATAACACACATTTCACAATAATCACCTTATTTTGGAATATACCAAACTTTATTAAGACAGTTTGACTCAAAAACACCGTCCTTACGGAAATACTGTCCGCACAATATACTTCTCTGCAACTTGAAGCTGTACCGTACTTCATGAAGTGCATTATTTTGACAGGTAACATGAACCTTGTAATCAAATTCAGCTAACAAGGCATTTCTAATATGATAAATCCTATATTTAAAGTCAATTGTTGGCATCATTCCATGTTTTGACAAGTATTCATAGGTTTGCAAGCCACTCCATAGCTTAATAGTTGCTCTAAAATAGCTGATCGCGTTTTCTAATTGTCTCTCTGTTCAATCAATGCATTCCGATTTAAGAGAAGTCATACAGGAGCCATGCTTATTAAATTCATGCCCAAGGTCCATCGATTCATCTGTGTCGCATGTTCTACCTGTCCAATAATTGACCGCATAGTTTTATAGGCGGTGATCTCCATATTAATTTACAATAATTTCAGTAAGATCATTCCTATTGCTGATAAACCACCTACTATTACATTAAAACCCTGATTCCGAACCGGAAAATTAATCCATAACCCATGGACCGTGAATTTACTTTTATTAGGTGAATTTATCTTTTTACTTGTCTTTAGATACCAACCCCTTTTTAGCTCTAAGAAGAAATGGGTCATTGTGCTAGAATTGAGTTATTTGCATGTCATCATTTCCCAGGCAATCAGGAGCTTTATCAGATTTGCGAGGAGATTCCACTAAGTGTTCAGTTGATCATATTAAAGGCTCTTCAATAGAATGATTGGAAATTGGATGATTAAATTGATTAATTTATAAATTAATATCAATTGCAGGAATATTGATTTCTCTTCTCATAAATGGTAATGTAAATACAGTGAACCAACAAAGAATTTTAGAAAACATTGATTACTTAATCAGCGCTTCTAACAAAATCAAACCTTGGAAGCCCTTTATATATGAATAGTTACACTGACTGATGAGCTGGCATGTGTAATGTCTGTTTCGCAAACGGGCAGCTATCCCGGGATACCTTATTATCACTCAAATTTCATACTGGCTAATAATTAGGGTCATAATTACACCGGACTGTCCTTGCAAATGATGCTTAAACTCACTTACACCCTGTATATTAGTACAATAGATATTCCATGTTATAATTGTTAACTGTCAAGAAATGTTAGATTCGTTAACAAATTTGTTTTTTCTTCATACTAGGGTAAGAAAATTTGGTTGCAATACTTTTTTTCTAACTTGCAAATAGAAGCAGAAAATTTCCTTGCACTTTAATTGACAGGAACAACCAACAATAACTGTACCACATGTATTCACCTAATATATTCACCAATTCCCTTTTTACTTTATGGAATATAGAAGACACAAGGCAAGATGATCATTCAATTCAAGTGAGTGAAAAGTCAAACGAGGAGCAACGTAAACAACTCCGGCAGCTCTTTGCACCCCCATTACTGGCGTACTCTGCCGATGTTCCAGGCGCAAGCATTGACCAGTTAGAATACACTATTCAAAACACAACTTCTCTTCCTGGTTTCAGGCAGATTAAATCACAACACCCTGTGAATTCTCCTTTGATTCAGCTCAAAATCAATCAACTTGAGCAGATACGAAGGACAGGATATTCAACCATTAGACCGATTGGTATTGAGAAGACAATGAGCGAAGCTGAATTCGAGAAAGCTCGCTGTACTAGCATTAACGAATCACAGTATGAAGATCAGGCATATTTCAACACTGTAGAAAACTCGAATACAGAAATAACCGGAGGCACAGGGATCAATGGAAGCAGTTTTTTACAACTGCACTCTGAAATAGACTTAGATGCTCAGGTATACAATGCAGACGATTCGAACGATGACTTAGACTTGGCACTAGCTGATGCTGATATTCAAACGATCGATGGCTCAGATGTGGCGACAACAATTCCAAATAGTCGTCATCTTTTGCTTAGACGCCAAGAGTCAGATTTTACTGAAGATGAAGGATTCATGGCAGATGATGTGGAGTATCAAGAAGACCACAGTATCAATGCTGATGCAAACCAGGATATTTTAATAAACAGTGCTGCAACAAGTACCTTGACGGGTACAAGTTCGAATTTTAGCACAACAAGAACTACATCAACAAACGTTACATCAGTCAATGGCATTTTTGCTGACCATGCCGATAATATATATTCCAGAAGCCGAACTCAGATAGATCGAGACGTGGAAAATAATGATGCTAATTATGATATGGATATGGTGATTGAAGATGACTAAGTTACAGTTGTTGAGATTTTGTTAATCTCCGTGTTGTTAACCTTCAAGTTGTCAACTTTGGCAGCTTGTAAGTAAACTGCTGGAACAAGCCACTTACCGCAAGAACAGCGCAATCCTTTCCAGTTATAGCCACCTACCTTGCTATCACACTTTGGACACTTGAATTTGCCTTCGATATGTTCATGCTCGAGTTCAGATTTCATCCAGTTGAGTGGAAACGCAACCAAGTAATGCGAACAAGTGGAAGAGGCCTCTTGTACCTTGATAATTCTTCTTGAATTTGCTGCTGTTTGAATAAACTGAGAGTGACGAGAATCAGAATCTGGCTGCGCATGTGGTTCAATACTTTTGCTTTGAGCAAGAACGCAACGGCAACGCTTGCAAGACAATTCATATTCTTCCACCAGCTCTTGTGAATTCTTTACCTCTTTATCTTCCACCAAAGTTTCTTCAGTTACGTGTTTAGTAGAGTGATTGAATTTATGCAAAAATCTCATGTACAATTCGTTGTTGGGATCAAGGTTATAGTCGAGTTCCTGGTACAACTCCAACTGAGCCATGAAACTTGGGTTTGGCTCCACGTCTAATTTTTTTCTCTTGACAGCATGCAATGCATTCTTTAATGATAGTTTGTGCTTTTTCATTAGGTAGGCAGCTATGATCGTTACCGATCTCGATACGCCTTGCGAGCAGTGGATAAGGATATTTGCCTTTAATTTTCCTGTTTCATCATACAAGGCTCTTTCGATAAATTCATATGTTTCAGGAAAATACTGGATGATATTAGTGCTCTCCTCGTCTGTGATCTCTATTTGTTTAAAGTTATATTCGTTTTGGTATGTTTCAGGAATTGGACCTTGAAGCACCGAGAGAATATTCGTGATCTTGAAATTCTTCTTCAAATCCACATTTTCATTTATTGGATCAATGGAAGAGAGATATATTCCTCCTAATATACGGTATAAATGTGCCATTCCTTTAATTAAGATCTTACCGACAGATAGTAAATCAATTTCCATGGGTAATGTGAAGAGATGAGCTTCCAGAATCACGTGACCAAGACACAAAAAGCAGTTGAGACTCTTTTCTACGAGACAAGAAATTCGGTAGTTTTATCGAAAAACTCCTACCCCCGCAAATGCAAAGTATTAGGTAATCTACAGTCATTATTTATGGTTCATACACCAAGTGAAACCACTTGTTGAAGAGATAGGGTGACAAATGAATGTCACCCGGTTGCAATTTCATCCTTAGAACTCCAGATTGGCCGAGTTGTCTAGACTTCAAGGTATGATGTGGGGATGATGTGTTCTACGTCGCGTAATCTACGTATCAACAACAAACACACAGTGTTGGCTTACGCAAGTGTAGGCTTACAACGAGTCCGAGATCCGCTGTTTTTTTGATGTAGAATTGAGCAATTGATTAAATACAACAAAGAGCAATTTATTATCTATGAATTATATGCTTGGGTAAAATATGCTTGTGAAAACAGTAAGTCTTAGAGAAAGTAGAAGCGTATTTTGCGAACAATAATAACCGCTAAAACCGAATGCGAAAGACGTCAAGTGACTTGTTAGGCTCTTTTCATAATTTCGCTGCGCCAGTGTTCGGCTCTTTTTGGGGGTCGCCTCAGGGCAATTTTTTTGACACCCAAATTATGTGGGGGTGATGTAACGTAGATATTTGTATATTACCCTGACAATGACATCATTTCGTGAAGACAGATGAGCTTGATGATCTTGTATTTATTGTCGATTGCTCTAGTATTATGCTTACAGAGAAGACGAAGAATAGTAAGGAAGCACTTGACTGGGTAATCAAATATCATACATCCGGAAAACCTAATTTTATGACATAACAAATTTGTAAACCGATTTTGTGCATGCGCACGGACTCCGAAATCTGGGGAATATGTACCGAGAGCCAATAACATGGAAGGATCATGCATTTTTTTGCGAGGTAAGATTTCTTACGGAATGAATATCCGGCTTGCTTGGACCAGAACCGAATTCTTCCATATTTTATTAGCAACGATGTAGAAAAAATGGCCGAAAGATGATATACATAGTACATCAAGAGATTAACGTGTAGTTCCCTTCTGTATTACATGAAATCATGTTCTACTAACAACTTTCCGTTACGCCGTGGCGTTTAAGCTCCGAGGATATCTTTTTGAGCCCCGACGCACGACCGCATTTTTTTCTCATGGCCGTGTGAACCCGACCACCACAACGGCAAAAAATAGGTTGTGATTGGTGGGACAATAGCTGCGGTGTGCACAGAATAAAATTTTCAACATGGTAAATATGCAAAAGGTATAATGAAGATATTGATATAAATACAACGTAAATCCTCGGAATTTTTCTCTGGTCTTAGTTTTTATTACTTGACTTCTTTATTTATTGTATAATGTCATTGAGAACAATCCAACGTACTGCTACTTTTGCTAGAAGAGCAGCTTTCCAAACCAGAGCATACTCCACTGCCGAACCAGTAAGTACATGCTTCATTGTCGACGGAATATAGAGAATCAGAACCGAGCTTTTATGGCCAATGAGGATAAACAATGGATCTATTTTCTTTCTAAGACACTGTTTTTAAGAGAACACATTACTAACTAGATTAGACCTTGAAAGCCCGTTTGGCTGAAATCTTGCCACAAAAGGCTGAAGAAGTTAAGCAATTGAAGAAGGAACATGGCAAAACTGTATGTAAAATTCTGTTTCCGTCGGTGACCTTCGACCAAATTTTTTATCGTTTTTCCCACATGCAGACCTCCTGTATTTTCCGATGTGTGGGGTGAGCGGGGGAGGGGCGATAGGGGAAATCTGCACGGAGATCATTTTTCGCTTGGGACAATATACTAACATTAATAGGTCATCGGTGAAGTTTTGTTGGAACAAGCTTACGGTGGTATGAGAGGTATTAAGGGCTTGGTCTGGGAAGGTTCCGTCTTGGACCCAATTGAAGGTATCCGTTTCAGAGGTAGAACCATCCCAGACATCCAAAAGGAATTGCCAAAGGCTCCAGGTGGAACTGAACCATTGCCAGAAGCTTTGTTCTGGTTGTTGTTGACCGGTGAAGTTCCATCCGAAGCTCAAACCAAGGCCTTGTCCGAAGAATTTGCTGCAAGATCTGCTTTGCCAAAGCACGTTGAGGAATTGATCGACAGATCTCCATCTCACTTGCACCCAATGGCTCAATTCTCCATTGCTGTCACCGCTTTGGAATCTGAATCCCAATTCGCCAAGGCTTACGCCAAGGGTGTCAACAAGTCCGAATACTGGAAGTACACTTACGAAGACTCCATTGACTTGTTGGCTAAGTTGCCAAACATTGCTGCTAGAATTTACAGAAACGTCTTCCACGACGGTAAATTGCCAGCTCAAATTGACAACAAGTTGGATTACGGTGCTAATTTCGCTGCCTTGTTGGGTTTCGGTGAAAACCCAGAATTCGTTGAATTGATGAGATTGTACTTGACTATTCACTCTGACCACGAAGGTGGTAACGTTTCTGCTCACACCACCCACTTGGTTGGTTCTGCTTTGTCCTCCCCATTCTTGTCGGTTGCTGCCGGTTTGAACGGTTTGGCCGGTCCATTGCACGGTAGAGCTAACCAAGAAGTCTTGGAATGGTTGTTCAAGTTGAGAGAAGAATTGAAGGGTGACCACTCCAAGGAAGCCATCGAAAAGTACTTGTGGGAAACTCTTAACGCCGGAAGAGTTGTTCCAGGTTACGGTCACGCTGTCTTGAGAAAGACTGACCCAAGATACACTGCTCAAAGAGAATTCGCCTTGAAGCACATGCCTGACTACGAATTGTTCAAATTGGTATCCAACATTTACGAAGTTGCCCCAGGTGTCTTGACCAAGCACGGTAAGACCAAGAACCCATGGCCAAATGTGGACTCCCACTCTGGTGTTTTGTTGCAATACTACGGATTGACCGAAGCTTCCTTCTACACTGTCTTGTTCGGTGTTTCCAGAGCCTTCGGTGTCTTGCCACAATTGATTCTCGACCGTGGTATTGGTATGCCAATTGAAAGACCAAAGTCTTTCTCCACTGAAAAGTACATTGAATTAGTTAAGAACATTAAGGCTTAAGGTTTCTCTTGAGCTGTGGTACTAACCCACTTATTTATTTATTTATTTAATGTTGAATTACTAACGTATTTTATCCACGAATAGCTATGTTGAATATATATTAGGAAAGTAACTTACTGAATCATATTTTGTAAAGTGCAGGATGGAAAATTTACTAATTGGTTTTACAGGTTTGGACTTCGAAGAAGATCTCCACCATAAATATGCCCGGGATTCCCAAGGCAAGAGTCTTTTCGACAACGGCTCAAGTAAAGGGTACCAATTATTCAAAGACTTTACATCTCCCTAAATCAGCATTTGGGCCAAAAATACCAAAGGGAAAGGATCGGGATGCACTTATTAAACAATGTTCACAATCATTAAACGACTGGCAAGAGAAACAGAATCGTTCTAGTTCATTTACCTTACACGATGGACCACCATATGCTAATGGTGATCTTCACTTGGGTCATGCGTTGAATAAAATACTTAAAGATATTATAAACCGATTTGAGTTGATTTACAACGGTAGCAAAATCAACTACCGTCCTGGCTGGGACTGTCATGGATTACCAATTGAAATGAAAGCTACCAACTTGGAGTCAGCTATTAAGAAGAAGCAAAAGGACGATACAGAACATCTTCTGCCTGTTGAGATTAGAGCCAGTTGCCGGAACTTGGCATCTACAATGATTGACCAGCAACGCCAACAGTTTAAAGAGTTTGCTATTATGGCAGATTTTGAGAATCCATACATAACGATGGATCACAAGTATGAAATAAACCAATTACGTGTGTTCCAGAAATTAATGGATAATGGTTTATTAACAAGACAATTGAAACCAGTTTGGTGGGGCTGCGAGACTCAGACTGCCTTAGCAGAAGCCGAATTGGAGTATAATGCAGATCATAAATCTGTTGCAATCTATGTTAAATTTCCAATTGTAAATCCTGATGTTTTGGGTTTAGAAAATTTGAGTGCTCTTATTTGGACTTCGACTCCATGGACCATACCAGCCAACAAAGCTATATGCGTTAACAAAGATTTCTCCTACGCTGTGTTATCTAATGGCACAGAGAATTTGATTGTTGCCAATGACTTGAGTGAGCAAATATTAAAGTTGGACTCTAGTTGGAAAGCCAAATCTATCAGATTCAAAGGCGATAACTTATTACAACTTAAGTACAAGAACCCATCACTTCAAACAGATGAGACTTTCCCTGTTTTTCATGGGGATCATGTTGTTTCTAATGCTGGGTCAGGTCTTGTGCATACGGCACCAGCACATGGAGGAGACGATTACTTGATCGGTAAGAAGAATGGGTTAATGATTGCTTCGTGTGTCAATGGCAAGGGAAGGTATGTCGACAATGTTCCTCAAGGATATGCCAACTTGATTGGGGAAAAGGTGACGGAACCAAAAACAGTTTGGAAGGTAATTGAAATGTTGCAAGAACATAATATGATTTACAATATTAACAAGAACTTCAAACATTCATACCCTTATGACTGGAGATCGAAGACCCCAGTAATTCAACGTGCTACTCCTCAGTGGTTTGTCAATGTGGAAAAAGTCAAGGGTACAGCGTTGTCTGCGTTAGATAATGTTAAATTTTACCCAGAAACTGGAAGAAATAGATTACCACTGTTCATCAAAAACAGAAATGAATGGTGTATCTCAAGACAGAGAACATGGGGTGTACCTTTGCCAATTGTATATCACAAGGGCACAGAAGAACCGATCGTGGATAAAAATATTACTGATCATATAATCAACAAGATTGATGAATTCGGAACTGATGAATGGTTTGTTGTCGAGGAAGACATTAGTAGATGGTTACCAGCCGAGTTGAAGAATAAGGGACATGATTACTTCAAGGGTAAGGACACCATGGATGTTTGGTTTGATTCCGGTACCTCATGGAGTACTCTTGCTCCATTGTCAGAAACAATGACTGCCACGGAACCCATCAGTGATATTTACTTAGAGGGAAGTGATCAACATAGGGGCTGGTTTCAGTCATCTTTGTTAAATAAGATCATTGCTTCTGGAACTGAGGGTAAAGACTTCAAACCAGTGGCCCCTTTCAAGAAAATTATCACCCACGGCTTTACTTTGGATAGTAAAAATGCCAAAATGTCCAAATCACAGGGTAATTATATATCTCCGAAGCACGCTATCGAAGGTGGCGGTAAGCCATTCTTACCTAGCTTGGGTACGGACGGTTTAAGATTGTGGGTTGCATCCTCGAATTACAATTCTGATGTGAATGTCACATCCGAGGTTCTAACTAGAGTCTTTGAAAACGTAAAGAAATTGAGAGTCACTTTCAAGTATATGCTTGGAAATTTGAATGAATTTGAAGAGCCGGTAAAGTACGAGGATCTTAATCCACTCGATAAGTTTACTTTGAGCAAGTTGTACACATTACAAAGAAACTGCGTTGAGTTTTACAAGGAACACAACTTTTCAAGAGTGATTGGAGAATTGAATTACCATATGAATTGTGACTTAAGTGCATTATACTTTGATATTTCAAAGGATTGTTTGTATACTGATTCGAAGAATTCGCATAGAAGAAAAAGTATTCAGACTGTCCTAAATGAATTAGTTCGAACTTATGTTGGAATTTTGGCTCCAATTCAGCCATTGTTAACACAGGAAGTCTGGAATGAATATAAGCATATTACTGGCCAGACCGAGGAATCGCCATTTATGTTGCCATGGTCGTTTTACAGATTACCACAAAAGTATTATAACCAAGAAATTGAAGCTGAATTCGATCAAATCTGGGCTCTCAGGGATGTTGTTTACAAACAATTAGAGGAGCTCCGTTTATCTGGAACTTATAAAAACAAACTCGAGTTGCAAATCAATTTGAAATTTGATGGAGAATCCGAATTACTCGACTTGTTTGTTGCGCACCAAGAGTTTTTAGAAGATTATTTCTTAGTCTCGAAGGTCGCTGTCAATGGGAAAAAAATAAGCCAGGCGAGCGATGTACAGGCGAAGATTGGCAACGAAAAAGTTGAAATTCAAATTGCCCCATCAGAGGACTCCAAATGCCCCAGATGCTGGAAATTTGTTGCTCCTAGTCCTGAAGAACTCTGTACTAAATGCACCACTGTTCTTGAACTCTAAATAGCTACAACTCACTAATTAATACATGTATATAGTATATAACATTGGACAGACGCGAATCAAAGGGACAAAACACGAAAAAAATTACGCGCAAATACAAAATGAGCGAACAAAAAAAACTTTGGGATCCAACCAACTGTCTTGCACAAATAGACTGCTTGTTTGCAACTGGCATTACTCAAACAGGAAGAGAACTCCAATCCATTTTGCAGCCATACAAACCACGTCAAGTCTAAAGAATTCCATATGTTTCAGTTTGCTCGAAAGATAGGTAGTTACGAATCTCGCAAACAAGAGTTAACAAGCCACTACCTTTCACTTCGAGAGATTTACCAAGGGCTAGATGAAGAAGATGGTACTCATTTGGAAAATGCCTTTCACATTCTACTTCAATTCGATGAAATATTGTATGAATATAATGTGGTCAAGGCGTATATTGAGATGGCCAAACCAGACCTCTCACCGGCAGAACAAGAATCCTTTAAAGCCCTCAGTAACTTGGCAAACAGCATCGAATACAAACTTCCTATAACAGATTTGTTTTCTGAAGTACGAGAATTATCAATTATTAGAAGAGAATTATTCCAAAATGCCAGATCAGCTGCAAACATTATTTATCTCTGTGAACAGTCTGGAATAGGACAAAAACACTGGCTTCGTTTCGAGGACAGGCGCGGAAAAAGACTTCGGCTAGCTAGAGGCACAGGTGAAAGATCGAATACCTCGATTAAGAATCTGACTTCCAACTCGAGCAAGCCTTCAATCCCAAAAGCACATAAAAATGATAATCAAACCGAACCAGTGATCATTGATAAAGTAACATTACAAAACCAGGGTCACTCGAAATCACCTTCCGTTGCATTAAATCTGAAGTCTGGTTCCCAAGTATCCACTCCCGAACCGAAACTTTTGCTTAATAATACGGATGCTAAAAACTCTTTAACAGAAGAACCTAAGACCATTCTACCTGAAGCTGAATTAGGGAACGATACGAAGGACAGCATTATTTCTAATTTAAATAACAGTGTCAGTCCAAGAATGCTTTATAACCCTAAAGATCCAATTCAATTTCAAGAAATCAAGTCTGCAAAGATCATAGAACGAGCTAGTCCAACTACAGAGAGCATTTCCCAACCAAAACCAGACCTGTTACGAGGTACATTGACCGAAAAGCAAGACACAGAAACAGATAGTGAACAAGTAAAGTCGAAAAACTCTTTTGTTACTATCCGTTGGGGTAGGGTTCATGTGGAATGCGTAGCTGAAGTCGGAAGAAATCAAACATTAAAAGTGAAAGAAAAAGTTCAAAAATTGAATGAATTGTTCTCTGCTAGATTTGGCATGCATTTATCTCTTCAAATGGTATCTTATCTATTGCTTCATTATGGTTATAGAGGTAATAACTCACCAGACTTGGAAGTAGCATTTGATGAAAGTTTTCTGCGTCATATGCACTTGCCTAATTTACAGTTATATGCTGCTGTCCACGAAGACTTACAGCACGATTTTAAATTAAGCAGAAATGATTATGTTCTGGGTTGCCAATTTAGACGCTTGATGCGGTTAAATTACAATTCTGCAACTGAACCAACAGCCAATCATATCGGGCTAAAAGTGGTCGCCAGTAAAGATAATTCAGATAAAAGTGCCACTAGTCAAACCTCCGCCAGTCCAAACACTAACAGCCCTAAACCAGACGGTCCAAATACCGTGAGTCAAAACCGTGGGAGTCAAAACAATATCAGTTCACAAACAGATTGCCCCAACACGGCTAGTCAACCTTTGACAAACCAAAAGAATACTGAAACAACCGAAGAACAAAGAAGAGGAATTGTTTTAGCTGAAGAGAAAGTATCTAAACTTTCCTTTAACGCAGGGCCCCAGAATAATTCAACACAAATGGATTATACAAGACCCCATTATAATGGCTTAGTTTACCATCCAAACCACAGAAGCGGTACACCAGACAAAGCAACCATATCACACCAGAATAATCCTCTTGTATCAAAGCCTACAAGTGCATCATATACACCAACTGCGCCAGCAAATCCAATCACATATCATACTCAAGTGTCTGGAACTCCAATATTGTCTCAACCTTCAGTTGCATCCAATCATTTAGTTGTAAGCACTCCTTCAGCTGTAAACACTCCTTCATTTGTACCAATCATGCCAAAATTTACCCCTATGGAACCCGCAATGTATATCAGGCAGCATACCACTACACACACCATACATCCGAGTCCAGTGGTGAATCAGAAAAAGAAAAATGAATCCTATGAGGAGTTAGCAAGAAAATTCTCAGAAGCAGATAGTGGAAAACCAGTTGCAGACCATATACTTGCCGAGAATATAAAGCTTAACTACGAAATACGTTCATGTTATCTTGAAAATCGGTCAAATCCTAAGGTTGTTTACAAAATAAAGGATGTATTATGGGAGAAGTATCGAATTTATGTATCAGCAAAACAAATTGATGAAAGATTAAAATCAATGGGATTTATCGAAAATACGCCAACACCTCCGCCTGCTACTCGTTCCATTTCAATATCGCATGTTCCAGATACCAGTCTTGTTGAATCAGCGCGGAAGGCTGGGTTCTCGCCCTATCCAAAAACAAGGACGAATTCTGATGCTATGAATGGCGATAATATCCAGCCTTTAGTTAAAAAAATCGAGCCATCGACCGAGGCCAATACGATAGACCTTACAGTTTTCCCTCCAGAGACAACTGAGGTTGATACAAACTCCTCTACCGAGACCAATAAAGCACAGTCTGCCGCTGAACTTTGGAACACCCATATACACAAATTGTTTCTCAAGGGCAGCCAAGCTGTTCCCAATTCGTCACCTCATCGGACCCAAACGATCGCCAAGTTTATCAGATCAACCAGTGGCCGCGAGATTCCGGAGGAGCTAATAGCAGCGAAGTTGGAAGAATACGATTTGTAGTATATAAATAAATTAATAACAAATTAATGCACATGTATTATACAACCATTCACAATAAATCTATGTCTAAATATAAATATGAAGGAATAATCATCATTTATCTTTTACCACTCATTAACTGCGTCAACAACTGAGAGCTAGATGATTGGTTCGCAGCAGCAGCTGCAGCAGCTGCATATGCGGAATTGTTTTCAGAAGCTGGATATTGCGAATTTGCTCCCTTATTAGAATTAGCACCCGCAGAAAACAAACCAGGTGGTGGTGGCGTTGACGTATTAGCCCTCTCATTAGCCATCAACATATTAATCTGATTCTGTTGGGAAATCTGGGAATTCTGTGCTTGTTGAAGTTGTTGCTGTTGCTGTTGCTGTTGTTGTTGTTGCTGCTGCTGTTGTAATTGAAGTAATAATAATTGTTGTTGCTGTTGTTGTTGCTGCTGCTGTTGTTGTTGTTGAATGGAAAGCTCGCCCTGATCCAATAACCGTTTTTGCTGCTCCAACTGCAATTGCTGCAACTGACTAGTTTGAATGCCAGCTGCTTGTTGGGCATGTTGTTGTCTCTGGAGTTGCGCTTGCAATAATGTCTGCTGTTGGCTTATAGGATGGTTTTGGTATGACAAGTGATAGTTTTTGATTGGTTTAAGTAAGAACCTTTCAATAACTTGACGAGCATAAATCATCTCTTCTTCAAGCTTTGTCTCATTTGGAAGGTTCACAGATGTGTTAAATGCAAATAAAGGTAATCTCTTCTCTGTAGACAAGTTCTTGAAGTGAATGTTCAACTTTTCCTTTCTTTCGGCCAACTGCTTCAATGAAGCTGCAGTTTGTTCAGCCAAATTTACTGCAGAATCATCGTCAATATCAATATCGTCAGGAAGCATCACATTATCCTTAAAGATCTTCGACTTTACCTTTTGCTTGACATCCTTTCTTTGCTGCTGCTTCTGATCACGGAAAATTTCGCCTAACGTTGGGAAAGCTGCAGAATTTGTCAAGGTCGCGTTAGACACAGAAGGAGAATTATTAGCTGATGGGCTATTACCTTTAGCCCAATGAGCGGTAGCTGGCAATATCGGACCAGGATTTTGCTTTTCTTGCTCTTCTTCAACTTCTTCCACAACTTGAGCTTCCTCTTCTACTTCAAATGTTTGATTGCTAGAGCTGGCAAAACCAGAAGCCATATTAGAATTACTGTTAACTCTCGACGAGGACATACCAATCATACCCATCTTAATACCTTGCTGAGTAGATAAATCCTTTCTAGTGTACGAATCAGCTTCTTCACCTGGTTCATGTAAGAACATACAATTTGGATTTGGACATGGGTGGCCCCTCAAGTAAGATGAGCAGTACTTCGTAGTTCCATGAGCGGCTCTGAGAATACGACCATCACACAAGGTTCCGTCCAATTCGTTTATGCACTTCAATGCATCCTCCTTCTTTGCAAAAGTCACGTACACTACTAACCCAGGACTCTGGTGATGATGATGCGAATTTGAAGGGTTCGGAGTCTTTTTATTGATCACTATTTTCAGGATCTTACCGTATTGGCCAAAATACTTGTCCGATCTCAAGACTGAATGTAAGTCATCTGGGTTACATGGCGGATTCAACCCCGTCACGTAAACCAAATTCTTCTGAACAACTCGCAATCCAGCAAGATGTTTCTTATTGGCCATCTCAGTTTCCTTCTTTTCCTTTTCACGCTGCTTTCTATCACGCTCCCTCTTTTCACGTTTCAACTGTTGCATACGATATTCTTCAGCGCTAATGGATTTATACTCAACGCTGTCATCCTGATACAATCTTCTACACCCTGGACATTTTCCATTCAACTCGGGGTTTTGTCTGATATTGTTGTAACAGAACTGACAAATCTGATAGCCACATGGACATGGTTTAAAATTTTTGTCAGATATGTCCATTTCTTCCACACATAATGGGCTATTGTATGTTAGTAATTATTTTGGTAGCAACAACTTCAATACAAAAAGTACATACCAGTATTCTTCTTCGTCATCGCTAATAAAGGAATCGTCACTTGGAATCATTTTCTATTGGAATGCGTTTGTTGTCGTCCTAAAATTCGATAATACGGATAATTCAACTCTTTGGTTGGTGTAGCAAAAAGTTAAGAATCCCTTTTAGATTGTGAAAGAAAACCACGAAAAATTGGAATGACACAAACCCGGTTTTTGAACAATCCACGAAATATTTCTCAAGTTACAACATCAATTGGCCACTATTGATAAGGACTCAATTAACCTTTGAAAAGCCAGCTGAGGAGTGATGTTTGTTGTCGAGTTATGGCAGTCTGTGTTTACCCCGGGAACAACCCCAGCCTTGATGAAGGCAACACACGCCTCATTTTTTATGTTGATTCTTTCATTGATCTGCCTAATTTTCTTAACAAAGTCAATTCATTTTGTTAATTTGTTGGTGATAGCTATCTTGTTATATGCCTCCGTCATTTGGTTTGTTGGTGAATTGGCCCTGGCTAAATTGAAAACCAACGAAGAATTGAACGCCGAATCGACGAAGCAAGATGCCGACAATTCTGCCGACGTTACTACCACAAATTCCGCATATTCCCTGGCTGAATCGACTGGCATCAAGTCAGCAGCTACTCCTAGAAAGAGAAAGACGTGAATTCGATCACCTTAATGACAATGCATTCGTAGGATATTATTAACTACATGTAACATTTAGATGCAGGTTTAAAAAGACTCACAGGCTCGTATTACTCACCTTACTTAGCCATGAGCTTTAGAGATGCATTTCAAAAGTACATAGACAACCCAGAGAAGTTTGATGATATAGTCTTATTTCATGATAAGAATGTGATTATAATCAAAGACATGTTTCCAAAATCTTTGCGCCACTTGTTAGTGATACCTAGATCGCCCGCTGTAACACACATTCATCCATTGGACGTGTTTAATCGTGATTACTTGGATTATAGCGGTGAAGGGCTCTACCAATTGATGGAAGAGTACATTTTAAAAGCAAAGAACTGGATTATTAATGATTTAAAGAATCATACAACCGAGGGTCTTCAAGAATTTAAAAACACAAGTATCAAAACTGGTGTACACTCGATTCCGTCTTTACGAAATTTACATTTTCACGTCTTGACTAATGATTTTCACTCTCCCAAGATGAAGCATAAGAAGCATTTCAATTCATTTAACACCAGGTTTTTTGTAGATTTTGAAATTCTTAATCCAGAGTTTAATGAGAACTACCAGTGGTTACACCTTAGAAAGGCCGGTCCAGGTTATGATTTCGACTCAGCTCTGGAGGAAGACGATGACCAAGAAATTTACACCTATATTCAGCATGTTCGAGATGAAAAAATCCTTAATTCATACATAACAGATACTAAATTGGCATGTCCTACTTGTGGAAAACTATTTGACTTCAAATTTAAAATGCTAAAGGAGCACTTAGCAAGAGAATATGACATTAAATATTCTAAGTTCAGTGGATTAGATTTACTCTAGATGACTGAATTTGCGGTTTTGGTGGTGTCCTTTATCGAGAAATCAGAATTTTGTCCAAAACTCGCTCTCAGTCATAATCGCATTATACTGCACTACTAGTTATAGCACAGATATCCAGTAAATCAACACACCATTGGTATCTCTTTCACAAATGAACTGATTGTATAGAAGTACCAATTGGTTTCAAAAGAGTGATTCAACGGCATAAAAGAATGGGTTAATCGTAAGTTGTAAGGTTTCTTTACACTTCCTATTACTCCCACTCAAGCCAGAAAACTTAATACCAAGAAAAACTGGAACATAAGGTGTAATTAGGCACCAATCTGATGGGTGAATGTAAGTGACAACCTTACGAAGAAAAGTTCTATAGTTTGGAAAAAAAACCTAGTATAGTTAGAACCTTATTAGAGTAGGAATTTAAAAAGTGAATATCACCAAATGACACATCTGAAGTCCACAATATAGTGTAGCTTGCAACCGTTATATCAATTTTGTACAATACCCGTCCATAAATTCTTGCTAGTCGAAGGTTACATAAATGTGTCGTCTACGTTTGTGAACCGTGTTTTGGGTTGCAGTTTTAATATACTTGTAACATCCGCCACCCCCGAGTCTATGTGAATGTCATTGACGTTTTTCGACCTCGATTCTGTTTTAATTAAGCCATAGCAAAATTTAGCTGGAATTATTTCACTGACTTGTACTATTTGCCTGCCTCTTTCGTTATATAATCAAAATTTAATCTGAACTGAGTTGTCATTTCTCAAGCTTTGGTAACCCACTGAATGGCAATGGCAGAATTCTCGCGAGAACAGCGTGAAAGTGTATTACCCTGAAAACTAACAAATAATCGTAATTATAGTACAACTCGATTGCTTCTAATAATTATTCCCCTCCCCCCCGAAGTATTCTACATTAATTCCAGCCCGAAAATTCTGCGTTCCATACACCCCATTACGTACTTCAAGATTCGGAAAATTTCACGTCGTACTTCACGAAATGGTAACCACTCCAATTAGAGGTGTGAAAAATCTTGGCTTCAAGGTTTGTCCTTAGTGGTTATTAGTAAGAATTGACAATAGACAGATCATAACCAATAAGAAACAATAATATGATCAGCAAATTTGTAGTAAATCATACCTCTATAACATCATTTGGTTATCCCGCGTGGCTCCACATTATTATTATATTGTTCGAGCATTGTTCTGGACCACATGGTTTCGAAGGGAAAAATTGGGGAAGGTTACAACGTTTGTAAGATACTTAGAAATATGGATGACAATAACAATAAATTGGAGTTCCTTGAATTGAGACAGGTTTCTATTGCCTAAATTGATAGAAGATGCAACGAAACCATTTAGCAAGTTATAACTGAGGTTTTCGTGGTTCCAAGAATCAGACGTGCTTTGGTTTATTCTCTAATTATGATTTCTTTGAGTCAATTAATAGTTATTAACGCTGTCATGTACTACTTGTCGACCGTGATAAAGCAAATAGGATTCAGCACCAAGCATACTGTTTTCATGTCCTTAGTTGGTGGTGGCTAGTACAATTCCAGCCATCTTATAGATGGATAGATTTGGCCGTCATGTTTGAGTGTAGAATACTGTTGGTTTCTTTATAGGGTTGTTATTAGTTGGGGGTCACAGAATCAATACCACAACTCATTTAGCTGCTGCGGAAGGTGTTTATCTCACGGGTATTATTTTTTACATGGGTTTCTTCGGTGCCTACGCTTGTTTGACTTAGGTCTTACCAGCTGAATCATTTGATATTAACACACTCGTTTGGTTGGTATGACAATTTGTTAAACTTTCTTATACTTGTGGTCGTTCACTGTTACCTATAACTTCACGAAAATGCAAAATGCTTTTACGTACACTGGTTTAACTTTGTTATTCTATGGAGGTTTTGCAGTCATTGGCCTCTTCTATCAATTATTGTTCCTGCCTGAAACAAAGAACAGAACCTTGGAAGAAATTGATTTCTTAAAACCTACATTCCAATTGGCTAAAGAGAATTTACAAAAGATGAAAAGAATATTTGGCTTATCATTTTTTTCGCAGCCAAAATGATTCGTCATGCATTTTGTCTAAATGTATTTGATAATTTCTGCTTAACTTTCAAGAAGACGTAGCAAGAAAGTCATTGATCTTAGCCCCGATAAATTGTGAACTTTCGCCAAACCCATCATTAGGCACCATGCAATTAGTGTTATAGACACACGATCGACATTTTTTCAAGTCCAGTGTATATCTAGGAAACCTTTCCCCATTCCAGAAACTGCTGGCAAGTTGAACTTGTTTGTTGAATTCTGGTAGACTGAACTCATAGTCTGCCGTATGAAAACACTGCCCAGTCTTTCTATTCCGGTACTCTACCGCGGTTCGAGCACTTAGGTTATCAACAAGCATATTGTATAATTGAAAAGAACGGGCGGCGAAGTACCTTAAGGTAGGCGGTGTTTTCCAGTTTTTTACTAAATCCAGATTCAAGAGATCATGGAAATTGAGTTCGGAATCGTTGATTAATTGTTCTTTTACCAAGAACACCCCTAAATCATAGTCGTCAAATTCGGTGTTGCGAACATATTCATCGAAGGGAGCAAAGCCAATAGGTTCTCCATTAGCCAATTTCATAAAATCAAAATATAATATCTTGTGATATTTCCTTAAAATCTCAAGTAGTGTCATCATGTTAATTGGTTTATCAAGATCAATTCCTCTTGTTTTGGCGTTTTCTACCATTGAATAATAACCATATGTATCACCTGAATTCGACTCACCTGCCAATAGGCCAATCATTCTCCTGTAATAAAATGTCTGTAGTTTTGCTCCATTCAATACTGATTGTTGATGAGGAGCTTTGTTGAAAGCTCTGGTTTTAACATCGATGACTCTCACTTGAAATTGGCGGCAATGTTCTCTTAATATTGGTTTAACGTCTGTAATGAATGTAGACAAGTCAATTAATGCAGAACCAATTGCAGAATTTTCGAAAGTGCAATTGAGATGGTCATTAATATCTCTGAACAATTTGAGATCCGTCCGATCTTGCATGTTTACTAGTTGGAGATGATCGATTATTCCACTAACTAGTACCTTCTCAGGTGCTGCAAAGCCTGCTTTGACTGGAAATTGACGTAATTCACTAGTTGACGTGATTAGTTTCTTCTTTTCGATATTTAAATACGCATGGACAAAGACTTCCCTTGCTTCAGATGTAGTTATCAAATGGACTAGACGATCTATTATCTGAGTAGTCCACAAAAGAGCCAATTCACTTCCTCTTTCATTGCCGTATGCAATTTCCTGATAGAATTCAAACGACTCATTAGATAGTGAAGGGTGACTTGACAAAGTCAGTTCTAACTGACTCAGAATATCTTTGAGTTTGGTATCAAATATACCTCGCACTTCTTCGAGAAGTTGTGTTGTGTCGATAATGGGATGTGCTTCCTGTTCAAGGTCTGAATGAATTTCTGTACCTTGTGAAATTGCTTTGCTAGTAGGGACAGTCGGTGAATTTGCATAAATATCATAAAGTTCTCGAAGTTCACACCATTTATTTGTTAATAACTTTGTGACAGATAGCCTCGGCATATTGATGTATGATTTATCTGCGTTATACGTCGAGTGTTGAATGTAGGGGCTCACTTGGCTGGGGTTGTATAATGGCAACGGCAGGGAAGTCAGTAAGGCCCAGTTATTACCGAGTTTTTCCAAAGACTCATTTGTTTCTGGGAATTGCTTAGAGATATCTTGGTAAATAAACTGTTTAGCTAGACTATGCGAGCCTTTGCGAGCAGAGTCAAGCAATCGCTGTGTCTTGATCATCTCATCTTATTATTATATACGCGTTTTGTCATGAAAAAGATTTTAGAACGCGAATTACTACCTGTAAGATGTTCACAGAAAGGCAATATTTAGGGTATTAAACGTCGACTTTTTCAAATGAAGGTTGAAAAAGCCGCAAGAATTATAAATAATACAGAACCAGCTTAAAAGTTAAATCCCGCAAGCTAAGGAGGGGGAAAAGTATCATTAAACTTAGTGAATACCTCTCTTCATCTTCAACGAATCTCTCTTTTTCTCGCTCAAGCTGTATTGAGTGGGTAAATTCACTTTAGATGAGTCTATTAGGGTATTATTGTCATTGTTTTGGTTGACTGGACTTTCTACCATCATCGAAACACCATTATTGCAACCTTGTTGGTTGCCTGGTGTAGGAAAGCCATTGCCAAAGTAGCTAAAATCATCGGAAGGGGTGACTGCTGACATAAAAGGAGAATCCAAGGCCATTCCATTTGGATTGTTCTTTCCACAATTCAAACTGTTGCTTGATGCATTACCATTCAATGCATTTAATGCTTGAATGTTGGCATTCTCAGTGTTAATTGTTAACGGATGAGGGAAAGACGAGGACCGTGATCGAGCTTGTTGTTGCTGATAATAGAAATTAAACTCCTCATTTTCTCCTGAAGGTATCGAGTTACCAATATTTAATACATTATTGTTGGCCACAGGGTATTGTGGAGGGGTGATGGTAGATGAAGGCGTTAACGAACCTTTTTGCGTACTTGGGGGTGTTTGATAATCCAACATCATTGAATTATAAGTGGAATCGTTTCCAGAGGACCTTGAAATAAAGGACTGTGATACATAATCAGGCATCGATTGAAGAGAATCGGTACTTGCATTGGAATGCTCGCCTAGCGAGTTATTCTCTGCGGTTTGAGGGCGGATACTGTTGATGTTACCAACATGAAGCCAACTATTGTTACTGAAAGAATTGTTTCTGGTCAAGGAATGCTTTCTAAGGTTCATAGACGAGGAGCGGGATCTATTAGTACTGGAGTTTCCACTGGATGCTGAACCGTTATTGAAGTTGGAGATGTTCAAATCTGTAAGTGACAAGTTGGAGATGGATGACTGTCTGACATTAAAACTAGAATTTTGCATTGAAACACCGTTACCAGAAGCCGTGATTGATACAGTGGTCGATTCTGGTAACTTTTGATGCTGGTTGTGAACATTGCCATGAACTGTGCTGTTGTTGAATGTGCACAAGTCAATTAATCTCTTTCTGATAAGTTGTAGAAAAATTGGTTTGTATGAGTTGTTTCTAAGGTATTCTGAATTTAGAATACTATGATGGTCATATGATGGAGGGTTAGCGGAGTTTTGGGTGTGGTTTATCATATTGTTCATAGTTTCGTTTGCAACTTTACTGACCAAGCCACTAGGTGGAATGGTACCCAGGAATGGAGTAGTAGTTGGTAATGAGAGTATGCGAGAGTAAACAGACATCACCAACTGATCAAAGTTAGGTGTGAAGTTGACAGTATAATTTCTGGTTGTTTTAAAGTTTGAGCCAACATCGTCAATATCAGTCAAGATATCGTCAGACTCATTATACCCTGGGTTAGAATAGACTGCTGATTTGTTGGGAGGAAAAAACGAACCATGGACATGGTGGTGGTTGGGGTGGTCAATTGGCGTCCTTAATGTCTGCTCCAATGGAGTGAATGGTGCGTCTGGAGCGACCAAGTTGCTTCTTGAATGGTTCAACTTAAGAGATAGGTTTAGTGCTTTATTGAGCATGTTGCGGTATTGTGAGTTGTAAAGTATAGTACTTTCTTGGTGTAAGGACTCGTAGTGATATGTTGGTCGATTTTTGAAGTGTGACGTAGGAACGAAGGGAAATGGTACTTAAATGCGCGTCACGTCCTGGGTGGGAGCAACCAGACTGTCCAAATGCAGTAGGGGACCGAGCGCGTTTCCTATTTTAACCCCTATTCCTCACATAACCAACAAACGCATTCTCTGAGCAACGGAATTCGAGAAGGATCGGTGCATATGAAGTTTAAGTTCCTTGTAGTACAGACCTACATCATATGATAAGAGTACTCTAAGGTGGTATCTGACCTAGTGTAGTATCTAGTCCCATTGTGAGATTCCCATTTACTGGTGGAAAAGGGGTCTGTCAGCAACGAGATCTACCGCGATCGTTTTTAATTTTACTCAATTCAGATAAATTAGGAAACCAATTGGGAAATTTGCCCAATCCAGAATACATCAAAAGCGTCCTCACGCCCTCAATCCTCTCTATAATTATGTTTGACATACTTTCGAACGGGTCTACCGTTATTATATCCTGTACATTATATATTCACATTTATGTATACATACATAGATGATTTGCACTACCGATTCCCGTCCCGCTCGATCCATAGATGACTGAAAACTAGCATCACTCACAACCGTCGCACCACATATGAAACACGAGCTACCCCTGCTTATTGTTTCTGGTTTGCATTGTCTTTTCTCTAAAGATACATTAAGTTATTGTCTCCACCGACTCCATCATCTATTTCAGCATCAAATGCGTCTTGCTTAATTGTGTAGCTATGGTCAGGAATTTCCTCCTCGAATTTCTCACTATATTCGATATATTGCTCGAGTTCATCATCTAGGAGTGAAGTATCATACTTGATGTTATAAGGTAATAGTTTTGTCAATTCTTCAGACGGCATAACGCTAACTTCCTCTGGATTCTCGCTTTCCGGTTGTTCCTCAATATTAATTACCACATAATCATACTTGTTGAAGTTCTTTATGTGATGCTGAAATTGTTTGTAACGACGATAAACTTCATTATCGCTATTACCATTATCTTTCATGACAGGATGAAACTTTAAATTTGACTGAAACTTCATAAATTCGTCCATTAAAGTAGACTTGATAAATTTCAAATCATGGCCCAACCTTAAATCTTTTTCAATAAGATAGTTTAGCCATGAGAGTCTATCACTTGGTGTCACATCATCCTCATCATCGTCATCTTGGCGAACTTCACCTTGCAACTCTGTGAGTTTTAATTGATTGTAATAGTCTTGTCTTTCTTTATATTTTCTTTTCTTCTTCTCCTGGTCGGTCTCTCCATCATCCAAATCAAGCTTTCTCTTCTCTATCAAGTTTTTGATCAAAGAATTAGGTAATTCATTGAGCTTGCGTGCCACACGATACGAGTCACTAAAATATACCCAATTAACAAACGAATCCATCGATTTGGTATTGTACTCTGATTTGCTGTGCTTAGTTAGAGATGACTCTTTGAGCATTTCATTATCTGCAGCATCATCAAATTGAAGATAGTTCTCGGGTCTGATAGCATCTATCAATCGCAATGCCTCAGTGATATCTTGTATTCCAATCTGATTAGACTGAGTTCTTAATTGAGAGCACTGTAAAACTTGTTGGACAAGCTTTTTGAAGTATTGAAGATATATATCCGTCAAGATATTTAGCACACTCGGTTTACATTTTTCAAATCCATTCGCCTTCAATATCTGAGCTATTGAAACTCGCAAGAGTGCAAAGTGAAAGGATTCGTCCATACTTGTAGATTAATGAATAATCGTCGTGCTAACAGGATTTATTTGGTTAACCTTGGAAAAAAAAGGTCGTGTGAAGATCAGTCTTAAATTACATCTATCCCACAAGTTTAACTACTACTAACTTATCATGTGCTACGGGGATAATACAGATTCATTGTTTATTTTCTAGATGAGCTGAGAGCGACTTAATATTATGACATATACTTGGTCGATTTTCAAGCAATTTTTCTCTTTTGTGCCTCTCTAATTTTCCATTCATTTTATTACAAACCTTGTTGTAACTTTTCACCGATCTTCTTAGCAAAAGACAAGGCATTGAAGATAGTTCTTTCGTTGATTTCAATTCCAACAGAGTTATCTGTGGTTGGAGGCTTGGTGACTCTGCTGATGATAATATCGGAGTCCATTTCGATTATGATCCCATCATCAATAGTCTCGTCAAGTGCCAAACTCACCATGTCGTACTTTTCCATGATAGTGGTCTTGTCAACAGTCATATCCAAAAGAGTCGACAAAGCGTCCCACAAGTTGGACATTAAGGAGTAGATCAAGGACTCATTCTCGTTAATCTTGGCGACAATTATGAGTACAACATCGTTGCGTTGTCTGTAGGTGACTAAGTGATTATCATACAATATGATATCTTGGTGTACCTTATTTATCTTGGAAAAGACTGCCTTTTCGAACTTCTTTTGTTGTGCTAAGGTTTGGAAGTGAGATTCCGGAACAGGTGTAGCCCCGCCTTTGGGCTGATCTTTAGGTGCCTTGTTCTGATAGTATTTGGCAAATAATCTGTTACCTTCGTTGTCTAATATCAATGCTGCAGACACAGTATACAACGATATGTTTAATGACATCTTGAAAGGGGTTGACAAGTTTAAACACGGTGTGTTCAACTTTGTTGATTTTTTCTTTGGATGTTTTATATACCGGATTTGATTTTGGACTTATTCTTACTACTATGGGATTGCCGAAGATCTTTCTGAGTCAAATGAATTAATGAAGTATGAATATATTTTTAAAATGACTAAAGAGGTAGTGAACCAATAATTGTTTAGCTAAACTCCTACAGAGGAAGCTACGTAGGCATGGACTGCCTTGTGCAAAGCATTGTTTGCGTAAAACTGGTTTGTAAAGTCTAAGTCTAAACTTCTCCAGCCGTAAACAAAGTTAATAATTAATGCCAAAGCAAGGCCAAAGGCAACAATCAATGGACCAATGACGTTATCCAAATGTCTGCTTGATCTTTCTAAGATGATGTGTCTTCTTTGATTAAAAACATAGTAACTCCAAAAACCCGTGAATAAAGTGAGGGCAAAGTAGAAATAAGCCAAGTAATCAGACAATTGGGTAAAGTTAGATTTCTGTGATGATGAGTACACAACAAAGGTAAGCGTAGACATAAGCGTGGTTACATGCAACCATCTGTTGAAAGTTCTTTCATTTGCCAACCACACTTTTGGCTCAATCTTAAGAGGTCCGGCATTTTTAATCCACGAGTCTGGTTTTACAACCCCAACTGGTAATTCAATCTCTTCATCTTCTGAATCAACATCAATCAATTTCGAAAATTGATTTGGCAAACTGAAAAACTTACTTATACCAACCTTGGACCTCGAATCGTCATTCTCATCATCGAAGTCAGATGATTGATCATCAGTCAAAAGTTGTTGACCAGCGATTCCATTTGATCCTGTGGAATCCTTGAGTACCAAGGGTGATTCCTCGTCGATTTCTTCAATCACTCCCGGGTGGTGTTCGTTGTCTCTGCTGTTTGTGTTGAGTAGAATGGAACCCGAAAAGGATGCAGATCTTGGTTGGAAGTTGTTTGCATTGTTTAATATCATTGACTTAAACTTAGATAAGTTGTCTTCGTCAGTGATATCATTCTGAATACCATCATCATTAATCTTCTTGGGCTTGTTCAAAAAGGTATCTGGATTGAAGGCCAAATCGGTCTCCAACTCGCTGAACCATAATGGCACGTTATCTAACTTGTCATCTTCAATGAAAAGGGAAGCAACACCATGAATAAATTTGGAAAAATTTGGAATTTCTTTCACCAAATGTGAATTGATTAATTCATGAATCCAGTTCAAGTTCTTGAAGTTTTTGACCGCCGACTTTTTAACCTTTATCTCCATGGTAGCGTATGGGAACTTAGAGAATTCACCCTTACGCAAGAAATGAGAAGCAGAAGAACCCTTGGTGTCAATATCAGTTCTGTGCCAACTTGCTGGGTCTCTAATGGGTAATTGGGAGTCAAAAGCATCCTCTCTAATAAAAGTTATATTGGAGTCAATAACAATCTTAACCTTGTCATCACCAGGAATTTGGAAAGCTGTTCTTCTGTAAGTCGTTCTCAAGGCTGGTTGTAAGTTGTATTCACTAATGAAGTCCAACACATTCTTGAGAGAAGATTCGCTGTTGATTTTCTTCAACTTGTTTGGAATCTTTTTGTTAATGACAAAGTCATTTATGTACTTTTGTCTCAATTCAATTCTTTCATCAACATTAAAGTTAGAGTTTGCATCGAATTGCTTTTTCTCTAAGTTGATTGATGGCTTGTCCAGTAACTTATTAATCCATTTGATTCTAAGGGTAGAAGAGTTGTTGATTTTAGTTAATTTGTTATTGTATAACTCGAAATGGTCGTTATCAAAGTAAATGGCATTGATAGTTTGGTCGTTGGAGTTGACGGTTTCTGATTCGTCATCGTCATCATCGTCATCATCCACGTCGGCATTTTTGTTCTTGTAAATCAAGACCGGTAAGTGTCTCAAGATAGTAGTTTTGACTTCCATCAAGTTGTCCGAATGAATCCAAAACTTAAATGATTGAAACTCAGCGTTGTTGGTGGAGGCTTCGGTGAAAGAAGATAACTTCGACAAAGATTGATCGATACCATAGTTTTCTCTTAAAAATTGAAAAAGAGTACCGATCTTGTATAAGAGAGGGCTGTAGTCTTCAGAGTGGAATGGTAAACTTTTTAATCTAACGTTAAGCAATGGCTTGACAGAGTAATTAGAATGAATACGATCATGCTTTTTAACAACTTTGATGAAACCAGTATAGTTTAATCTTTGGAAATGTTCCAATTCTTGTGCCACAGTTAAGACTTCATCTAACTTGGTCGAGAAGGCATCCTTATCAAAATTCTGGTTAGGTAACTCCGTTTGTGCTTGCAATTCGTTCAACGTTTCATTTAACTCATCGTATTTCTTGTGTTGAAACGTGTAGACCTTCTCCAAGTCGTGGTCCAAGGCAGAAACAAAGTTTTGTTCATCCTTATCGGTCCAGTTATTCTTTAGAATAACACCTTCCTTTAAAAGCTTCTTCAAATGAGTGTAGTTCAAGTAGTAGTCTTTCCAAGGGACATAACTTTCACGCAGTAACTTGTTGGCAAAGAGCATCTTACCTGAAATAGATTCAGAATCTTCGTTCGACATTTTCGAAGATAAAATAGTCAAATGAGAGATGGGAACTTGTGATATAAATAACTTAATCTAATTAGATAGTTTGGCGATTGTCTTCCACGTGGGGATAGCAAAAGAATTGAGGTGTGCATATAATGACAAGAAGGTTTATCCAAGCTTATCTATGTACAGGTGAGAAGGAAATACATGTCAGCCGCAGGCGCTAGAATACACTCGTTTCATAGGTCTGTGTGTCCCTCATAGTGTGACAGCTATTCTAAAAAATTAAAATGATTCTATCCAAATTGCATTTATCAATGTTTGCGTAATTTGACAAATTTTCTGAGCTAGCTCTTCAAATGTATGATAATATCGTCTATTGAAGTCAAATTTATACTTTTTAAGTTACCCTTTGGAAGCCTCAATTCTATTTACTTTGACCTAGAGTTTCCATTCTCATCAATCTGTCTTTTGGGTAGAGACGATGTCTCATGTCTCCAAAAAATTCTCTTTCAGATTAATTGTGTCTCAAAAACAAGTGCGACATATTTGTTTGCCTAAATTCTGATTGAGGTGGTAAATATGGATAATCCATTATTACCAAAAAACAGACTTCATCAAGGTAGTACTTGTTCTGACGAAGTGGAAGTAAACAAACCCTTCAATGTACCAACAATTAGAGAAACCATTCAGATTCCAATCTTTCATATATGGGTTGTTTTAAAGTATCTTTGGAGCATTTCCTGGTCTTCTCGCACCACATCTATAACACCAATTACAGGGCCACAGTTGGATATCCAAGGCGGTGTATCTGAACTAGATGATGACAATGATGACGATAGTTTGGAAAACTCATCTGCGATTAAGATTACTCGATATCACAAACTTTCTAATGATTTTCATCTTTTACGCAACCTGAACATTGCAAACAACAATAGCATTTTAATAGACGTGGATGCCTCTCTACCAGAAACAGAGGACTCGGATAATTTATTTTCCACCATTCTCAGAAGCCGGAATAGAGAATCCTATGTACCATCGGTGTCACGGCAATATGGTACTGATCTCTCTGTATCTCAGGAATACCTTCGCTCCTCCTCATATCAAAATAACTATAGACCATCACCCTCTATTCAACTTGAAGAACCTCAGGATGATTTGCTTAATATGTCATTTTTACCAGAGACGGTGACTCCATACCAAAAGTCAATCTTGAACTACTACATTCCATCAAAACCAATATCTTCCTCAAACTATTCTGTGGTCGATTCATTAATTACTAACTTTCACATCGATCGTATATCCAGCATATATGCTGAGAATCATGAAAGGATTCAGTCCTTGATCACCCTGAAACGATCGGAATTGACATCTAAATTAAGGCCGTTGAATCCTGACCAACTAGCATCTGTTACGTCAATATGGTCAATGAACACCAACAAACTATTATTAAGCCATTTTCTGATTGACTTCTATTCTGATGATTTGAAAACAATACGTGATGGCTGCTGGATCAACGATAACGTTATTGACTTTTACACAAATTTGATTATTGAATCCAGTAACAAATCAGTTTATTGCTGGACAACTCATTTTTTCACCACACTTGCTGAAAGGGGTTACCAAGGGGTATCGAGATGGGCCAAACGAAGAAAGTTAAATGTGTATGAGAAAAATCTCATCATTGTTCCAATCAATATCATGAATACCCACTGGGCTCTCGCAGTGATAGATAATAAGAATGCCACGATCAAGTACATTGATTCGTTACTGGGCTCAGGTGGGAATCCCTCTGCTCTTAAAGTGTTATCTAATTACATGTCTCAGGAGGCTGCAAGATTAAAGGTTGCACCAATTAATTATGAGTTATTACCAAGTATCAAGAGTCCACAGCAGAAAAACGGGTACGATTGTGGTGTTTTTACTTGTACAGCAGCAAAGTTTCTTGCTGAGAATAAACCATTAGAATTCTCCCAAAAGGACATGAAAGTAATTAGAAGAAGAATGGCTTATGAAATCTTAAATAAAAAGTTGTTAGAATGATTATACACACTTCAACAGAAAACTTCATAGATTATATACATAAAACTGCTAGAAAAAACTGAAGAGCGACTTTTCTTTCTTCTGTTTCTTACCAACATTAGCAACAGCTTTCTCGTATCCAAGAATCCTCTTATTGCTAGCTTCGATTTTGTTTGACAAGTACTCAATTCTAGAGTCTAACCGATTCTCCATTAAATGGATATTGATCAATTCCGACTCGTATTTCTTGATAGCTTCACCTTCTAGTTTAATCAAACTTTTAAGATACTCAACCTCATAAAGCTTAAAGATTCTTGGGTCTTGGATTAAATTCTTGAATGCTGCTTTGAACAAGGGTCTTCCGGCATAGATACGATTAAGTATACCCTTTTCTCTGGTTAATGTGATCAAATCATGTTTCTCAAGGGTTGACAAGATTGCTTCAGTCTCAGGTGATACCTGAAATAGGGGATTTTTGATCAACTCTTCATATTTAATCTCTTTGCTCTTTGACAACCATTTCATGATGACCCAAACTTGCGCTGCGGACCAATTATTATCTTCTTCATATTTCCTGTTACTCAAAAAGAAGGTTGTAATTTGTTCTGCAGCTTGAGATACCATCTCCTTTAGAGCGTGGCTTGGTACTTCGCCTGATTTCATCCGTCTAATAAAAGCTTGCAAGTCTAACATTCTACCACCCAATGGTTCCAAACAGTTTTCAACTTCTTGTACAGTCTTCAGATTCAACTGATTCATTAAATACTGTTTAGCACTTTCACTGGAAGCATCAGATAAAGAAATTGTTTTGAAAACTTGGTTGGGCAAGGCATTATTCAAATGTTGAATGCTACCTACGTCTGAAGTAATGTAAATAACATGTGCCATATTGTTTTGAATTAATCCCGAGGTCCAATCAGCTATCATTTCATACATAAAATCATTTCCTGCTGTATCTGATTTTCTTGAAAATTTGTCTATGATAATGATGGGCTTTGATTCAGGGTGATGCTGCAAATATTCATCCTCCTTGAGGACAGTAATCAATTCTTCGCCTTCAAGTAATTTCTTATTTTTCTTAGAGACACTAGTCGAATACTTTGCATAATCAGTTAATGCGATATTCCGGATAGCCTGGCTTGCCAACTGGAACATATTCTTCAATTGAGTTTCCTTTGTCTCACTTAACCCGGATTTCTGACCCGTTAAACCTTGGACACCCAAATCAATGAACTGGGAAATCGAGTTTGTCCAGGTGAACATTGGAAAGTAGCCTAGTTGCAATGCAGCCTCATGAAGCAATGAGTTATCAGATCTGCACTTTATTAAAGAATCACAATCAATGTAAAGAATTCTTTCCCGGAGTTTTTCGTCGTTATGAAGAGTGTGATCCAAAACAAACTCTACTTTGCCTGAACCTTTCGGGCCCTTGACAATAATAAAAGTGTTTATGTTTTCCAATATCCATAGTTTCAATTGCTTCGACTTTTCGTATCTTTCGTTCCATAACATGCTTAGTTTCAGATCGGTATCATGGTCAACTTCTTCCTTCTTCTCCTCGCTAAACTGATTCTGAATGCGTTCATCAATGTAGTCATACCCACTAGTCAACCAATGACAAACAACTTTGTAGGGAACGTAGACGAGTCTAAATAATTTGTTTTCCTTGTAATGATCGAAGGAATGCTTGCGAGTAATTTTCAGTTCGATAAACCACTGTCTAATAGGATCAAAGATCAACACTGCCCCAGTTGCTAACAATGCCAATATGATTGGGATGGAGATTCTTTGATGGTTGACAATGAAATCCGCAATGTGGTTGACATGCTTGGCTGGAATGTACTGTAAGTGTAACACTGTCTTTCCTTTACCAAGAGACATACCAGTAATACAGTTCTTTGCTGATATGGCAGATCTTACCTTAGTAAAGATCACAGAAGCATTCTCCTTTCCTGGAATAATATCCACAATTAATCCATATCTTCTGAACAAGACGTACAACTCTTCCTCTGTTAATGCTTCGCCTTCAAAATTCACATTCAAACGAGTACTAGGAAACCTTCTCAAATCTTCAATCCAAGGAGTACCCTTGACCGCATAAGCCATTGGTGTGTTACCCAAGATCCAATTGAAAAGTGTGATAACTTGCGGACGGGCTTTATTGTTACGAGTGATATTCTCTGAAACTTCGGCAAGGAACTCCTTGCTATCCTTGCCTTGTGGAAGCTGAAACTTAACAAATGCCCCACAATCTCTTGGTAATGGAACAAAGTCTGTGATAGGAGCGTCCTTGGGCAATGGTGAAGATACTTTTTCAATCTTCTTTTGTAGTTCTTCTTTGGAAATGTTCTGAAATGGTGAGTATATCCATCGCATAAAATGTCTCAAGGTTGAATTGGTGGCTCCTAAAGGATAAATATGATCATAATAGAGCAAAATTTCGTTATGAGTTTTGTCAATTACCCCTGTAGTCGATGCGGAGGTATCGACATCATTGCTGTCTGCCTCGTGTTTGATTTCGGTGATGTCATTCGAATAATGTCTGATAAGAGGGCTCAATCTCCCTGGCCTCAAGTACTGAAACCTCTGGGGCTGTACGAAGTACCTCAAGTTATGGGGCGCTTTGAGCATTTTCCCTAGCATGAAGTATAGAATGTAATCCTTTTCGCCACTGGAATCAGAAGCTAAGATAAGAAGTGCGGAATCCAAATATGGGGGAGCAACTTGCTGGTTCGATGTATCACCGAGGAGGAAAAATAAAATGGCGAGACATTGCGCTACGTAACACAGTACGGCTGTAATCAGTAACGGCAGTTTTGTGATCCTCTGTGCTGATGGAATATAACTATAGTTGGCTCAGTACTAGATGGAACTGTTCACTCTAGTTATAAAATTCAGCAGGAAGTACTTCTTAATGTTTTCGAGTACAGCGACCTGGCAATAGCAATTACAAAAATGTATAGTAAGTTAATTCAGAGCAAAAGTTCTGGTTAAGAGGTTTGAAGATGTATCACACTAATTGTCCTATAAATGTATAGTTCTGTTCCTTTAGCGTATCTTTGTACTGAGAAACAAAAGCCAAATTAGCCGTGATTGAATTGTTCTTGGCCTCGCTTTGAATCATTACACCACGGGGTACAGGCGTAAGGATCTTCGAAGAGGCCATCTGAGACTACACTTTGGTTGGTCTATCAGGGTAATGTGTATTGTCTATTAGCCAGTAGAGAAAACTGGAGAAGAGAAAACTACAACTGAAAAAGTCTCACTGAGTTTATATCACGAAAATTTTCGTGCAAGAATCATCTAACGACGTCCGGGTAATAATTTGCCCCATAGAAATTAGGCCTGCCTTGCTTTAGTCAATACCCGCCAGCGGAATCGAAGGAACGAAATCCGAGGTTTTCAATGGGCGAACTGGTAAGTCTTCATTCTCTCCTTTGTTCAACTTACCACTTTTGTAATTGTAATTTTCTCTGATGTATTCTCTCACAGGAAGAATAGCTGCTTCACGAGCCAATTCTCGTAAATCAGAACCGCTGCAGCCTTTGGTATGATTGACAATATAGTCCAAGTCAAAATCATCAGCTACTTTAGCATCCTTAAGAATCTTCTTTAATATTGATTTTCTTTGAACGGCATCTGGTTTTTGGATGGCAAATGTTTTGGGTAATCGTCTTAAAAATGCCTCATCGATGTCATTCTTTCTGTTTGTTGCTCCCATAACCATGATCCTTCCGTTGGATTGCAATCCATCCCAGAGAGTCATAAATTCTGCTTTCAACATTGCACTCACTTCATGGTCACTCGAAGACCGATCTCTTAAGAAAGAATCGATCTCATCAATAAATATGATACAAGGTTGTAATTTGTTTGCTAATGAAAAGATAGCGTCAGTGATCTTGTTGGATTCTCCGTACCACTTGTCCATAACAGTAGACATCCGAATCAGAAGAAAGAATGCCCCACTCTCCTTTGCAATTGCTTTAGCCAACATGGTTTTACCACATCCAGGTGGTCCATAGAAAAGCACCCCCTTGGGTGATTGAATCAAGCTCAGGTGTGTGAAAAGTTCTGGCTCGGTCAACGGAAGAATAACTGCCTCTCTTAATTCATCAATAATATCCTGTAATCCCCCAACGTCGTCGAATGTCACCGAAATCTGGTCTGGAGTAACCAAAGAATTGAGTAAGGATTTTTCATATTGATTGAAAGTAATGTCCTTCAATCCAGGATTTGTAGCTTGCAATTTCTTCAATATACTTTTACCTTTCTTCTCCGCCTCTTTGTTCTTCATGGACAGGTCGACATATTCATTCAAAACTGTGTTTAATAAATAGTATACAGAAATACCAGCACCTGCTAGTATAAAGATATCACCTAAAACTTTGAGGTCGACTTTGAACTTCCCTAAATCAATTTTGAACTTGTTCATTGTACTCTTTAAATCTCCAAAGACCAGTTATATCAACGCCAGAAAGAAGTGGAATCCGAGGGTGCGTGTTGTTCTATATACAGGAATGATTGATACGATGAGGTTTTAGATGAGCATCAACCACTGTAAATTTGTCTATTGAACATGTCTGATGAAACACGCGGGATACGTCTTCCTGGTCTGCTTCTTGATAAGATCAGAGATAAGGAGGACAAAGGTGATTATGAGGACGACAACTCGAGATATACCCAATTTAATAACAAGAAACGGAAGGGCAAGACCTTAAGTAGAAAGGAGAAGAGACAAGAAGAGAGGAAACTTAAAAAACAAAAGAGGGCAAAGCCTTCTAACAGTATTTCTGTGAATTCCAAGCCAATCTTGAAATCCATGAAGGAACCAGTTAAAAAATCTGAAGAAGATCCAATTTCTGCACTCAAAGCCTTGAAAGAAAAGAAGAACAAAAAGTCCAAAAGCGACCCACTAGCTGAACTCGCTGCATTAAAGGCAAATAAGAATGATCCATTGGCCCAATTAGCGGCATTGAAGGCAAAGAAGAATGGAAACTCTAAACCATCCGAATTAAAAATTGTCAAGGAAGATGACTTGGATGACGAGGTGTCTGATTTCGATGATTTTGGCAGTGAAGACGATAGAGAAGAATTCAAAAATGAGGAAGGAGAAAACGAAGAATTTGAAGGATTTGATGACGATTGCGAAGAGGAGGTTGACGAAGTAGGATTAGAAGGTTTCGATGAAAATGACTTTGATAATGATATTGATGACGAGCTCGAGGAAGACTACGAGGAAGACCCATTGGCTAAACTAAAGGCGTTGAAGGAAGCAAAGAAAAAGTCTGTTGATGATCCATTGGCCCAATTAAAAGCATTGAAAGAGAAGAAACGAAAAGAAAAAGAAGAGGACAAAAAGAAACCCAAAAAGGAGGAGATCCAGGCTAGAGTACTCTCTGAGCACGATAGAGAAATGCTCAGACGGGACGAAGAAGATATTGACTTTTATTCCAAAAAACTTGGATTAAAAAAGAAAGACAAACTTACTAAAACAGACGATGACGACGTGATCGGCGGCCTCTTGGATGGTCTTGATCTTGATTTTGGTTACAGCTCTGATGAAATGGAAGATTTGGAGCATTATTCAGAAGATGATGGGCTTTCCGATATCTCAAGTGATATTGAACCTGAGAATTCCACACCGAAAGAAAACCCGTATGTTGCACCAACCTCCACACAGGAAACTGAGTCTTCTAAGGCAGTAGAAACACCAGGAAGCTATGTACCACCTGCATTACGGCGTAAACTTGCCTTAGAAGGTAATGAAGTTTCTGAAGAAGTCTTGAACCTAAGAAGAGCAATCAAAGGCCCCTTGAATAAGTTATCGGAAGCTAACATATCTTCAATTGTCAATGAAATTAGCAGTGTCTTCTTATCCCATGCCAGGCATACTGTTAATGAAGAATTGACAAAAATAATATTAGACAGTATTATGCAACAAGGTAGATTGTTGGATACTTTTGTTTATTTGCATGCCACTCTTGTCGCAGCTCTTTATCGTTTACAAGGAGTCGAATTTGGCGCTCATTTTATTCAGGCTTTAGTTGAAAAGTTTGAGTCACATCTTGAAAAACCTGGAAAAGAAGCTTCCAATTTGATATCACTTTTATCATCTGTCTATCTTTTCTCGTTAGTCTCTTCGAAGTTACTTTATGATATCATCAAAGTTTTGATTAAGAATTTGAATGAAACAAATGCTGAGTTATTGTTGAGATTAGTGAGAGCTTCTGGGAACCAAATGCGATCAGATGATCCTACAGCTCTTAAAGAGATAGTCTTGTTGATAAATCAAAAAGTTTCCTCCTTGTCTAGCGAACAAGTCAATACAAGAACTCAATTCTTGATTGAAACTATTACGTCCTTGAAAAATAACAAGATGAAAGTCAACAATGAAGGTAACCATCAGTTGACCATACGGTTGAAGAAGTTCTTGGGTGGTTTTTCCAGTAGCAATAGCAACGACCCAATTCAAGTTACTCTTGATGATATTCATAACATTGAAACGAGAGGTAAATGGTGGTTGGTTGGTTCTGCCTGGAAGGGACATGAAAAGTCTCATGACGACCCTTCTGTTAATCAGTTAGCTGTCAATGACGTATTGGATAATGCTGAACCGAACTGGATGGAATTGGCCAGAGCACAGAGAATGAATACTGACATCAGAAGAGCCATCTTTATTTCTATTATGTCTGCATCTGATTACATTGATGCAGTAACTAAACTAGACAAACTTGGCTTGAAACGTTCTCAAGAAAGGGAAATTCCTCGCGTCTTGATTCATTGTACTGGTGTAGAGCCGGCTTGGAATCCATACTATGGTGTCTTGGGTAATAAGCTTAGTGAAAACCATTCTTACAGGAAAACCTTTCAATTCATGCTTTGGGACTTGATTAAAGACTTTGAAAACAAGAGTGGCGATGATTCTGAAGATGAAGACTTTCTTGGCTTTGATTATGATACTGATGATGAAACTAAATTAAAGAGAGTTCTTAACTTGGGAAGGTTTTATGGCTTCCTTTTATCTGAGGGTTCTTTGCCATTGCATATATTAAGAACTGTCAACTTTTTGACGGCCTCAAGTGATACAACTTTGTTCATGGAGGTTGTTTTGGTGACATTCCTCGACCAGGTTGGAAAGAAATCTCAAATCAATTCTGTCGGTGCTGGTTTAAGCAGAAAGGCGGCCAAGATGGCCGAACAGAAATTCGATGACAAGCTTCTCATTGAAAGAATATTGAAGGCTCAAGAACAATCTACCCTCCTTAAAGGAATTCAGTTTTTCCTTCGAGACAAGGTCCGTAACAGCGGTATAATTAGTGGACGGAAACAGAGAGCTAGAATTGAATGGGGTGTGTCTGCATTTGTTGACATTATTGATGAACTTTTAAAAGAAAAGGATCAACTATAGATTGTATATACAAGAATATTAATTTACTAATTCAAGAATCGCAATGGTTTCAACATGTTTTGTTTGTGGAAAGAAATCAAAGCCAGTGACTTCCTTCACTCTGTACTTGACATCTTCTTTCTCACAAATTTCGTTGAAGAATGCTAAATCTCTTGCTTGTGTGAATACGTTGCAGCTGATGTAAACTATAAGTCTAGGACGGAAGTCTAAAAGCTGAGACATAAATAGCTTTGTACTTCCTTTACGAGATGGATCCATTATAACAACACTCTTGTCTCCCGTCATTCCAGAATTTTTAAACAATGTATGTGTAAACATACTATCAGCCTGTCCTTCAACGAATTGAATTTTTGTAGGATTTAGTCCATTCAACTTTGCATTATGTGTGGCATCTTGTACTGCGCTTGTAGCCAATTCAATTCCAAATATTTTACCCTGAGGATCAATATCATTTGATAAAGATATACCAAAGAACCCTGTTCCACAGTAGGTATCAACCAAATACTTGTAATTAAAACCTGCCATGTGCTTCCTAATGTGATTCAAGACGTCCGGCAAAATCGATCTGTTATTTTGAAAGAAACTATTAGCATCAAACTGAAAGACAAAGTCACCAACTTTCTCAGTGATAATACTCTTGTGGCTATCTAAGCATATGATTTGGGATTCGCCAGTTTCTCGGTTGATATCTAAACTTTCACGAAAAAGAAGGGTTTCCTGTCTTCCTGGTTTTTGTACAGAATCAAACTCCATTCTTTTCTTTCTGTATGCTTCGTTTAACACACTAGTTGCTATATTACAAGATTCGACATCAAGAATCCCCAGTGTTGGGCGAATGTGCTTGAATCCAATTTTAAGGGTATCATCTTCGTATTTATGACGGAAATGAGGCGTAATTTTGGTTCTGTAAGCTCTTTGAAGTGGTGAACCATGTACATTTCCAAATAATATTCCATCCTGATTCAATGAAGGATAGAAGAATTTGAATGCTTTATGGATAATTCCTCTCTTGAAGTCAAGCTGAGTTGGATAATCGAGCATTTGCAATTGACAACCACTGCATTCTTCGAAATATTGACACAATGGTTCAATCTTCTGCCCAGAACTCAGATGAATTTGTAATAGTATACCTTCAGCATAGTGCCGGTGGTGGAGAGCCAACTCTAATGAAACTTTATCGCCCACCACGGTTTTGGGCACTATAACCACAGTGAACTTGTCAAATACTTCTTCATTCTCGTCAAGAAAGGGAGATGCGTACATAGATTTAGGAATAATACCAATCCCCTCACCTTCTGTAGTTTGAGATACGATTTCCATCCTAACAGTAACCGAAGGTCTTGTCTTGGAGAAGAGAAAAGAATCCACAACCTGAGGGGAGTTTTCAACCTGTTCAAGAGTTAGGTTTCTTGTAAATAATAGTTCTCTAATTTCAAGATGACGGATAGAATCACGACTTGTAACGTCAGAAGTATCTCTCTTAGTCTTCTTCTTCACCCTTTGTAAATCACGAAGTACCTTCTTCTCTGACCTTTGTCTTATACTTGGGACTGTAAATTCATCACTGATCAAGCGTTTCTTAGGCACCACAATTGATAATCGCGATGATATAGAAAGCGGTCTTGTAACTGTTCGTATTCGTTTCAAGGAATACATTTTAAAATGATCAGTTCATTAATTTGCAGCTCATCGTAACAAGTTTTTCGAGTCTTCCATTTTCGTGATATATATTTTTTGGCTAGCTATAATTATGTTGCGATCAAAGGAAGATTGTCCTCTGGATACTCTCTGAGATCAAGAGTCAAAGTCTTTGAGCTATTTTCATTTTGCTCTCTGTATATACCGACCAAAGCATCGGATTTCTCAAAAAGAGAGCTCTTGAGAGAAATAACAATAAACTGGAAGTTTGGACCCGCGTGTTTCTTGATGTAGTTTGCAATCTTGCTCACATTCGAGTTGTCCAAAGCTGCATCAATCTCATCGAGTACAAAGAAGGGAGATGGCTGGAATGAATGAATAGCAAAAAGTAATGCAAGTGCAGCCATCGTTTTCTCGCCCCCACTCAAAAGATCCATATCTCTAAATCTTTTCATTGGTGGCATAGCATGATATTTTATACCCGAATCAAATGGCAATTCTTCATCCTCTAAAGTTAAATAAGCAGATCCACCTAATGGAGATGTTTCTGATTTTGTCAATTCCTTGTAAATGAAATCAATCTTTCCCGAAATGTGCTCAAACGCTTCCATGAAGGCTTCGTAGCGTTGATTCTTCACAGTTTGAAACTTTTCTGCTAATTTTCTTTCCTTCTGTCTAGCAACAGTGTAGTCTCTATCAAACTCTTTCAATTTGGAATCAACCTGTTTTAATCTTTCAACAGCCTTGGAATTTGGGGTCAACTTTTCAAGTTTCTCGATAGTATTTTGAAGCTTGGCCTCCAATTCGGCCTCTGACTTGTTGGTATAGGAAACCTTTAAATTCTCGTCCAACAAGGAGTAGTCTAGCTCAATTTCGTAAACAGCCTTGATTGAGCTTTCGGAGTTGTCACCAATAAGAATTAAATCGAGTAAACCATCCCTCAATGGAATATTGACATTCTGAATCTTACAAGATTTCATAATGCTCACTCTTTCGTTATCAATTTGAAATAATTCTTCTTCTTTACCAGTCACACCCTTCTCTAGTATTTTGATTTCACTCTCAGTATCTGACACAGATGATTCGATTGTTTTAGTGTACTTTAATTTCTTCTGTACTTCCTGTTTGATCACATCCAATTCTTGTTGTAATACCTCATATTCAGCTTCAAGCTTGTCAAGGCTATCTTCCTTTTCTTGTTTTGTTTTCAAAACTTCTTCTACATTTTCTTGAAATTTAGATAAATCTTGCTCCAATCCTTTCTGTCTGGTCTCAATGTCCGAGAGTCTGTCTGATTCAAAGCTCAACTTGTCTGTTAACGTTGAGATTGCTTTAGAGTACTGTGCTCTTTCCTTTGCACGAACTCTTAAAGTGGCACCATGTAAGTCTTCATAGTCCTGAATGCCATTCTTGAATTCATACTTTTCGCAGAACTCCTTGTAAATTTGATTCTGCAATACGCCGATCTTGGACTGAATCTCAGAGGCACTTTCCTCTATACTCTTTAACTGAATCTTCTTGTCTTTGATGGATCTGTCCAACTTATTGCTAAGTTCTCGCTGAAACTCGATCTCGGTCTTTCTGTCTTCCAAGTTTCTTTCAATGCTTATCTTTTGGTTCCTCAAAACAGGTAATTTTTCATCAAGTTCGCTGATTTCATCGGAGTATACTTTAATTTCAAGTTCCTTTGGCCTCAGTTCCAGAAGTTCGGAAAGTTTGCTAGTCAATTCATCCTTTACTTGGTGTAATCTATTCCACTCGCTCTTGTCCCAAGTCAAGGAGGACGTCAGTCTCTGGTTCAGTTGACCACCTGTCATTAGTCCTGACTTGTGAATAACAGATCCTTCTAAGGTGATCATTTTATTTTCCAACTGGGTATTCCGATCCCACTTTAATTTTCTAGCCGTTTCGATATTGTCTACCACTAATGTAGATCCGACAACATATTGAATTGCTTGTTCTAGGGACTTATCGTCATATTCTATAATGTCAACACCTGGTTGAACATTTTCATGAATTGATCGTAAGTAATTTAAATTTATTGGATCGCTCAAGACAGAGTCAAGTGGGATAAAAGTTGCAACTCCAGATCTTCTTTCCTTTAGAATCTCAATGCATCTGTGAGCTGCTGCTGTTGTTGATACCACTATAGAATCTGAATTCCGGCCTAAAAGAGTCAGGAGTGCAGTTTCATACTTTGCTTTGGATGGTCTGACTAATTCACAGACAAGCCCTTTAATGACTCCTTTTGGGAAGTTTTTCTTAAGCATTGAGACATTTTCACGGAGCTTTCTCTGTTTATTAGATTCTCTTTGTTGTGAAGATAACTCGTCAAGTTTCAATAGAACATCTCTTAATTCAGAATTCAAATTAAGTTCCTGGTAATTAAATTCATCCTTCGCTTTATTCAATGCAGCTCTTGCCTCTATTTTTTCCTGTTTTAAAGTCAATACTTCATTGATCTCTGTAGAAATATCAGTTAGCTTGGAATTGATTTCTTGGTTTATGTTCCTTTCCAAGTCCGAAATTCTGCTTAGCGTATTATTCTTTTGATTATTGAGGTTTGAAATATTATCTGTAACAGAATCTCTGGAGTTAAGAATGAGTGTGAGTTCCTCTTCTAACAGAGAACCATCACTAGTCAAAAAAATTGCACGTAATGCTTCATACTCCTTTTGACCTTCAGCAGAAACAGAAGTAGATACAGAGGCAGCAATTTTATCCTTGAAACTGTTAAATAATTTTTGGGCTTCTCTCAATTGTTTTTCAAACAATGATACTTGAAGCTTTTGCCTTTTGTAATCATTTTGAAGGTCCAGGATCTTTGACTTTAATGAATTAATCTTTGAATTAAGTGCCCTTTTGCTAGCTTCAATTGGAAATAATTCTCTCTTGGCTTGTTCAATTTGATCAGCGGTTTCCTCAATTTTTGATGACTGATTGGCAACCTCCAATTTCTTTTTAGTGTATTCAGCCATTGTGCTTCTGTATGATTTTTCATGAGTGGCTAGACTTTTTCTCAATTCTTTCAACTTTTCATTACTTGAGTTCAATTCCTCGACCAATTGCAAATGCGTTCTTTCGTTATGGTAGAGCTTATACAAATTTATCTTTTTTATGATTTCGGCTTTCAACATTAATTGGTCTTCAAATAACCGTTGTTCTGCTAGTTGCTCTTTATATTGCTTTGATTCTGAATTCAAAGTTCTCTTTCTTGAGAAAACAGAATTGGAGAACTCAAGGGCCGTTTCGTGTTCTTCTTTCAATTGATTGTATTCTTCTTGAAACTCACATGAGCCACTAATTGTTTCGATGAGTTTTGTTAAATCTTTAGCGGACTGAGATGCGATGTGCTCAACATCACCTTGAAAGACTAGGAAGTTTCTGGCCTTGATTAATATATTTTCAGCCTTGAGAACCAAAGAATAATTCAAGGCAGTGACTGATTTGTCGTTAATTTTGTACTCGCTGCTGCCTGTGGTCATGATCGTTCTTTTGAGGTTTATGATCTCTCCATTATCTTTCTCGTAGATAGCCATCACATGAGCTGACGTTGGGTCAACTTCTAACTCGTTCAAAGAAGTATTATCTCCTCCAGTTTTGCGACCCCTATAGATTAAATCCTTTAAATTATGAGATCTTAAGTGTAAAGACTTTACTCCCAACACGAACGAGATCGCGTCCATCATGTTAGATTTACCAGCCCCATTTGGACCAATTATTGAAGTGAAATAAGAAGTGCCAAAGCCAATCTTGGCAGTTCCACGGTATGATTTGAAATTATATAATTCCAATCCCACAAGTCTTCCCATACTGTTTAATACGTGTGTTGCAAGATGTGTGTTTGATTATTCTTCATACAAACGCGTGTGGATCCAAAATATTGAATTTAATTGGATTATATAAGCACGAAAACTAATCAATTTCCCGTAGTTCACGGACAAAGAACGTTTGCCGCTAGACGTAGACTCTGGTCTGAAGATACTACGGGGGGCTCAAATATTATATTTCACCGTGAGTCAGTTGAACCCCTGTGTATTTTTCGATCTAACAGTAGGATTCCCAGTATTCTTAATCTGTATAGTGATGAGGATTCTGATGTCGATGCCAAACGGTAACTCCCATATTGGACAATTACCTGCATGTAGTTGGAGCCGTGTGCCGTATATTCCCCGGCGAACGGAGTCTGATTTAGCAAGATCCTTATCACTTTCACCATGACTCTTTCAGAAAAAGAGCCATTATTGGCAGGTCATAACAAGATTTTGGCAGATGAAAATGAAATTTCCACTAATACCTGCCCTTCCTTTACTTCCTTCTTGTCAAACCCTTTCCAATGCTTTCCTGATTTAACCAAGCGTCTGAGCGTCCCAGAAACTGAGGAGGAGGAAGATTATTCGGATGATGAAGACGACTTATCTGATTTGCCCTACGTAACTAATCCTGTCACTTTGCAGGCTTCTTCTTTAACTCAAGCAGAAAAGTTAACAGAATTGCGTAAGCAAATGAAGAAATATAACATTGGTGTCTACATTATCCCGTCTGAAGATGAGCACCAATCAGAATATACTGCATTGGCTGATAAAAGAAGAGAGTATATTTCAGGTTTTACTGGGAGTGCTGGACTTGCTGTTGTGACGTTGGATGATTCCGATACCCTATCAGGAGAAGCTGCCCTTTCTACCGATGGCCGGTACTTCTTACAAGCAGAAAAGCAATTAGATGCAAAATTATGGAGGTTGTTGAAGCAAGGTATTCCAGGCTCTTCTTGGGCACAATTTGCTATTCAAAAGGCGTTGTCAAGTAAGTTTAGTAACGTCATTTCATGTGATGCAAGATTGATTAGCGTTGCCACAGGAAACTCGTTCGAAAGAGCTCGGGTTTTGCAATATAAGGGCAAATTTGAATTTAAGCCTCAATTCGATATTAATTTGGTTGATGAAATTTGGGGTAGCGAGAAGCCAAAACGTTCTCATGATCCAATTTATCATCTCAAGCATGAATTCTCGGGAGAACATTCGAATAATAAAATATCAAGAATTCGTGAAACGTTGAAGCTGAAGAATGGTACCCATTTAGTTGTCAGCTCGTTAGATGATATTGCTTGGTTGTTTAATTTGAGATCGGATTCGGATATTCCATTCAATCCTGTCTTCTTTGCTTACACGATAGTTCAATTAAATAAGGTTGTCTTATATCTCAACCGATCCAAATTGGTCAATATTCATGAATATTTATCGGAGATTAAGGGCTTGGAAGTAAAAGATTACGAATTGTTTTACCCAGATTTACAACAATTAAAGGTAACTGTTGAACATCCCCATCTTGCAATCTTCCTTCCTGACTTGAACAGCACAAACTTTGCCATTCTTAATTCTATTCCTGAGTCTGCTGGAAAGCACAATGTTCGTCATGAATCGATAATCTCTAACACCAAGATATTCAAAAACTCCATTGAATTGTTTAACGCAAAGATTGCTCAGTACAAGGATTCGTTGGTATTCATAATGTTTCTTGCGTGGCTTGAACATAACTTAATTCGCAAGAAGAAAGTTATAAGTGAGTATGAAGCAGCTTGTAAAATTTACTCTATCAGAGAAAAGTTACCCAACTTCAAAGGATTATCCTATGAAACAATTTCGTCTAGTGGGGCCAATGCTGCAATCATCCATTATGCTCCAACAAAAGAAGATAACTCGGTGATTGATCCAGAAAAGGTTTATTTGCTTGATTCAGGTGCTCATTATTTGGAAGGTACGACAGATATTACCAGATCTTACAAATTTGGAAAAGATCCAAAGCCAGAGTACAAGAAGTACAACACCTTAGTCTTGAAAGGTCATTTAGCAGTTGCTATGGCTAAATTCCCTCCCAACTCAAGCAATACAGGAACAATCTTGGATGCATACTCTAGACAAGCCTTGTGGAATGAAGGATTGGATTTCAATCACGGAACGGGCCACGGAGTTGGTAGCTTTGGAAACGTTCATGAATCACCTTTGTATATTCTGTCTACAGCTGCCGGCCCATCTGGTCGGAATTTGTTTCAAAAGGGCGCGATTTTGACTGATGAACCTGGCTACTATATTGATGGTGAAGTTGGATTCAGAATTGAAAGCGAGTTGGAAATCATTGAATGTGACCCAAAGGTTGGAAAAACAAGAGATGGTAAGAACTTTCTTTCCTTTGGATACTTAACGAAAGTTCCATTTGGTAGAAACCTTATTGATACTAAGTATCTTTCGACAGTGGAAGTAAACTGGATTAATGAGTACCATAAAAGCATCCGGGACGATTTTGTCCAGAAGCTCTTGGAAATGGGAGATATTAGGGCTTATAAGTGGTTAATTAGAGAAACTAACCCTATCTATTAAAAAAGAATTTAATAAAAATATATTGATTCAACTTTTGAATGAAGCGGAGTAGAAAGCTGGAAATCCCATATTCTTTGCTTTTGTATCATTTCGTACCACCGGTTTCTGAAAGCTTCCAGGCTTTCGCAAACTACCAGATTTTGATGCGGTGGTGGTGTTCTCGGCACCAAAGTTAATCTTGTTTGAAATAAATGGTGATGCGTTGGGTAATTTTAATGTTGGTTTCTTTGGTTCGTTGGAAGAGGAGTGGTCATTAATCGATGGCTTTCGATATTGAGGCATTTTCAACGCATTGTTGATTCCCCAAATTTGAGAAGATGTATTGGAGGTGATACTGTTGCGAATTTGATCAAAGTTTGTCGTGATTTTTGAAAACGAATCGATATCACTTTCCTTTTTGAGTCTTTTCGAGTCTGGTTCAAGCGATGTGCTCAATCTATCGTTTCCTGAATAATTATCTAGAGGAGGCGTAGCCAATTCCTTTATAGTGGCCGAAAGCCGGTTAAAGATTCCTGCAGTAGCGGTCTGGTTTAATTCAGAGGGATCATTCAACTTAAATGATGACGTTGAGCTTTTCCCTAATCTAGAAGATTTGTCTTTGTTAAGTAATGAACCCTTTAAAGATGTCAAAAGGGTGTAAGCAGCAGAATTTACCTGCTCTGACTCATTCTTGCTTTTATCTGCGTATAGTGCTGCTGCAGTCGCCGCAGCCGCCGAAATAGCTGTAATTATGACTTGTGGAATTTCTTTGTATGCGGCGGCTGAGAATAGATTGAACAAATCAGTAATTGGTTTGGTGAATTCAGGATCGTGCATCACCGGATCAGTTGACTCGTCTGACTTCTTATCAGTATTTGACTCTTCATGTTTCAGTTTCCCCTGTTCCCTAGCAATGCGTCTCTGTCTACGACGATTGAACTCATCCTCTATCCACGATCTCTTTTCTGGAGTATCGCTATCGCCAAACATCTCACTAGCCTTTCTTAGTACTCGAGTTCGCAAGTCGTTGTCCTTGTTCCTCTCATAGTTTTCTTCTCTCCAACGTTTCTTCCTCTCTCTATTCTCAATACGCACTTTTTCTTTATATTCTGGCGAATCTGTATCAATCTTTTCAGGGAATAGAATGCTGTTTCTAGTGCTCTTTCGGGTTAAAATGGCCCTACTCAAATAATCACTCGTTGTTGTGATTGTGTCTTTCAATCCTTGCAGTAACTCAGCAGGACTTGAAATAATATCATTCAGGACAGGAGAAAACTTAATAAACTTCTGAATCATATCATCAACCATTGAAGCAGCACGGGAGTTGTCAGAATCGGAAAACAGGCTCAAGAAATTTTTTGTAATACTTAGAGTATGAATCATATTCTTTCTTTCTTTATTGTTTCCGTAGCTTGAAATGATTTCTGAGACTGAAACAATATTTTTCTTCAACATATCAGTTGACGTAGTCGAGAACCCGGTGCTCAACTGCTTGATGGCCTGCATCAAGTCATCGTGTCGAGTGGATAATGATTTTAATAAGGAATCTTGACCCGTTATATTAGTTGATTTGTCCATTCTCATTGCATCTCCTACTGAATCGCCCGTCGAATAATTACGACGAGTTCCAGAAAGTATGGAGGATCTGTGTAACGCCAAAGTTTCAGCGATTGTCAACTTTCTGGATTCATCTTTATATGTCGAAATGTCTAGCATCTGTGAGTGGTTACTTGAGCTTCTATTATCATCATTCAAGAGATCAAGTCTATTGGAATCATTTGCAGGGGCCTGTTGCGACTGAATTAAGTTCAACTTAGGTCTTGAAGATGAATCATCCATCTCCATATGAGAGAGGAGCTCTTGGGGATTCTCCATTGCCATATTAAAGGCATTCTGCAAAATATCATTCATCTGTAACTGTTCCAAATCAGCTTCCTTGTCTGGCTGGTCGTCACTTACTTTCGCAGATGTGCCTTCCACGGCACTACGAACAGCGTTTGCAATAACCAGTTGCAATGAATTTAGCTGACTAGACTTGTCCTCAGAATTTTCATCCTTGTATGCTTCATTTTGAAAATGTGCCAAAACATTGTCATCGATTTGGGGCATTACTTCTATGGCTGAGGGGGTTTCGGTATTTTGTGAGACACTGACCTCATTGGTTTTCTTTTCAAGCTTTTCTTGTTTATCTTTAGAAATTGCAGTCTTAAATGCAGCTGCAATGACATGTTCCATGTTATCATCCTCAAAGTTATTTTCAAAATCATCTTTGGAAGACTTGGCCCGGGATTTATCCATGAGATTTTGAAATGATGCTGATATTACCGCATTCAAATCATCGTCATTAAACTGATCCTTGTTGATGTCTGAATGGGTATTATCTTGTTCTCCTTCCTTCTGTCTTTGATTTGTTAATGATTTCAATGCATCGCCAATAGCATTCTGAAGGTCATCCTCATTAGTATTATTCTCCTCAATCACTTTATGTGATGTATCTAGTTCCATTGTCTCACTTGTATTACCTTGGGGTTTTGGCTCAGGCGACGTTGGTTCGTCTTGCAACATTTTTCCTAGTGCATCTTCAATTGCCTCCTTCAATTGATCATCATCTTTTGCATCATCCTTACCGAGTTCTTCGTTTAGTGAGTCTTGTTTGGAAAATACGCTGCTAAATGCATCTCCAATTGCTGCCTGTAAATCATTGTCGTTGTTGGTATTGGGTTCTGATGGAGAATGTGAATTTGAATCATCTTGCTCGGGTTTGTCTAGAATGTGGTTCGCCATATGTGTAATTGCATTGTTAATAGCACTGTCCACGTCATTTGTTTGCCCGTGGAACTCAGAGGGCTGCTCCAGTCGTTCTTTTTGGTTTAGGCTCGCAATAGCATTGCCAATCGTGTTCTCCAAATCCAAGTCATCTTGGTTCAGATCTGTCTTAGTATCCTCCGTTGGTGATGGTTCGTTATGTTGATTGAAGGCACCTTCAAATGCAGACCCGATGGCATTTTCTAATTCGAGATCTTCATCTTGGGTTTTGTTTACAGTAGAGTCAGTTGGTTCAGACTGGTCGGTCTCTGTTGCCTTGTTATTTAGATTAAAGCCAAACAGATTAAAGACATTACCGATAGCATTTTCTAAGTCTAGATCATCTTCTTCTGATGGTTTGGGTTGATTTTGCAGCAACTCATTATTTTGTGGTGTTTGTTGTTGTTGTTGCTCCTCATCTAAGGATATTTGTTCATGGGTATCAGTGGCTTGGTGGTTGTTATGGTCGGTGATCCATTTGTCCAGAGAGTCACCAGAACCAGGAACATACTCACTCATTTTATTGTTTGTCTGTTCGATCGTATTTGATATGGGATGTGACTGCTTTTCCACAGGAAGCATGATTCAGTGACTGTTTTTTTTTGGTTATGTGCGGAATCCGATGGAGCCGCCCCCACACTATCAGCGCGTCAGCCGCAAGATTTGCAGCTACATCTAAAATTTGCATATATTATATTGTAACATATATGTTTCACTACTTATGTCCGCTGGTGGAGACACGGGTTGAGTCTTTAGAGTCTTCGTCTAGTAAGGCAAAATTGATAATAAGACCTAAGGTACCCTTACCCACACCTTCATATCCATTCTTCTTGATTGTCCAGTTGAAGTTGTTCAACTGCTCGTTGGCATAATGGGATACGTCGATGTCAAAGGTGCGGCTGCGGAACGTAGGGATACTAACTGCATACTTCGAATCAGCAATCTTCACTGAGTTCGTGTCAAACTGGAAGAGGTACGTTGTATTCGCATGGAATGTAAACTGCTCACAGTTATCAACTTTGCTGAAGTACTTCTTGCGTGTAAACGATGTAGTGGGGATCGAGGCACGATTTCCTGGGTTGATGTTGAGGTCTTCCTTATAATTTGTCTTGTCACTGATCTGCTTTTCCTTGTAGTCCTTGTTCAATATCTCCCCAGTCTTGAAGTGATTATCTTTGACAAGAGCTATGTATGAGAAACTGTTCAATGCCAATCCATAGAGAAACGGTTGGTCCGAGTAACAGTCTCCCTTGACAGTACTGTTTATAAACCACGTAAAAAACTTAAGACCAGTCGAAAGAAGAGTTGTGGGGATATGGTCTCTGATCGGATATGTGAAGTCATTCCCAAACAAAAGCTCAGACCCTTTTATGGATTTTGTTGGGGTAAACTGAATTCTTATGTCCAAATTGGGCTCGATCCTGCGAGACAAATCATCAACTGCTGGCATATCTGGCGGTATTGGTTCTCCATTGAGAAAGGTCTTGACACCTTGGTCGTACAAACTGTTGGAAAGATGGGGATTGGATCCATCAAAGTTCTTGATATTTATAAATATCTTGAAGATACCGATTTCCGAGTCAATTTGAATTGGCTTGTTCGTGTTAACAGGTACAATCTTGTAGTCTCCGTCGTAACTGTTGGATGCTTTAATAAATAATCTCTTCGTGATCGTCATTTGTTGTGAGTTCTATAAAAAGGATGCTTAGCTATCGGTTCCGGCTTTACCACTGTAGCCGGCTAGAAAAGGTTGCGGAAGGTAGCTTGCACGTGATAATCAACATATTTATGGTTTTTCCAAAATTCAGCTACATACTCCTTCCAATGTAGTATTGGCCTGGTGAGCAGTAACTTGCAACAGTATCGTTTGCGCTTTTGCCACACTTTAGGAAATAATGCCTAAGAGAGTAGTGTATTCCGAGAAATCAAGACAAAAGAAGGATTCTGCCTGACTAAATCGACTAAATTTATTACTGCATCTACCATACCACATCGGTTTTGTACTGGGGAAGGTCGACGACAAAAGTCCGATCTGAATTGCGTATGCTCGCCCGCAGGGAAACAAACAATCGAATACACAGGCTATCACGAAATCAGGTCGCACTGCAAATGTCCCCCAACAATTGGAACATTTCGAACAATTGGACTCGTGGAAAAAAGAAAAAAATCTAATGATTGGTGCACCAAGTCTAGATCAACCACACTTGCGTAATCACGGCGGCTTTTTTTTTGCAAGTGCAGTGATCATTTTTTTGACATTGTAGAAACAATCAAAAAGTAGTGGTGAATCTATCTACAACTACCTTGAAGTCAAGGCTTGAAGTCGAGGAGCGATCTGCGGAAAATGGGTTTTAGATGGGTCCTGGGGTGGCGGATAATTTATAAGGAACGGAACAGTTGAGTCCGGTGTAGACTAAAAATCACCGCGACCGGTCCAGAGGCGGCAGAAACGTTGACTATTGTATCATTCCGAAAAGTTACCCGGCGTCCCGATTAGCAATTTTGCCCCCAGGATTATTTAAGCATCAGTATTTCACTTTCGGGTTAACCTTTGTATTATACATTACCCATCAAACGCAATGTCCAACTCTTTAGAACAATTGAAAGCCACTGGTACCGTTATTGTCACTGACACTGGTGAATTCGAATCAATTGCCAAGTACACTCCTCAGGATGCTACCACCAACCCTTCCTTGATTTTAGCTGCTGCTAAGAAGCCAGAATACGCTAAGTTGATCGATGTTGCCATTGACTACGCTAAGGACAAGGGTGGCTCTTCAAAGGAAAAGGCTGCCGTTGCCTTGGACCGTTTGTTGGTTGAATTCGGTAAGGAAATCTTGAAGATTGTCCCAGGTAGAGTTTCTACCGAAGTTGACGCCAGATTATCCTTCGACAAGGACGCTACCATCAAGAAAGCTATTGAATTGATTGCTTTGTACAAGTCTGTTGGTATCGAAAAGGAACGTGTCTTGATTAAGATTGCCTCCACTTGGGAAGGTATCCAAGCTGCCAGAGTCTTGGAAGCTGAACACGGTATCCACACCAACTTGACCTTGTTGTTCTCTTTCGTGCAAGCTGTTGCTGCTGCTGAAGCCAAGGTCACCTTGATTTCTCCATTCGTTGGTAGAATCTTGGATTGGTACAAGGCCTCTACTGGTAAGGAATACGACGGTGAATCCGACCCAGGTGTGCTTTCTGTCAGAAGCATCTTCAACTACTACAAGAAGTACGGTTACAATACCATTGTTATGGGTGCTTCCTTCAGAAACACCGGTGAAATCAAGGCTTTGGCTGGTTGTGACTACTTGACTGTCGCTCCAAAGTTGTTGGAAGAATTGTTGAACTCTACTGATGACGTTCCAAAGGTCTTGGATGCTGAATCTGCTAAGGCTGAATCTGTTGAAAAGGTTTCCTACGTTGATGACGAATCCACTTTCAGATACTTGTTGAATGAAGACCCAATGGCCACTGAAAAGTTGGCTCAAGGTATCAGAGCCTTCGGTAAGGACTGCCAAACCTTGTTGGACCAATTGGAAGCTAGATTCTAAATAGCCTAATTACTAAGGTATTTTTGTCTCGTGATTTCTATCCACGTAGAGTGACGCTGGGTTTGTAATCTTAGTAGTTAGTAATACTGTTTACTAATATTAGCGACAGACATTAATAATTTTTTGCGGCTTGCACAAAATGCGCTTACCCGGATGTGGATCTACCTTCAATTATCACCTTTAGCCGCTCGCTCTTAATAAGACTAGGGAAGAGACAGAAAACATGACGAGACCAGAAACTATTATACCAAATGAACCCACCGGGATCTATCCAATAATAGAGAAGTCCGAAATTATTAGTGGGTTCGGACGTGGATCTTCAGAGCTCGGGATACCCACGGCCAACTTGCCCATCAATGAATCGTTGAACAAGTTAGAACCAGGAATATACTATGGCTGGTGCCAATTGATCGCTGAGCATGACCGTGAAACTTCCAGATCAAAGAGAAATGACGGTAATGAAGTTGTTTTTAACCATGGAAAGGATTTGACTGCTGAAGAATTAAGTGTGCTTCCTATGGTGATGTCTATAGGTTGGAACCCGTTCTACCAAAATAAAGAAAAGGCAGCAGAAGTTCACATCATTCACAAGTTTCACAATAACTTCTACGGAGCCAAAATCAAGTATAATGTCTTGGGCTACATCCGTCCCGAGTTGAATTACACTACCAAAGGTACGTTTTTGCAAAATCATTGCCTTTCGTTTTACTTTCGTTCGATTTACTAACATTACTTTAGAAGCCTTGATTGATGATATTAACCTCGATATCAAGATTGCCTTGGAAATTCTCTTGAAGGATACATACAAGGCCTACACTGTTAAATTGGACTCGTAGTTGACGCTGATAAGGGAACCTGCATGTTCTGGTTTTTTTCTACCAATCTTATCTATAGCAATCTCACATAGACTCTAGCTCATTATTACCCCCACAGATGTATTTCAAACACTGCTTGTTACTAGTGGCAATACTATTGCCTGTGGCTAGAGGATACAGTGAGGGTGATGTTGTGATATCCCATTCTATTCATAATAAAGGCGAACTCCTATGTCTGCCACCTCTGGAAACTTCGGATTACTGCAAGTTTATTGCGAGCAATTGTGATGCAGATTATTTTAACATAGCTCAATTCTACTATTGCAACTACTATCCATCTCTTTCCATTCTAATCATTATATCCATTTTCCTTCTTCTTATACTAGGAATCGTGCTATTTTCGTTAAGCATATTGGTAGCAACATATTTTTTCCCCAACCTCCACGACTTGGCACAAAGTTTGAACATAGACAATCATGTACTCGGGTCCGTCTTGATACCCTTGTCAAATTCCTTTCCAGATTTGGTAAACTACTATGTAATCCTTGAATCACACGCTACCGATCTCCTTATCGGTCAAATGATTGGCTCCATCCTCATCATGTTTACCATAACCATCGGGCTCATTTGCATTATGAATGATGGTGTACAGGTTGATAGATACATAATATCCCTTGACTTTATTTGGGTATTAGCGGTCATTGCGATCTTCCTGTTCATCATTTCTGACTCCAAGATCACGTTGCTAGAATGCTGTTTCATGGTATTAGGATACATAGGTTATCTCCTACTCCACAGATTGCTCCATAGAAAACCAGAACCAGAAACAATAAGTTTATTAACTGAAGAACCATTTAGCATAGAGGACACACTAAGCATTCTCTCCGACGAAGAATATAACTACGGTGTAATATCCCCAATAAAGTCCCCAGATCAACAGGAGAATGTATCAAGGATTCCAGAACTACTCCTCGAGGATTCTATCTCCATATCACAGCGGTTTTTTCATTTTATTAGTTTGATTTTCTCAATATTAATTCCCTTGTATGGACCAGCCTCCACCATTTATAAGGTATGGTTTGCTTGTGAGGTGCCTATGTTAATATGGCTTCAGTTCGGTTCTTTACCTCTAATTGGATTGGCGCCATGTATCTTATTCTTTGTTTTCTTGGTGATTGTGGTAGCACCCAAAATTAATCCAAAAATTACTGCTCTACTAACCAACTTAACAGGAGTTTTCAATAGCATTGTTATCCTCTTCAAATTTTCTGTGGTTATCCTTCGTTTGTTCAAGAATGCTGGTTTACTTTGGAGAATCTCAGATTACTTGTTGGGTCTACTTGCGTTTTCCCTCAGCAATTCACTCAACGATATCATAACGAATGTCACTATTTCATCCAAAATAAATCCAATGTTTGGGATTAATGCATGCTTGGGAACCCCCATTCTCGTGACATTTTTGGGTATTGGTCTAAATGGTATCCTTGTTATCCTCCAGAATAAGCATCTCAGGCCATTGGCCTTTAATATTAGGAGGGAGCTCGTAGTAAGCACGGTGGCATTATTAGTTGTTGCGTTTTCCTATTTAACATATCTCCCTCTCAATAACTGGAAATTGGATAAGAAAGCAGGTATCATGGCAATCATGTGTTATGTGGTGGTGACTATGTTGAACTGCTATCTAGAGATATAATCGAATAAGATCATCGTACTCCACTCGGAAATTTGGTTTCAGGTTATCAGGCTTCCGCAAAAATTTTGCCCTGGCACTCTTGAAAACAGTTGAATTTCCGAATAATCCTTCGTACTCGTCGAAAAGAGCCTCTTTTGACTCCTTGGGTATCGAGTACAACAAGACATTCTCAAAGAACCAATCATTTTGTGTTTCATTAATTAATTCCTTAACAACATTGATAAAATGCTCATGGTCCTCGGGATGGAAAAAGCTTTCAAGATTCAATAGCTTTTCATATACTGGTAGCGGTACCGAACTATTATATTTTATGAACAATATGACCAAATCTCTTGCCTTAACGAATTTCTTTAAATAAATGTACAAATCGACAAGTTTTAATAAAAGTGTATAGTGGTTATTAATCGAGTAACCTCTTAAGAGATTTTCAATGGCCATATTGTAGTGATGTGCAACAATGAAGTGATTGGCATATCTGATCCAGAAGTTTGGATAGTTTGCAGTGGCTATTAAACATCTTTCGTATGCACAAGTGATGTATAATTGTGGGTACTTGGATAGTTCCAAATATTCGAGGTAACTGTCCCAAGTCTCTAACTCTTGATTGGATTTAAGCTTGAGATCAAAGTAGTCCGTGGTCAACCTTTTCTCATAATGGAACAATTCATAAGTTTTGAATTGGGTTGTTATATAGACATCAATGAATAGTTTTTTCAACTGGATCGAGATAGATTTTGGATCTGCTTTGCGCTTGTGTAGTTCCTTTGCAGGTACTAAAAGCGGTATCAAGTCCGGTTTTTTTGGTATATTGGAAATTGAATCAAAAAGGAGCTTAAAGAAATGTTCATATCGATACAATGGAATCTCAACAATGATTCTAAGTAAAACGTAGTACTTTAGTTGAAAATTGTTCTTATCGTCTTTGTAATTATCTAGAAACGACAAGTATAGGTCGTAAAATTCGTATGCATGGAAGTGGTAGCCGATCTTTGATCTTGCCTGTTCAAACAAGGTTAGGACTTCTGGTAAATTATTGCTCAAGGTATTGAATTTGAACTTCATGTATGCTGTCCAGAGCTCTATCGAATAGTCTAAACGATTCAAAGCTCTTTTGTAAATATCATCTGCCTTACCAGTTTCCCCTAATTTATATTCAATTGTAGCATATTTGATCCAATACGTAGCAAGTAAAGGGTATTTTGTAAGAAGCTTTTCGTATGATATCTTCAAGACATTGACCTCTTCGATTGGCGTCGACTTATTTATTCCCTTGCCGCTGTTTGATTCGGCTTCCAAAATAAGTTGTTGCCAAAGCTCAAAGTTATTAGGACTTCGTATCAATTCAGTGGATATTCTTGACCACTCCTTATTAGTTGATGTATCCATTATGGCACGTTATGGTTTCTTCATCTCGAAAACTAAAATATAGATGCGCACTGCATGTAGTAGACTTATATCAAGTACCACTTATATGAACACTTCCAGTATAATGCCATTGAAATCATCATAACTATTCTTGGTGTCACTATTGTGTTCCTTTTAGGATAAATACAAGATTGAACTTAGAAGGTGTTACAAGTTTAAGAATTTCTAAAATTTTTAATAATTTTGCAGGAATACAAATCTCGATATCAATCGTAACTACTTATCTTAGAATTATTGGTTACCAGAATTCTTGTAAAGACAGATCAATCTTTTGCAATTAAAATTAAATGATCTGATGTTTTTTAGTCAATTTACTTTCTTTCTGACTACTGAATTTAACATGGAAACCTGATTCAATGCTATCGATTTTCGCATCTTGTGTAGAAATTTTTTGGAACCAAATGGCTAAAAAAAACTTCAGTTATACGATATTATTTGCAATCAGCATGTCTGACGACGAATTAAGTTTGAGTGGTGATCTCTTTCACGAACCAGAAGCCTACGTTGCACCTGAACAAGAGGCACACTTTGCGAAATATGAACGAAAAGTTGACGCAGACTTAAAAGAGGTGACCTTGAGATTGGTCGGAAAGTCACCGTTATGGGGTCATTTGCTTTGGAATGCTGGTATCTTTACTGCTGATTACTTGGACAAGCATTCAGAAGAGATTGTTAAGGGAAAGAGGATTCTTGAGTTAGGAGCAGCATCTGCATTGCCTTCATTAGTCGCAACTTTAAATCATGCCAAACAAGTCGTGTGCACAGATTACCCTGATGCCGATTTAATTTCTAATATCCAGTGGAATTTTGATAACTTGTTGAAGGAGAGCAAAGGATCTATATCAACCGATCAATTTAAGGTACAAGGTTATATCTGGGGTAACGATATTCTTCCCTTTTTTGAATCTGCCAAAGATATAGAAGAGATCAAAGAAGAAGATAAGTTTGACTTGGTAATCTTGTCTGATGTCGTGTTTAACCATACAGAACACCACAAGTTGTTGCAAACTTGTAGACAGACTTTGAAGAAGGATGGCCGTTGTTTGGTTGTTTTTTCACCTCATAGGCCTTGGTTGTTGGAAAAGGATTTGGAATTCTTCACCACTTGCGAAGAGCATCAGTTCAAGGCCGAAAAGATCGATCTAGTCGTATGGAAGCCAATGTTTGAGGAAGATGAAGAAACTGCTGAGATTAGAGCTAGAGTCTATTCATACTTTTTACTCCCACAATGGTGATCCATTTTATGCATATTCTATTCTACAAGAAAGTTTTACTTTATAATTTATTATACCTAACAATAAAAGATATCAACTAATGTAACATGTGATACTTCAAGATTCGTATACAAAACTTGAAATACATTGAATGAACCATATATCTTAGGATAGTCTTGATTTATACTATATTTCCATCAACAACTAACTTATTGAGAGACGTTGTTTTGGTTCATCTTTCTCTTACCGTTAACCAAGGTGACGTTGATGAATCTTCTGGTGTATAACAAACGCTTGTAAGCTCTACCCTTTGGTTGCTTTGGCTTTTCTTGCTTGTCGACCTTTGGAGTTTGAGACTTGACTTTACCAGCACGAGCTAAGGAACCGTGAACTTTACCCTATTCTTGTTAGTATATTCCTTCTTTGACTTGACATTCACAAGTAGAAATTTTCTATTCCCTTTGGATAGGTAGATTCTTGCAAGGAGGTTAACTATTTCAATGGCAAAAGAGCTGATCTTAACTTGCTTGAGAACCTTCTTCTGACAACAGTCAAACTATCCAGGCATAAGTTGGAGCTAAGTTGGGAGACTGTGAATGTCCATATCAACTATGGTTTCTGTCTCACATACCATTTTATCTTAATTAATGTGTTTAAGTGATGTGTATAGTATTAAAAGAGAGTTGGAAAATTTTTCGACCTAGGTGTGAGGGGGGTTGGTGAGGAATTTTTTGGTTTGCAGGTTATATGTAAGCTGTAGATTTAATTTTACATGTTACATTTTATATTTTACACATTAAATATCTGTAAGAAAAATAGTCACATCACGTGTTAGGGTTAAAGCCCTACACCATAATTTTCCTAATCTAACAGTTTCACACTTATCTCCCCTCTAGAAATGCCCCACTGATAAGGGATATCGCAGATCCCGAATGCAACCAAAATTCGAATTTTATGGAGAAGTTTGCAAGACAGCCACTGTAGTCACAATAATAATAGTCAATACTATTACTATCAACGTTAACAAAAATAGTCTAGTTGCTGGATAATAGTTCTTGGTTAGCATCGTTTGTACAGTGAAGAAACGGGTTAGACCAAAGAGTAAGGTGGTGATTCCAAGCACGATAAATGTAGCACCCAATGGCTTTCCATATTTTGTCAATGCTGAATGGTGGCCAGGTTTTCCCAATACTAGTACACTATCGTTGACGGTTACTTTAGACACACCATCGTCTAGTTTGAAGAGTTGAGTCACTCCGATACCAATACTAATGAAGGATAAGGACGTCCTGAGCCACGCGAGAAAGGTTCTTTCATTTGCCATATGGTCACGGGCTACTGCACCTTTATTCTCTAATGTAATTGAGGTAAACTTAAATACATTGATCTGATCGAGAAACGAGACATGGGGCGGTTCTGCTGGTAAGCTACTCGTTGCTTCAGCAGGAATCGGACTTGATCTTCTATAGCTTAGTATTGAGTCCAGTTCATTTATGGCGTCGTAGCCTGCCTGTGACATGACAGCAGTTCGTTAATCTTTTCTCCTGAACTGTGGAGTCAGTTTTCAATCGCGATTTGAAAATATGACCTGTTATGTGAGATCGGGTAATTTTGGACAAAGGACAAAAAAGGGATAAAACTTAAATGAGATAAAGGGACGAAAAAGAAGATTGGAATGAAATAGGATCTATACTTCTAAGTACGGAAGGTTAGGGGAAGTCTATGATTTACAACAGAATGAATTGTTCCTCAATTGTTAAATGTGTGGATGATATATATACCTAAGAAAAAAATACACGTTCACTACTTGAAAATAGTTTGCCATTCTCTTCTATACCGATAACCGAAAGATTAATCAGGACACCAAAAAAATAAAAATAAAAGACGAACCTTAACTCCCTGCTGCCATAAATACGGTATTGCTAGCAAGACCTAGAAAAATTGGCTAACAAGAATTCTTGGTAAAAAAAACCGTACTTGGCAACATAAAAATGCACCTTGAGTAAAACATTGTGCTGAGCGTTTCGGTGTTCCAGATTAAAAAGTGAAATTATGACATGCGTGAGTAAACTTTCCCTTGAAAGGGGTGATGCTATTATTGTATTTGCCTCGGAAGTTAATCCGTTTTAGAAGCAACCATTGTTCAGAGAGTATCAGGCTACAAAAGCCACTGAAACCATGGCGATGAGGACAAGACTTACTAATGATGTCATAAATGGAGACAACGATTTGCTTGTCGCTAAAACAGGAACTTTAGCCATGCGGACTGCGCCACCGACGGTTGTCTGCGAGTATGATTTGACTTGGCCCACTGATCCCGAAATAGTTCCCATTCCGATATCACCAGAAGGGACTGAGACTCCTGCCGTTTTGACTTCGGAGAATTTTTGAGTATATGGTGATTGTGTCACGGTAAGCTGACCGTTGGCATCGGTTCCTGTAGCCCAAACCAAGGTTGTAGTTGCTGTCTCCGAGGAACTTGATGATGAACTGGACGAAGACTTGGAATTCGTCGTTGCGCCAGCCGCTAGGACTGTGGAAATCCAAAAAGCTAATATAATGCACTTTAACATATTAGGCGAAAGGAGGGGAAATGGGAGTGTCTTTCCTGTTCTTTTTTAATATAGACGAAAGGAACACGAAACAATAGTCTTACCCGACGAAAAACAATGTATTACCGTAGGAAAGTACCTCAAACATGTTTTCGGGGTGAAGCAACTTTTAAATAAGTTCTTATGTCAAGTGCCAACGGGATCCGACACTAAAAAATAAAAATAAAAAAGAAATTATCCAAATAATATCTGTGTATGTTATTAGATTGCAAGATTATTTATATTTAAACACAAAACAAACCTCAAAAAGGGACCAAAGTAGGTTTATAGCGATCAACAGGGGGAGGCGAGGTTTGTGGTGGGGTATTTAAAGATCATGTCGATGGCAACGGCTAGTACCCTTTTTATTGTTTCCAACCTAATTTTGTTCTTCCCACAGGTAAAATTTTGCTGAGGATAAGTTGTACATATATTATTTGTAATTTATTTATTTTGCTGTTAATGATGCGTAGCTGAAACATCACCTCAGGAAAAAGTCACTGCGAACGCGTCGATAAAAAAAACAGGCACAAAAGCCCTGAATTCGATACCATTTCCTTATCCAACAAGGTCACAAAGTGGAATTTAGGTTTACTATAGGTTGTTAAGCCTATGTACATAGAAGAGAGGTGGGAGATGCAGCTACGCGAGCAAAAATACCGATCTCTGGACATGGAACACTTATGTTGGCCTGGTCTTCTCGGTTCACGCATACTCATTCTGTATCCCCGCTTCGTTCGTGTAACAGGTGTTACAGCTTGCAGGAACCTAGGATATCGGCTATCTCTATTATTGGTTACACCAAAACAAAATCATGGCTTTATCAAAAAGCCACCTAGATTGAATTCCACTTGGCTCTTTTTATTTATGTCACGCAACCTGTTTCTCGGGTTACCAGGGTGTTTAGTCCTGCAAGAGTTCCTCATCGCGTCCCCCCCCTTTGATTATTGACGTAATGCCGGGCTCCAAATACAAAATTATTTTTTCTATCCTCAGCTCGTGGCACAGATATTACTAAACCCGATGGCCTAGATGAAATAGTCCACAGCAGGCTTCTTTGATGGGATCATGGTAATGTCCTGAGAAGCGGCCTCGAAGACTTTGTAGTCACGATTCAAGTTATCGTCAATTGTCAATACAGACGCTATGTTGCCACAGCGGTAGCAGTAGTTTGGCGCGGACCATACTGTAACGAGCCCCAGGTTGAACATTTCTTTGTATCCTTCCATGACCAATTGGTGTGCACGCGCAATTAACGAAATATCATTGGTTTGTAAAAACTTGTTTACTTCATTTTCCCCGAAAAGATAACCTGCGCCACGCGGGCTAATTGCCCAGCCACCAACATCTTCCGGGTCTGACCACAACAAGTCGCACATCCCACCTTCGTGAGGCACTTCCTGCTTACGGTCCAACATTCGTATCTGGTCAATGGTGTCAATATCGGGACTTAATCCACCGTGTATGCAGAACACACCACCTTTCCCTCCAACTATCGCTCCAAGAGACAAGTAGTCAAAAACTTCGCAGCAGTAGCGCCACACATTAACCGAGCCGTATTTACGCACACACTCATCGTAAAAACCGTATACGGTGGTAATCTGTCGCGACTCATGGTTGCCTCGTATTAACGTGATACGATCTGGATATCGTACTTTAAGTGCCATTAGAAGCAAGAAGCTCTCGAGCGAGTAGAATCCGCGATCAACAAAGTCGCCGAGGAATAAGTACTGTGTGTCAGGGCATTCTCCGCCGGTCTTAAATAGCGTGATGAGATCGTGTAGCTGGCCATGTATATCACCACATATAGTTACAGGGGTGTCGATATGCTGTATGTTTGCTTCTTCTATCAACAACTCTATCACCTTAGAACAAAGCTCTTCCACATCGGCCTCGGGAATATGTTTGCTCGCTTTCACGTTCTCTATTGTTCTAAAGTTAGTCTTACTTCTCTTATCTTATTTTCTCCACTATGTTTACTCACTCTTCTAGGTTCAACATGGCCCCCGTTTGCTTAGTCGTGCTACGCGTCCATTTCCGTCACCGCGATAAACTTCTCCCCCACCAAATTCTACCTGCAGGAAATATTGACAGCTATACATAATTCTGTATCTCTATCTCAGAAACTAATATACATTAAAAAATAATACACCCAATTTACTACCTTCTCGTGGGGAGAGTGTACTTCTGGAACGACTTCTGTAACTGCTTTCTGACGGTCACCTTCTGTGCACCCACAAAACTATCGATACTCACCTTGATCGCGCGGTTCAAGTCGTTTTGACTAACAAAGTCACTCAACCTCATCTTGGCAAATGCTTCAGCAATTCTCAAAATACTTTCCAAGTGACGCACCGTAATTGGGAAAGAGCCAGTTGTGATCGATTCCCGTCTCAACTCGGCATATACCTTCGACACCTTGTCCATATCCATCTGGTGCAATTTGGGTTGCACCTTGACACGCGCGTAGTTGATATACTTTGCCAACAACTCTTGAGCAATAGGCGAGATCTCGTGTTCCCTCTCCCGGTTAAACTGGTCAAGTTTCTTCAGTGCATCTTCCATCTCCTGGTCAATTACATCATCGACGTTTGCCGGATGCGATCTCATATGCGAGTCAATCACGAAGCTCGCCAACCGTTCATCCAGCTCAGGGTTCACCAAGTCCCGCACTACACATAAGATGTCAAATCTAGACAAGATAGGTTCTGTCAAGTCCACATTTTGCGATAATGGCAACGTGCTGTTGTACCGACCTCCATTGGGATTGGCTGCGGCGATAATTGCACATCTGGCCTGCAAAGTAGTGACAATACCCGCCTTTGAGATCGAGATCGACTGTTGTTCCATCGCTTCGTGGATAGATGTTCTGTCCTGATCATTCATCTTATCGAACTCATCAATCAAACACGTTCCTTTATCCGCCAACACAAGCGCACCACCTTCCAAAGTCCACTCACGGGTGACAGGATCCTTTCTCACAGAAGCGGTTAAACCCACCGCGGAAGCACCTTGACCGGTAGCGAAAACTGCCCTGTTGGCAGTCTTCTCGGCATACTTGAGGATTTGCGACTTTGCAGTACCTGGATCACCAAGCAACAACACATTGATGTCACCTCTGATAGAGTGCTTGCCTCCAACATCCTTGGGAACCCCACCAAATAATGAACATGCCAATGCCGTCTTGATATCCTTGTGGCCATATATTGATGGTGCCATGGATGAAATAATTTTGTCAATAACACCCTTTTCCTGAGATAACTTGCGGAACTCCCGCTCTTCTTCCTCAGTCCAGGTGTTGAGGGAATTTTCTCCTCCGGCAATCTCCTTTCTTCTAATTGAGTTGGCCTCAATAATAGTTGCAAACACCGGGAACCCGTTCTTGGCATTCAACAGACCATCGTAGTTGTTTTTGTAGATTCCGGTAACTTCGATCTCTTCCCCGGGCTTAGCCACATCCACCAAGTCCGAAAGTAATATGACTTCCCGGTGTCTAGGTAATCTACCAGCAGGAACAGTGCCAGGGGCTTCTTGTAAGGTGATTCTTTGGTAGTTTCTGTACAAGGTCTTCTCCAAATTGATTTTAAATGGACCTTTCGAACGACAGTTTGAACAATAAGAACAGTTGACTTCGACATTCGAGTCTTGGATAAATGGACCAAGCACAACTCCACATTTGAGACAGTCAAACTTGATGTACTTCAATTGTGGGAAAACGCCAGTTCTTCTTGTTACAACACCACTAATCTTAATCAATTGATTCATATTACTTTCTCTCAAGTCTCTCAAGTTCAACTGGTTTGGGAAGTTGACAATACGAACATGAATCTCGGAATGAATTTGAGAATAGTTGGGGTAGTGCAATTCGGTAGCTTCCATGGCCACTATATCAAATATCTTCAACATTTCTGCTGGCGAGGTGGCCAAAAAGAGAGCCAAAATAGCTTTCGAATCAGCCAAATGGTCATAAGAAACATCCAAAGATTCAGCATTAACTTCACCCAATGTTCTAATTCTGGCACCGTACACAGATCTACCCTTGTCGTCAGTATATTCAAGCAAAAATGATTTCAATTCACGAGCAATTGATCTGGAAACTGCAGGTTGCAACACCCACTCGGTGATACTAGGGGCCTTAACATCACTCAAACTTTCCAACGAGAGTTCTTCATTGAATGGGTCAATTTCAACATCCTCCAACACATCATCGTGATCTTCGTCATACTGTCTTCTTCTCCTTCTTTGAATTGGCAAACCGTACTGGTCAATATCTTCTTGCATGTCTTCATCTTGGTCTTCGTCGTCCAAAAAGGCTTGACGTCTTGATCTATCGTTCGTCCCACTTAACAATGCATCACGACGATTCAATTGTGCATCAATTCGTCTTCTGGTTGAGGCATCCATCTCTTCGTACTCTTCGTCGTCGATGTTGCCGTCTCCCAAATCGTAGTGGTCTTGATCAGTTCTAGTACGGTAATCTCTTTCTAAGTTATCCATCAAATCTTCACCTTCTTCTTCATCAGATGGATTTAAGTCTGCCACATCGTTGTGGATTTCTTCTTCTTCGTCAAACTCATCTTCAAACGGAATCGCGGGCGACGAGGGCGGTAATGCGGGACTAGAAGCAAGTACGGGTGAAGAACGGTGGTGAGCTGGTACTAAATCGTCATCTTCGTCTGCTTGTCTCTTCCGAGACCTATTAGAAGGTGTTTGGGGAGGACTAGACATTCTTATCACAAATTATCGATGAAGAGTTAACGTATTTTTGTTCTACGTTTTTTCATTTCCGAGACGCGTTCAATTAATTTACCTAATTCGGGAGAAATATATGCAGGATGTTTGGTATTGTGCTACGACACGACTTTTACTGAGGATTGACCTGTTTCTTCAGTTCCTTTAGACATTCAAGCTTTTTTGACAAAACGTATATGTGCGATAACGGTCAATCAAACAATTTTTTTTCGATTTCAGTAAAAATCTGAGATTTCTACATTTTTTCTGAAATTTCTGATGTTGTAACAATTCAATGGTTTGTTAACAAGATATCACAAAATAATGATTTTAGAAATGACATTTTTTTTTCATGTTAGAAATTAGGTAACTTCTTCGATATACAAATTAGGTTCAAAAACAAACCTTACATTTAATTTACAATAACTTCTTGGTTGTCTTGTAACTCTTCACCACTTTAACTTTTGGATAATGAATGAAAAATTCATATGCAGACTGGGTGAACGAGTTAATTCACTTTAATCCGCACATGAAAATGTAAACACGATCATACATGTCTTGTTCCAATGTTTCTGAGTCAGCTTTTTTTTATTTACTAGGAAAAGTAATAAATCATAATTACAAATAGTTTCTCAAAGAGCAATTGACAATAAACCAATCCTGAA